>CAMRHE010000760.1:0-505928 GCA_947044405.1 Leptodactylus fallax
AAACTATGACTTAACACATGTGGAATTATATACTTAACAAAAAAGTGTGAAACAACTAAATATATGTCTTATATTCTAGGTTATTCAAAGTAGCCACCTTTTGCTTTGATTACTGCTTTGCACACTCTTGGCATTCTCTTGATGAGCTTCAAGAGGTAGTCTCTTGAAATGGTTTTCACTTCACAGGTGTGCCCTGTCAGGTTTAATAAGTGGGATTTCTTGCCTTATAAATGGGGTTGGGACCATCAGTTGTGTTGTTCAAAAGTCAGGTGGATACACAGCTGATAGTCCTACTGAATGGAGTGTTAGAATTTGTATTATGGCAAGAAAAAAGCAGTTAAGTAAAGAAAAACGAGTGGCCATCATTACTTTAAGAAATGAAGGTCAGTCAGTCCGAAAAATTGGGAAAACTTTGAAAGTGTCCCCAAGTGCAGTGGCCAAAACCATCAAGCGCTACAAAGAAACTGGCTCACATGAAGACCGCCCCAGGAAAGGAAGACCAAGAGTCACCTCTGCTGCGGAGGATAAGTTCATCCGAGTCACCAGCCTCAGAAATCGCAGGTTAACAGCAGCTCAGATTAGAGACCAGGTCAATGCCACACAGAGTTCTAGCAGCAGACACATCTCTACAACAACTGTTAAGACGAGACTGTATGCAGCAGGCCTTCATGGTAAAATAGCTGCTAGGAAACCACTGCTAAGGACAGGCTGTGATGATTCTGCTTAAGTGTGGCTATAACTCAGATGTATTTTGGTCTCTGGGTATAGGGTCTCCCTTCTGGCTTGCACTCACTCATACTGTGCGCAGCTATAAGCCTAGGTGCATATTGGCAGTAGCGGCCAGGCTGGAACAATAGGGCTCCATTGTATTCCTATACAGCCCTGGCTGATCAAACAATAGTGCACTGTTCAAGGCAGCTATAAGCCTAGGTGCATATTGGCAGTAGCGGCCAGGCTGGAACAATAGGGCTCCATTGTATTCCTATACAGCCCTGGCTGATCAAACAATAGTGCATTGTTCAAGCCTGGGCTGTTGATCAGATATGACCGATAACAGTGTATCAATTCACTTTGTCTCAGCTCTATACAAAAGATCTGGATTTGATTGAATTAACTCATCAGACGTGCTGTCGCCGGTGACCTCATTCTGGGAGGTGGCATAAAGGGTATAAAAGATGAGGTAAGAGGTCTGTGGGAGGAGACTATCACTAAGAGATCATGCTATGAAGACTGTGCTGAGATTACACTATGGAGACTTTGACTGAGATGCTACTATGAGCAGGCAGGTTGGAATGCTGCTGCTGACGATGATGAGCCTACAAGAGACTGTGAGAGACTGTAAAGAGCATGCAGGCTGGATTATTGTACTCTGATGCCACATGCTAGGAGTTAATGCCACATGCCAAGAAGCCTCCACTGGTGACTCACACATGCCATGTGTGAGCGTTGGACTATAGAACCACATCAAGGACATGTGTGGTAAAGTAATCATTTCACCTTTAATCCCTTTTATTTTATTTGTACTGTATCTTGCAACTAGTAACTGTTAATGCTTGCATATATCTGCATATCTGTACTTAACTGTATATGTTAGATTTTAATACCGACCCATTTAGGGGTTAATAAATATAAAAAATTTAGAAGGCTTGTCTTGTATTTATCTGGTGAATCCGGCACTCACTGGCGGTGAGTGTGGTTTTTATATGAAAGAGGACTCAGGGTGTGGCCAAAGCGGTTTGGCGCACGGAGGATCTTTCACATTGGTGGCAGCAGTGGGATCTTAGGATAAACGGTGTGTGTTGGTGACCTATATCACTCACATGCTGGGGATTATGGTAATCCTATGAGACAAGCTCGGTATTAAAGCAAGCATTAAGATACAGTGAAAGTTTGATACAGTGCTGTTCCCCTCCCTACTCTTTGTATTCTATCCTATCTTTTTTTTGGCAAATACCAGTGGATGGCTAGTGGGCTCAGAAGCAGATCTCCAGAACTGCTGAACCAGGCTTTTGGAGATCCTGAGCGTATGGCTGAAATGGAGGCAGCCACAGCTATGCAGAGAATCGAGCAGAGTCCTGATTTTGGGGCTAGGCCAGGAAGTGCGGCAAGCAGCCCGGTCCCAAGGATTACTTCACCAGGAGGGACCAGTAGCCTTAGCCTTGCTGGGGGAATGGCTTCAGTCTGGCAAATGGCTCTGCAGCACTTAAGCACCAGGGACCCTAACATATACCAGCAGGCGTTGCACTGGTTTCAGGAAGCTGTAGAACGAGAACGGCAGGCTGATCGTGAGGCTGCTGAGCGACAGGCAGAGAGAGAGAGGAAAGCTGCAGAATGGGAACGACAGTTTGCTGAGCGACAGGCCGAGAGGGAGTATCAGCTTGAGCTGAAAAGGCGGGAAATCTCCCAGCAAGCTCAAACTCCAACAACCCTGCAGAGACCCTCAAGTTGGAAGGAGAAGCCAGGCCGGAGTTCACCACAGCCGTCTGTCGTCAGGTAGGGTGAGACAAACTGCCCCGGGTGGTCCCTCCCCTGTCCCAAGAACTCTGGGCACCCTAGTGACCTTCCCCAAACCCCAAGGGGAGGTGCGGCGGGGCCATGCCTGTAACCCGACAGGACATTTCAAGAAGGAGTGCCCCAACCGCCCTGAGAACTTCCCTGCTTCCCAAGCCACAGCAGGTGGTCCATCTGTGTATCTGGATGTGGGTGCAAGAAAGGGAATACGGACTGTGGGACTATTGACTGATTTGCCTAATAATGTACTGTTGGCAACTGATTTAGGACCTATGATGTCCCAATATGGGGTGGGGAGCAACCCAATTTACTGTGATAAACTGTCTATGACTAATGTTGATAATGTGTCTGTCATATCTGCAGAGAGGGCCCGTAACCCCCTCTCTGAGATAATTCCCATGGCAGTTAATGTAAATGCTAATGAGTTGCCTTCAGCTGAGAGCAGGGAAGATGCAAACGATCTTCCTGCAACCCAGCTCAGCAAAAATGTTATTGATGCTTGGTTCACCCCCGTGCTAGGAACCAATGAGACCTTGTCTGTAGACACACCCACATCTGCGGGGGCGTCGCCCTCCCAGCTTGTTAATCTGTCTACCACAAATCTCATTGAGGCCCGTTGTGAATTAACAATTGCTAATGAAGGTACTGTCAATGTAATTGCCAATGCTTGTTGTGAAAGTGTACAGGGTAGCTCTTCTGAGTCACTGGAAGCGACTTCTACTATTTCGCCCAGTGTATCTGATGAGCACCCAACTGCTGACCATGTGCCAGGTGGTCAGATAGGCTATGGGGATCTCATGGCCGATTCAGGTGAAGGACGGACTGCTGGTAGTGCGGTGTTAGCCCGCAGCCAGAGTGCTACAAGGGTGGAGGGCGTTCCGACCCTTGAACCGTTACCTACATCACCTGGAGTCGGTGCTGAGACCGCCATGACTAGCCTCACCCCCTTGAAGCCGGAGGAGTCCGGCCGGTATGAGACATACACGTCTCTTCTGTCCAGTTCTATTCCAGGAGTGCCCATGGCCCAAGTGCAGATGGCATGGGGTACTGGAGATGTGATCCAAGAAGAGGGTATGTCCAATGTATTACCTGTCAATGTATTGTGGGGGGATGTTTTGGGGAAGCATGATCTCAGTCATTTGCCCAATGTATCACCATCACCCACCCAAGTACAGGAGGAACAGGATGTAGGTTTGGAAGCAAAGGGGGAGGTGCAGAATCCCCTAGAACTCTCCCAACTAGCGGCTAGTGTGAGAGAGGCCCTGAGAGAGCAGGACAAGGGTAGCCAGGAGAGCAGAGGTTGCCAGGATGGGGTCATGAGTTTAAAGCTACGGGATGCCCGCACTCAGAAAGCAGACCCAGAACAGGCAGGAGGTAGCCAAGTGTACGTGGCTCAGAGCATGGGCCTTAGAAGTGTCCCTAGTCAGACTAGAGAGACAGAAGGGGCCGGCAGCTATGTAACATGCACCTCTCTTTTGTCTCACTCCAGCCAAAAGTTCAGAGAGGCTGTCCAAGCTGACCCTAGTCTGGACATATTGAATGCGCGTGGCGCTCAATCACCCTTAGAGTCTGACAAGGCCGAGTCTGCTGGGACCCCGGGGGAAGGTGAGAAAGCCTTGGGGCCAGAGCCGGAGGAGCTGGAGGCGGAGGTGCTTTCAGAAGAGGGGCGTAGGCCCCTACTTCCTGCAAGCCCCATCTAAAGGGGGAGGTGTGATGATTCTGCTTAAGTGTGGCTATAACTCAGATGTATTTTGGTCTCTGGGTATAGGGTCTCCCTTCTGGCTTGCACTCACTCATACTGTGCGCAGCTATAAGCCTAGGTGCATATTGGCAGTAGCGGCCAGGCTGGAACAATAGGGCTCCATTGTATTCCTATACAGCCATGGCTGATCAAACAATAGTGCATTGTTCAAGTCAGCTATAAGCCTAGGTGCATATTGGCAGTAGCGGCCAGGCTGGAACAATAGGGCTCCATTGTATTCCTATACAGCCCTGGCTGATCAAACAATAGTGCATTGTTCAAGCCTGGGCTGTTGATCAGATATGACTGATAACAGTGTATCAATTCACTTTGTCTCAGCTCCATACAAAAGATCTGGATTTGATTGAATTAACTCATCAGACGTACTGTCGCCGGTGACCTCATTCTGGGAGGTGGCATAAAGGGTATAAAAGATGAGGTAAGAGGTCTGTGGGAGGAGACTATCACTAAGAGATCATGCTATGAAGACTGTGCTGAGATTACACTATGGAGACTTTGACTGAGATGCTACTATGAGCAGGCAGGTTGGAATGCTGCTGCTGACGATGATGAGCCTACAAGAGACTGTGAGAGACTGTAAAGAGCATGCAGGCTGGATTATTGTACTGTGATGCCACATGCTAGGAGTTAATGCCACATGCCAAGAAGCCTCCACTGGTGACTCACACATGCCATGTGTGAGCATTGGACTATAGAACCACATCAAGGACATGTGTGGTAAAGTAATCATTTCACCTTTAATCCCTTTTATTTTATTTGTACTGTATCTTGCAACTAGTAACTGTTAATGCTTGCATATATCTGCATATCTGTTCTGAACTGTATATGTTAGATTTTAATACCGACCCATTTAGGGGTTAATAAATATATAAAATTTAGAAGGCTTGTCTTGTATTTATCTGGTGAACCCGGCACTCACTGGCGGTGAGTGTGGTTTTTATATGAAAGAGGACTCAGGGTGTGGCCAAAGCGGTTTGGCGCACGGAGGATCTTTCTCACAGGCAAAAAGCAGAAGAGACTTGTTTGGGCTAAAGAACACAAGGAATGGACATTAGACCTGTGAAAATCTGTGCTTTGGTCTGATGAGTCCAAATTTGAGATCTTTGGTTCCAACCACCGTGTCTTTGTGCGACGCAGAAAAGGTGAACGAATGGACTCTACATTCCTGGTTCCCACCGTGAAGCATGGAGGAGGAGGTGTGATGGTGTGGGGGTGCTTTGCTGGTGACACTGTTGGGGATTTATTCAAAATTGAAGGAATACTGAACCAGCATGGTTACCGACCTAATTTCACCTTACCAGTTCAGCTTTCTTATAGATCTTACAAGTTGTCCGCTACAGCAATGTTGGATTCCGAAGCAGCTAGAAATTTTATGGACATTAACTTTGCATTTGATAATCATATTGAGCACAGTCCAAGATCTTCCCCAGTTGAATTAGTGACTGTTGATGGGTCACCTTTAAATTCTGGTCCTGTAACGCATGAAACTACCTTACTGGAAGTATTGAGTGATCCTGGTCATCAAGAAAGGATTTGTTTCCAGTTAATCTCTTCACCAAAATTTCCAGTAATTTTGGGCATACCATGGCTCAGCATCCATAATCCTTCAGTAGATTGGAAATCAGGAAATGTAAATTTCACTTCTGAATATTGTCAACAACATTGTCAACTGAAGCAGTCAATTCCCTCCCATGTGGGAGCTACTGGAAAACCTATCACTAACTCTGTAGAATTACCTGAACCGTATGAGGAATTTAAAGATGTGTGTGACAAAAGGAATGCCGACCAGCTACCTCCTCATCGCACTTATGATTGTCCTATTGAACTATTACCAGGTGTATCCATACCTTATGGACACATCTATCCACTTGCAGAGATGGAACTGAAGGTCCTGGATGAGTACATCAAGGAAAATCTGGCCAAAGGATTTATACAGCATTCCACTTCTCCAGCAGGAGAACTTATACATTGGGGAAAAAAAAGAATTTAGTTAGCCACCAATTGTGCAAGTTCTCCCACTTAAAAAGATGAGAGAGGCCTGTAATTGACATCATAGGTAGACCTCAACTATGAGAGACAAAATGAGAAAACATATCTAGAAAATCACATTGTCTGATTTTTTTTAAGAATTTATTTGCAAATTATGGTGGAAAATAAGTATTTGGTCACCTACAAACAAGCAAGATTTCTGGCCCTCACAGACCTGTAACTTCTTCTTTAAGAGGCTCCTCTGTCCTCCACTCATTACCTGTAGTAATGGCTCCTGTTTGAAATTGTTATCAGTATAAATGACACCTGTCCACAACCTGTTACACTCCAAACTCCACTATGGTGAAGATCAAAGAGCTGTGGAAGGACACCAGAAACAAAATCAAAATTGTAGACCTGCACCAGGCTGGGAAGACTGAATCTGCAATAGGCAAGCAGCTTGGTGTGAAGAAATCAACTGTGGGAGCAATAATTAGAAAATGGAAGACATACAAGACCATTGATAATCTCTTTTCGATCAGGGGCTCCATGCAAGATCTCACCCTGTGGGGTCAAAATGATCACAAGAACGGTGAGCAAAAATCCCAGAACCACACAGGGGGACTTAGTGAATGACCTGCAGAAAGCTGGGACTAACGTAACAAAGTCTACTGTCAGTAACACACTACGCCGCCAGGGACTAAAATCCTGCAGTTCCACACGTGTCCCCCTGCTTAAGCCAGTACATATCCGGTCCCGTCTGAAGTTTGCTAGCGAGCATTTGGATGTTCCAGAAAAGTATTGGGAGAATGTCATATGGCCAGATGAAACCGAAGCAGAACTGTTTGGTATAAACACAACTCCTCGTGCTTGGAGGAGAGTGAATGCTGAGTTGCATCCAAAGAACACCATACCTACTGTGAAGCATGTGGGTGGCAACATCATGCTATGGGGCTGGCAGCGGTGGGATCTTAGGATAAACGGTGTGTGTTGGTGACCTATATCACTCACATGCTGGGGATTATGGTAATCCTATGAGACAAGCTCGGTATTAAAGCAAGCATTAAGATACAGTGAAAGTTTGATACAGTGCTGTTCCCCCTCCCTTATTCTTTTTATTCTATCCTATCTTTTATTTGGCAAATACCAGTGGATGGCTAGTGGGCTCAGAAGCAGATCTCCAGAACTGCTGAACCAGGCTTTTGGAGATCCTGAGCGTATGGCTGAAATGGAGGCAGCCACAGCCATGCAGAGAATCGAGCAGAGTCCTGATTTTGGGGCTAGGCCAGGAAGTGCGGCAAGCAGCCCGGTCCCAAGGATTACTTCACCAGGAGGGACCAGTAACCCCAGCCTTGCAGTGGGAGGAATGGCTTCACACTGGCAAATGGTCCTGCAGCAAGCAGGCACCGGTGACCCTAACACATACCTGCAGGTGTTGGGCTGCTTTCAGGAAGCCGCAGAACGGCAGGCTGATCGTGAGGCCGCAGAAGGGCAGGCTGAGCGGCAGTATCACCTTGAGCTCAAAAGAATGGAGCTCTCCCAGCAGGCACCGTCTGTCACTGCACACACTCCAGAAGCTCAACTACCAAGGCTCTGATCCGAGGACTTTCCAATCCTTGAAACAAACGGGGATTTGGACTCGTTCTTGCGGGCCTTTGAGAAAGTGTGTAAGCAGTATCAGCTACCACAGACGTATTGGGTCCGTTACCTGGCTCCCCGGTTGAGGGGAAAAGCCCTGGACACTTATGCCAATTTGCCAGTTGACCAGGACTATGAGTCTGTTAAAGCAGCGCTGATCCGGAGGTACCAACTCACGCCGGAGCTGTACCGTCGGAGGTTCCGAGGCCTGCAGAAAAAGCCGTCAGAGAGCCATGAGGATACAGCGGCCCAGCTGCGCGTTTGGTTCCGGGAATGGACGGAGGGCAAGTCCGTCACCTCGCAAGAAAGCCTTGCAGACCTCATGCTTTAAGAGCAGTTCTTGAACATTTGTACCGAGGAAGTGCAAAAATACCTCTTGGACCGAGAGCCCAAGGACCTTGAAACAGCCGCAGCAATGGCGGATCGTTATGTTGCCAACCAGTTGCCGTGGAAACCTGCCAGCGATGGCTGGAGGAGGGGTAAGACACAATCTGTCCCGGGGAATCCTGAACCAAGCTGGAGGTCACCACAGCCCTCTGCTTCCAGGTGGGGTAGGCCAAACTCTGTCCCGGGTGGTTTCTATACGTCCCCTGCCCCTCGAGCTCTGGGCTACCCAGCGACCTCTCTCATACCCCAGGGAGAGATCAGGCGGTGCCACGCCTGTAATCAAACGGGACATTTACAACGAGACTGCCCCAACCGCCCTAGGAGCCCCCCTGCTCCCCAAACTACAGCGGCCGGCCCTTCCGTGTATCTGGTTGTGAGGGAGGGGCCCCAGCTTAATGCTAACCGTCAACAGGTCACTGTGGGGGACAAAGTGGTGATGGGATTTCGGGACACTGGGGCAGATGTTACGCTGGTACAACCAGATTTGGTCCCTCCAGACAGTATTATTCCTGGGAAAACTCTGACCCTACGGGGTATTGGATTGGAACGTTTTACTGTACCCATGGCTTGTGTTCATTTAGACTGGGGTGCAGGGAAAGGAATGCGGGATGTGGGAGTGATGTCTGAGTTGCCTGCCAATGTACTGTTGGGGACAGATTTGGGGCCTATGATGTGCCAATATGGGGTGGGGGCCACCCCAGCTCCCCGTGATCAGCTGTCTGTCCAGGTTGATATGTCTGACATTGTACCTGTGGGAATACCTACAGAGGGGGCTCGTAACTCTCCCTCTGAAATGTCTCCTTATACATTCTGTGAAAATGCTAATTCTAATGTATCTGGGATTAATGTAGGTGTAAAGGAGCTGAGTGAGGACTGGGCTGTAGATCCGCCCACATCTGCGGGGGCCTCAACCCCCCAGTCTGTGTCTCTATGCCTGCCAGTCCTCCCTCCAGCTCAGTGTGATAAGAATGCTGTTAATGATATTGTAAATGTCTGCCATGAAACTGTACCTATAAATGTTGTCAATGTAATTGCCAATGCTTGTTGTGAAAGTGTACAGGGTAGCTCTTCTGAGTCACTGGAAGCGACTTCTACTATTTCGCCCAGTGCATCCGATAAGCACCCAACTGCTGACCATGTGCCAGATGGTCAGGTAGGCTATGTGGATCTCATGGCCGATCCAGGTGAGGGACGGACTGCTGGTAGTGCGGTGTTAGCCCGCAGCCAGAGTGCTACCAGGGTGGAGGGCGTTCCGACCCTTGAACTGTTGCCTACACCACCTGGAGTCGGTGCTGAGACCGCCATGACTAGCCTCACTCCCTTGAAGCCGGAGAAGTCCGGCCGGTATGAGACATACATGTCTCTTCTGTCCAGTTCTATTCCAGGAGTGCCCATGGCCCAAGTGCAGATGGCATGGGGTACTGGAGGTGTGATCCAAGAAGAGGGTATGTCCAATGTATTACCTGTCGATGTATTGTGGGGGGATGTTTTGGGGAAGCATGATCTCAGTCATTTGCCCAAGGTATCACCATCACCCACCCAAGTACAGGAGGAACAGGATGTAGGTTTGGAAGCAAAGGGGGAGGTGCAGAACCCCCTAGAACTCTCCCAACTAGCGGCTAGTGTGGGGAAGACCCCGAGAGAGCAGGCCAAGGGTAGCCAGGAGAGCAGAGATTGCCGGGATGGGATCTCTGGAATGGTTTCCCAAGGGCCTGAGGTCATGAGTGTAAAGCTACGGGATGCCCGCACTCAGAAAGCGGACCCGGAACAGGCAGGAGGTAGCCAAGTGTACGTGGCTCAGAGCCTGGGCCTTAGAAGTGTCCCTAGTCAGACTAGAGAGACAGAAGGGGCCGGCAGCTATGTAACATGCACCTCTCTTTTGTCTCACTCCAGCCAAGAGTTCAGAGAGGCTGTCCAAGCTGACCCTAGTCTGGACATATTGAAGGCGCGTGGTGCTCAACCACCCTTAGAGTCTGACAAGGCCCGAGTCTGCTGGGACCCCGGGGGGAAGGTGAGAAAGCCTTGGGGCCAGAGCCGGAGGAGGTGGAGGTGCTTTCAGAAGAGGGGCGTAGGCCCCTACTTCCTGCAAGCCCCATCTAAAGGGGGAGGTGTGATGATTCTGCCTAAATATGGCCATAACTCAGCTATATTTTGGTCTCTGGGTATAGGATATCCCTTCTTCCATGCTTGCATACTGTGCGCAGCTACAAGCCTAGGTGCATATTGGCAGTAGCGTCTAGTCTGGAACAATAGGGCTCCATTGTATTCCTATACAGCCCTGGCTGATCAAACAATAGTGTATTGTTCAAGCCTGGGCTGTTGACCAGATATGACTGATAACAGGGTATCAATTCACTTTGTCTCATCTACATACAAAGGGTCTGAACGTGATTGAATTAACTCATCAGACGTACTGTCGCCGGTGACCTCATTCTGGGAGGGGGCATAAAGGGTATAAAAGATGAGGTAAGAGGTCTGTGGGAAGAGATTATGCGGGAGACTACACTATGGAGATCATGCTATGAAGACTGCTGGGATTATGCTACAGAGTTGTTACAGACAGACCATGAGGAGATTTTTGTGATTGACTATGGGACTAATGCTGAGAGGCTGTGAAGAGCATGCAGGCGGGATTATTGTACTGTGATGCCACATGCTAGGAGTTAATGCGACATGCTGAAAAGCCTCCACTGGTGACTCACACATGCCATGTGTGAGTGTTGGACTATAGAACCACATCAAGGACATGTGTGGTAAAGTAATCATTTCACCTTTAATCCCTTTTATTTTATTTGTACTGTATCTTGCAACTAGTAACTGTTAATGCTTGTATATATCTGCATATCTGTTCTGATCTGTATATGTTAGATTTTAATACCGACCCATTTAGGGGTTAATAAATATATAAAATTTAGAAGGCTTGTCTTGTATTTATCTGGGGAACCCGGCACTCACTGGCGGTGAGTGTGGTTTTTATATGAAAGAGGACTCAGGGGTGACCAAAACGGTGTTGGCGCACTGAGGATCTTTCACAGGCTGTTTCTCTGCAAAGGGACCAGGACGACTGATCCATGTACTGTACATGAAAGAATGAATGGGGCCATGTTTCGGAAGATTATGAGTGCAAACCTCCTTCCATCAGAAAGGGCATTGAAGATGAAACGTGGCTGGATCTTTCAGCATGACAATGATCCCAAGCACACCGCCAAGGCAACAAAGGAGTGGCTTCGTAAGAAGCATTTCAAGGTCCTGGAGTGGCCTAGCCCGTCTCCAGATCTCAACACCAGGGACAGCCCCAAAACATCACTGTTCTAGAGGAGATCTGCATGGAGGAATGGGCCAACATACCAGCAACAGTGTGTGCCAACCTTGTGAAGATTTACAGAAAACGTTTGACCTCTGTCATTGCCAACAACGGATATATAACAAAGTATTGAGATGAACTTTTGTTATTGACCAAATACTTATTTTCCACCATAATTTGCAAGTAAATTCTTTAAAAATCAGACAATGTGATTTTCTGGATTTGTTTTCTCATTTTGTCTCTCATAGTTGAGGTCTACCTATGATGTCAATTACAGGCCTCTCTCATCTTTTTAAGTGGGAGAACTTGCACAATTGGTGGCTGACTAAATACTTGTTTTCCCCACTGTATTCCTTGTACCAAAGAAAGACGTCACATTACGTCTTTGTATTGATTATAGGGAACTAAACCAAATAACCGTCAAAAATTGTTACCCTCTTCTGCTTATTTCAGAGTTACTCAAGAGATTACGGTCAGCAAAGATCTTTACCATGTTGGATCTAAGAGGGGCATACAAACTTGTCCGTATACGACCTGGGGACAAGTAGAAGACAGCATTTCGAACATGCTATGGGCATTTTGAATCCCTTGTCATGCCATTTGGACTTTGCAATGCCGCAGCGACATTTCAACATTTTATCAATGATTTCTTCCGAGATCTGCTGGATCAATTTTTGGTGGCGTATTTGGATGACATATTAATATACTCCGAGAACCTTGAAGAACATCGTAAGCAGGTTACCATGGTTTTGAGCCGTCTAAGAGAAAACCAACTATATATTAAACTGGAAAAGTGTGAATTTGAAAAGACAGAGATTCAGTTTTTGGGGTACATCATTTCTACAGAAGGATTGCGCATGGACCCTAGTAAGATCCAAGCTATTTTAGACTGGCCTTCTCCCAAGAATGTCAAGGAGGTGCAAAAATTTGTGGGCTTTGCAAATTTCCACCGCAAATTTATGAGGAATTTCTCAAAAGTTATTAGTCCAATAACACAATTAACCCAGAAAGGAATTCCTTTTAAATGGTCTTCAAGTGCAGACGAAGCATTTACCCAGTTAAAGACACTTTTTTACTTCTGCTCCTATTTTTGTTCATCTTAATCCGGACCTCCCATTTATAGTTGAAGTGGATGCTTCAGATTTGGCAGTAGGAGCAGTATTGTCCCAAAGAGTTGAGGATAAACAGTTGCTTCATCCTTGTGCTTTCTTGCCCTGCCTAATGTCACCTCCTGAAAGAAACTATGACATTGGGAATAAAGAATTACTGGCAATTAAGAAAGCATTCACGGAATGGAGGCATCTTCTAGAAGGAGCATCTCATGTGGTGCAGGTTTTTACGGATCATCGAAATCTTGAAGTTATTAGATCAGCCAAGAGACTTTCTGGTAGACAGGCTAGATGGTCTTTATTTTTTGCAAGATTTAATTTAATTTTTCCAACAGAACGGGATCCAGCAATGGAAAAGCAGACACCTTATCCCGGATGTTTGCTGAAAAGACGTAAGATGACACATCCGAAACCACCATCTTGCCTAAGAATTTTGTGGGAGCAACGATTTCCAAGGGTATACTTCCTATTCCATCTCATCCTTGGGGTTCTGTTTCCAAGGACTTTATCGTTGAACTACCATCTTCAACAATTCTAGTAGTGGTAGACCGTCTTACCAAAATGGCTCATTTTATACCCATAAAGGGGGTACCCTCTGCTGAAGAGACAGTGGAATTGGTCATTCGAGAAGTTTTCCGCCTACATGGCATACCTGACAATGTAGTTTCTGACCGTGGGGTACAGTTTATCTCAAAGTTCCTCAGAGTTTTTGTGCCACTCTAGGAATCTAAGTGAACTTATCTTCTGCTTTTCATCCATAGTTTAATGGCCAAACTGAGCATACTAACCAAACTCTTGAACAGTATTTGCGGTGTTATACAAGTTATCTCCAGGATGATTGGGCTAATTTTCTTCCTACGGTGGAATTTGCTTATAACAACTCCCAGTATTCTTCTATGTCTCAGAGTCCATTTTTTGCCAATATGGGTTTCCATCTTACATTCATTCCTAATCTTCCAATTTCTTCTTCAGTTCCTGCTGTCACCACCAGACTGTCTACCTTGAAGCAATTTCAAGAAAAATTGACAAATGCTCTGCATGAAGCTCAAGATCACTATAAGTCAACTGCTGATAGACATCGTAAGTCTTTTCCTTCTTTTGGTATAGGAGAAAAGGTATGGCTCTCTACAAAGAACTTGAAACTCAAGATACCTTCAGCCAGGCTAGGTCAGAAATTTATAGGACCATTTGAAATTGTGGCAAAATTAATCCTGCAGCATTTCCTTTAAAACTCCAAGACTCTATGCAGATTCACTCTGTTTTTCATTCCTCCCTCCTCAAGCCTTTTGTGGAAAATTCATTCCCGGGACATAACTTCCCTCCACCTAACCCAGTTATTATTGAAGGAGAAGAGGAATATGTTGTAGAAGATATTTTGGTTTCTAGAATTTCTCAAAATCAGTTACAGTGGCAAGATAATTCATGGGAACCAGTAAACAACATTCATGCTCCATAACTGGTAAGAGAATTCCATCAGCACTATCCAGGCAGGCCAAGCCAAGTACCGTACAGAGGACGCTCCTGGAGAAGGGGAAGCAATGTCAGGAACTGAGCTCACTGGGTCTTGAACCCTTGACTTCCTGGCTATTTTCTGCAGCCTTGACTATTATGCCATTGAGAAGCCTGTTTGTTCTGTGCCTTGCTTAGTCTGGTCTTTTCCATTGGAGTAATTGGCTTATGGATATGACCTGCTCTGTGGCCAATCACAGTTTAGCTAGTCTCATATAAACCCACAGCATACACCATTTTGCGCTGGATTATTCAGTCTGTCTGTTCCTTGTTTAACCCCCCCCCCCCGGGCCTCACCACTACTGTACTGTTCCTGTGTACCGAACTTTGCAAATGTCTGTCTATGGCTGATCCACTGCTCCTGTGTACCGAACTGTGTACATGGCCTTTATTTGTGCTACATTGTTGGCTTTGAAATTCTCATACCACTTTTTGCAAAAGTGGGTGGAGAGCAAAGCAGGCTGGGGGTTACAAATTTATCATCAAAGCCCAGAACACTGAGTTACGCATGAAATCTATGCCAGTTCTTGATAGAGTAGGTACAACTGTGACGCTTGAGAGCACACCTTAATTATTAATAGACCGCAGCCTCTTAAGTCAGATACTCCTAGCCGTAAGTGACTGGTTTGTTCAGGATAACCTTTTTTTTTTTTTTTTGTTATTAGGCTGGTGAATGTGAAAAAAATAAATCAAACCCATACTCACCTGTCCCGAGTGCTCCGGTATCTTCCAAGGGCAGTCTGGTCCTGCTGCACCGGTGTTTTCTTCCCTGCTGCATGTGACCACTGAAGAAAATCAGCCGGCTGAGCAAAGGACACGGGATGTCACGGGAAGAAAACACCAGAGAAGCAGGACCAGACCACGTGGTACAGGAGCAGCCAAGGGGGATTAATCTTAGATATTGATTCCATTTGTGGGTGATTGATATCACACCTTTACCCCTCAGACCCTGGCAGACTTGATATCTGCAGACAATCCCCTTCACCTCCATGCATACAAGAGTAAATTTGTTATCTGAGCAGGGAAGATCCTGGAGAGATGTGTATTCAAACTTTTCTAGCAGACAGGATGTCCCCAGCAGAGCGGTATCCTTCACAGTATGTATTTTTTTTCCACCTTAAAGGGTTTGTCCGGGATAAATTGAAATCCCTACACTAAACACCCTCCTACTTTCTAAATAACATAATTAATCAAAAATGTATATTTATCCCACATTTTCTAATTATCCGGTGACGATCCGTTTCCCCATTTCTGGAAATGGACCGTCACTACTACTCCCCCCTCCACTCCATTATACTTACCTCTCTTCCTTCTTCCTGCGGGGACGGCTCCTCCCTCTTTTCTGACTGCTGCTGCTTCTCCAAGCGCTGCTCTGTGCACTACTGCCGATAAACCACCTCTACTACGCAGCTTCCACGCATACGCAGTAGAAGTGGATCATCGTTGCAGAGAATAGAGTAGCACTGGAGAAGAGCGTGTGCCTGCAGTATCAGTAAAGGAGAGCCTGTCCGCCAGGAAGAAGCATGGAAGGTAAGTATATAATGGGGTCGGGGGTTGGGCTGAGTAGGTAGCGAATGGCGGCCCTCTCTATAGCTAGAGAGACAGGGAGGGGGTTATGGGAGGGAGAGATGATGGAGGAGGGAGTGAGGTGAAGTTAGGCCCAATTCACATCTGTGTCCGAGTTTCCATTTGGGGAGTCCACTTGGGGACCCCCCCCCCCCCGGAACGTAAACCTATACGCATAAAAAAGCGGTTTACCAGACCCCATAGACTATAATGGGGTCCGTGTGGTTTACGTTCGGTTTCCGCACGAAACATGTGGAGAGTAAAGTGCTTATAATCTGAACCATGTAAAGAAATGCAGGAGCACCCAGAAATAGTTCAAAACACAGCTAAAGGTATATGGGTGCATTTACTAACCCATTAATAGCACTAACAGAGATTTAAAAAAAAAAAAAAAAAACATTTTTTGCCCAGAAAACCCCTTTAAAGACTTGTGTAGGAATCCTATTACAAAACTTCCTATCACTGCTATCCAGTTTGTGCCAACACATATACCTCACACTCTCATATTCTAGATTAGATGGACAATATGATGTCAGTCACAGGCAGCAGTTTACAAACATCGCTCACATGTCTGCTCACTTCACGGAGGAGGTGGATAAGCCCTTTTGGAGAAGCTACTCCCCTCACATTTCCCGCCTTTTCTCCACCTCCACTTGCATGACGTCAGACGCTTGCGTCTTCCCTGTAGACGTCCCCACGCTCGAACGTCGCACCGGACCTGAGTCACCGGGAGACCGTGAAGCGCCCCTGGGAGGAGTAGGCGGAGCTAATGAGAACATGAGGCGGACAGATAAATAGTCCGGGAAGGTGAGCGCGGAGGGATACGGGGGATGTCGGTAGCGGTGTGGTCCGGTGGTCCGTGATAAAGCGCGTCTATGTACGTGTACTGTGTTGTATAAGATGGCAGTACAGTGCTTCTTAGTGCTGTAGTACTCAACAACACATGTAGTATGGCCGCTGTGCTGGTGGGTGATGTTTGTACTGCGGTTTATTTCTGGCAGGGCTGCACATTGTGCGATATTGCAGCGCAGTGTAATCTAAAGATTATATCGGACGATTATCACAGACAATCCAGGAGTGGTTTGGGGAGCAGCTCATGCAGCTGTGTGGCCTGTTCCTCATCTTGTCTGGCTACATGCAGCTGTCCAGGGCTAGTACGGGATGTGTCATTGCCTGGCTATACTGGGTGCTGAGCAGTCACTTTTGTTGCATGGTCGAAGTATCTATAATAATACATTGAAGCCTGCGTTTTGTGCTGACCATTGTCGCTGCGTTGACTTAAATCACCAAAGTTACGGCTGTTGTGTGACACAGGACAAAGCCTGTGTATAAAGCTCAGTTCACATTTGAGCAATGTGCCAAATTCTTCACACAACTGATCTGAAAAGTATCCGTTCAGGATGTTCACGAAGGTCCTAGGTTCTATTTACACCTGCAATGGAGTCTGTCTGAAAGGTGTATCTGGTGATGTCAGGTGGACATGTCAAGCCCATTGTGGTCAGTGAGATCCCTCAGGATTTGCTGGAGCCATCTTATGATGGAAAACGTGTGTTTACTCCATTCATCTGTTACTGCGATGGACCATAAAAACACATTAAACAACCTAGATTTATTTATTTAGCTTATTTGTATAGCGCCAACATAATCCGCAGTGCTTATACCTCATATTCACCCGCCTCTGTCCTCTAGTCATCTCTGACCACAACCTGCTGACATTCTCTGCCCTCTCCTCTGTAATTGACTCCCCAACCTCTAAACCAACACGCCTCCGCAGAAACCTTAATCGCCTTGACATCCGCACGCTCTCAGACTCTCTTCGACCGCTCGTTGACATAGCCTCACTCTAGGACGCAGATACCGCTGCTGACTTCTACACCACCATCACTGCAGCCCTTGACTCTGTGGCCCCCCCTCACGAACACCAGAACCCGGCCGATCAATAGGCAACTCTGGCACACTGACCTGACTAAAAGACTGAGACGTGCCTCACGGGTTGCAGAACGCCTCTGGAAGAAAAGCCACTCCCAGGAGGACTTCATCAGGTATAAAAGGCAGTTCTCACATTCAAGAACGCACTCACCTCTGCAAAGCAGGTCTACTTCACCACACTAATATCTGCCCTATCCCGCAACCCCAAACAGCTATTTACTACCTTCATCTCCCTTCTCCGTCCTCCTGTGCCCCCTCCGACATCACTTATCACAGATGATGACTTTGCCTCTTATTTCAAAAGCAAAATTGACACCATCAGAGACACTCACCGTACACCTCCAACAACCACTCTATCCAACTGCTCGGAGATCTTTATCTCTAACCTTTTTCTCCACAGTCACTGATGAAAAGCTCTCCACCCTAATCTCTAAATCCCACCTCACCTCCTGTGCACTCGACCCAATCCAGTCACATCTCATCCCCAAACTCTCTGAAGTCATTACTCCTGCCCTATCCCATCTCTTCAACCTATCCCTAAACAATGGATCTTTCCCTTCCGCCCTCAAACATGCTACTGTCACACCTATGCTTAAGAAACCCTCCCTGGACCCATCCTCTCCAGCCAACTATTGCCCCATCTCCCTGCTCCCATACGCCTCAAAATTGCTTGAGCAACACGTCCACTCCGAACTATCTTCCTATCTCTCGTCCAATATGCTCTTTGACAAACTACAGTCAGGTTTCATACCCCATCACTCCACAGAAACTGCCCTAACCAAGGTCACTAATGACCTAACTGCCAAAGCCAAACGTCACTATTCTGTCCTCCTCCTCCTCGACGTCTCCTGTGCCTTTGACACAGTCGAACATTCCCTCCTGCTAGAAACTCTCTCATTCCTTGGCATCTCAGACCTGGCCCTTTCCTGGATCTCCTCATACCTCGCCAACCGCACATTCAGCGTCTCCCACTTGCACACCACCCCCCGCCACGCCCTCTTTCTGTAGGTGTCCCCCAAGGCTCCGTCCTAGGACCCTTCCTGTTCTCCATCTACACCCTAGGCCTTGGCCAACTCAGAATCCCATGGTTTCCATTACCATTGCGATGCTGACAACACCCAAATATACAGTGGGTACAGAAAGTATTCAGACCCCTTGAAATTTTTCACTTTGTTTCATTGCAGCCATTTGCTAAAAGCAAAAAGGTTCATTTTATTTCTCATTAATGTACACTCATCACCCCATCTTGACAGAAAAAAAATAGAAATTAGATATTTTTGCAAATTTATTAAAAAAGAAAAACTGAAATATCACATGGTCATAAGTATTCAGTCCCTTTGCTCAGTATTGAGTAAAAGCACCATTTTGAACTAGTACAGCCATGAGTCTTCTTGGGAATGATACAACAAGTTTTTCACATCTGGATTTGGGGATCCTCTGCCATTCTTCCTTGCAGATCCTCTCCAGTTCCATCAGGTTGGATGGTGAACGTTGGTGGAGCCACTTTCAGGTCTCTCCAGAGATGCTCAATTGGTTTGAGGTCAGGGCTCTGGCTGTGCCAGTCAAGAATGGTCACAGAGTTGTTCCGAAGCCACTCCTTTGTTATTTTAGCTGTGTGCTTAGGGTCATCGTCTTGTTGGAAGGTAAATCTTCGGCCCAGTCTGAGGTCCAGAGCACTCTGGAAGAGGTTTTCTTCCAGGATATCTCTGTACTTGGCCGCATTCATCTTTTCTTCAATTGCAACCAGTCGTCCTGTTCCTGCAGCTGAAAAACACCCCCATAGCATGATGCTGTCACCACCATGTTTCACTGTTGGGATTGTATTGGGCAGGTGATGAGCAGTGCCTGGTTTTCTCCACACATACCGCTTAGAATTAACGCCAAAAAGTTCAATCTTCGTCTCATCAGACCAGAGAATCTTATTTCTCAAAATCTGGGAGTCCTTCATGTGTTTTTTGGCAAACTGTATGTGGTTTTTCATATGTCTTGCACTGAGGAGAGGCTTCCTTCTGGCCACTCTGCCATAAAGCCCCGACTGGTGGAGGGCTGCAGTGATAGTTGACTTTGTGGAACTTTCTCCCATCTCCCTACTGCATCTCTGGAGCTCTGCCACAGTGATCTTTGGGTTCTTCTTTACCTCTCTCACCAAGGCTCTTCTCCCACGATTGCTCAGTTTGGCTGGATGGCCAGGTCTAGGAAGAGTTCTAGGCATCCCAAACTTCTTCCATTTAAGGATTATGGAGGCCACTGTGCTCTTAGGAACCTTGAGTGCTGCAGAAATTCTTTTGTAACCTTGGCCAAATCTTTGCCTTGGCACAATTCTGTCTCTGAGCTCCTTGGGCAGTTCCTTTTGACCTCATGATTCTCATTTGCTCTGACATGCACTGTGAGCTGTGAGGTCTTATATAGACAGGTGTGTGCCTTTCCTAATCAAGTCCAATCAGTTTAATTAAACACAGCTGGACTCCAATGAAGGAGTAGAACCATCTCAAGGAGGGTCAGAAGGAAATGGACATCATGTGAGTTAAATATGAGTGTCACAGCAAAGGGTCTGAATACTTATGACCATGTGATATTTCAGTTTTTGTTTTTTAATAAATTTGCAAAAATATCTACATTTCTGTTTTTTTTCTGTCAAGATGGTGTGTACATTAATGAGAAATAAAATGAACTTTTTTGCTTTTAGCAAATGGCTGCAATGAAACAAAGAGTGAAAAATTTAAAGGGGTCTGAATACTTTCCGTACCCACTGTATCTCTCTGGACCAGACATTACCTCTCTGTTGTCCAGAGTCCCAGAATGTCTAGCAGCCGTAACCTCCTTCTCTCCTCCCGCTTTCTCAAACTCAACATGGAGAAAACGGAGTTCATAATCTTCACCCCTCCACTCATGACCCCCTACCTGACCCATCTATCAAAATTAATGGAACTACTCTCACCCCAGTCCCACAAGCCCGCTGCCTTGGGATAACCTTAGACTCTGACCTATCCTTCAATCCGCGTATTCAAACCTTCAACACCTCCTGCCGCCTCCAACTCAAGAACATCCATCGAATCCGCTCCTTCCTCACCCCTGAAACTACCAAGATGCTAGTCCACGCCCTCATAATCTCCCACCTAGACTACTGTAACAATCTTCTCCATGACCTCCCAGCAAATACTCTCACCCCCCTCCAATCCACCTTAAACTGTGCTGCTCGCCAAATACACCTCTCCCCCCGTTCTTCATCAGGCGCCCCCTTCTGCCAATCCCTTCACTGGCTACCCGTCGCCCAGCGAATAGAGTTCAAATTACTAACGCTGACATACAAAGCCATCCACAACCTGTCCCCTCCATATATCTCCGACCTAATCTCCCACTACCTGCCCACACGTAACCTCCGATCCTCCTACTCCGTTCTGCTCTTATCCATCTCCAAGACTTCTCCCGAGCATCCCCCATACTCTGGAAATAAACAATAATAATAATTATACAGACACTGTCAGTCACTGTCCCATATAGGGAGGTGAACACTCCCTTATTTACACGTCCACATGTTGTCAGCTGTTTGAGGTGGTTGCAGCCTTTTCAGTACTCACCAAGCACATTTGTACAGCGGCTGTGTTTACTTTCGCACCTCTGACCACCCCCATAGATCTTCAATTAATGACCTATTGCTTCGGCTTCATGCACACAATGGAGTGTGCAATCCGAGTGTCTTCCAAAGTTCTATTCCAATAGTTTGTTCTGTTACATCTATTGTAATCAATGTAAAACAGATGACATATGTCATCCCTGTGCCTTCTGTTAGGAAAAAAAAACTGAAGACACTGGGCTTGCTCACTGGACATAGAAAAGTATAATGAATTATCATAGACATTAAAATAAATTAAAATCTGTTTTACATGTGAATAAAATAATAAACCATATAAAGCACACGACCCTAAAATATGTAGGATTGTGTGCTGTCTGTGATTATCCCGAATAGCAAATGTCTGCTAAAAGTGGAAGTGTGAATGAAGCCTAAATCTCTGTTTTCATTGCCTTTCAGCCAATAGACTTAAAGGGGAGTCTATCACCTCCACCAATCATACTCAACTATCAACACTCTATTACAGAGCACATTACAGTGATACATTTTATGTATGTCACTTTTGTAGATTTGGAGGAAAAGAACTATGAAGCCTTATGCAAATGAGGCTGTTGGTACAGTGGGGTGGGCCTTCGACTCCCTGCCACTCAGATCCCTACCACCTCCTGCCTGTGCCACCCTTTGCAGTGGGAGTTGATCCTTATACTGCGGTTACATCAACCTTCCTACCCAAGCATCAAAAGCAGTGCTCCCAGAACTGAAGGCCCGCCCCCAGTGCACCAACTGCCTCATTTACATAAGACTTCATAGTTGTTTTTCTCCAAATCTACAAAAGTGACATACATTACAAAGGTATGTTGTTTATCACTGTAATGTTAATGGATTATTCTCATCACAGCAAATAGCTGCTGAGACAGCAATAACTGATCACAAGTCTCAAGAAGCAGGGCGGGACTACTGAAAACTGGCGAGTGACGCTGTTCTATGCTGGTTCCTCAATTCCCAGAGTTGAATGAGCGCTACAGGAACAGCACAGCACACCTGAGCTACACTGTTCATAGATCCTCAGTTATTGATACAGTGTAGCTAAGCATGCTACGCTGTTTCCATAGATCCTAGTCACCTATGCGGTATTCCGCATATAGTTTACAGCAGCTCTCTTGTTTTTGTATGTCCCACCCCTCTTCTTTTTTTTTTTTTGTCTGTGAGCGCCGGTGGTTGGGACATGAGGCCGTTAATTCCTGTCTCAGCGATTTACCTAGATGAGAATAACCCTTTAAACAATATTAAAAGTGTCGCCCACTGTAGTCAGTGCTTTTAATTAGCCCATATACAGTGGGGGAAAAAAGTATTTAGTCAGCCACCGATTGTGCAAGTTCTCCCACTTAAAAAGATGAGGCCGGCCTGTAATTGTCATCATAGGTAGACCTCAACTATGAGAGACAAAATGAGAAAACAAATCCAGAAAATCACATTGTCTGATTTTTTAACAATTTATTTGCAAATTATGGTCGAAAATAAGTATTTGGTCAATAACAAAAGTTCATCTCAATACTTTGTTATATATCCTTTGTTGGCAATGACAGAGGTGAAACGTTTTCTGTAAGTCTTCACAAGGTTGGCACACACTGTTGCTGGTATATTGGCCCATTCCTCCATGCAGATCTCCTCTAGAGCAGTGATGTTTTGGGGCTGTCGCTGGGCAACATGGACTTTCCCCTCCAAAGGGGAGGTTGATGGGGTTGAGATCTGGAGACTGGCTAGGCCACTCCAGGACCTTGAAATGCTTCTTACGAAGCCACTCCTTCATTGCCCTGGCGGTGTGCTTGGGATCATTGTCATGCTGAAAGACCCAGCCACGTTTCATCTTCAATGCCCTTGCTGATGGAAGGAGGTTTGCACTCAAAATCTCACGATACATGGCCCCATTCATTCTTTCATGTACACGGATCAGTCGTCCTGGTCCCTTTGCAGAGAAACAGCCCCAAAGCATGATGTTGCCACCCCCATGCTTCACAGTAGGTATGGTGTTCTTGGGATGCAACTCAGCATTCACTCTCCTCCAAACACGACGAGTTGTGTTTCTACCAAACAGTTCTACTTTGGTTTCATCTGACCATATGACATGCTCCCAGTACTCTTCTGGAACATCCAAATGCTCTCTAGCAAACTTCAGACGGGCCCAGATATGTACTGGCTAAAGCAGGGGGACACGTCTGGCACTGCAGGATCTGAGTCCCTGGCGGCGTAGTGTGTTACTGACGGTAGCCTTTGTTACGTAAGTCCCAGCTTTCTGCAGGTCATTCACTAGGTCCCCCCGTGTGGTTCTGGGATTTTTGCTCACCGTTCTTGAGATCATTTTGACCCCACGAGGTGAGATCTTGCGTGGAGCCCCTGATCGAGGGAGATTATCAGTGGTCTTGTATGTCTTCCATTTTTTAATTATTGCTCCCACAGCTGATTTCTTCACACCAAGCTGCTTGCCTATTGCAGATTCAGTCTTCCCAGCCTGGTGCAGGGCTACAATTTTGTTTCTGGTGTCCTTCCACAGCTCTTTGGTCTTCACCATAGTGGAGTTTGGAGTGTGACTGTTTGAGGTTGTGGACAGGTGTCTTTTATACTGATAACAATGTCAAACAGGAGCCATTACTACAGGTAATGAGTGGAGGACAGAGGAGCCTCTTAAAGAAGAAGTTACAGGTCTGTGAGAGCCAGAAATCTTGCTTGTTTGTAGGTGACCAAATACTTATTTACCACCATAATTTGCAAATAAATTCTTAAAAAATCAGACAATGTGATTTTCTGGATTTGTTTTCTCATTTTGTCTCTCATAGTTGAGGTCTACCTATGATGACAATTACAGGCCGGCCTCATCTTTTTAAGTGGGAGAACTTGCACAATTGGTGGCTGACTAAATACTTTTTTCCCCACTGTACATTGAATGGAGCATCAGAGAACTTGTGTGGCCATTGTTCAGTTCAGACTTCCTGGTTGCTGTCATGCAATACAGAGAAACGGTGGACATGAGAGTTCTAGTTATTGGTGGGGCCCCTACTTATTAGGCTTTTATTGCCCAAAATGTGGATAGGTGATAAAATTATTTATATTATTATTTATATTTATGTGGGGCAACTCCTTTAATTGTGGTGTCCCATGACTGCCTGATAAGGGTGCCCTTAGATGGTGCGCCCCAGCCACATCCAGCATGCACTAATTACCAGGGAGTAGCTGTACTTTCTGTTGGAAGTAAAATACAGGTGCAGTCAAACAATGGCCACAGGTAAAGCGAGGCCTCACTATCTAAGGGCACCTAGTTCAGGCACCGCTATATGAGGCAGAACAAGAGGCTATCTTAACCGGATGTGATATAATATATAAGGGTGTCTCCACAGATGTAAAATTTACAACCTATTTTAACCCCTTCCTGCCGGAGGAATCTTTCGATTTTCGTTTTTGACTCCCCACCTTCCAAACCCCATAACTTATTTTATTTTTCCATTCTCAGAGCCATATGATAGCATAAAGGAGTTGTCCAGGCAAAAATGGACAACCCTTTTAACGTTTAAATCAGCTGGGGGCAGTGAAACAAATAAAAAAATAAATGCATACTCACCTGTCCCCGTTCAACGGAACGCTGGAAGAGACTCGGGAGACGCCGCCGGAGCAGAAGAACCGGGATGTGCGGGAGGACACCGGAGCAACGGGGACAGGTGAGTATGTATATTTTTTTATTTGTTTCACTACCCCCCAGCTGATGAAACGACAAAAGGGTTGCTAATTTTTTCCTGGACAATTCCTTTAACCCCTTAAAGACCCAGCCATTTTTCGTTTTTGCATTTTCGTTTTTCCCTCCCCACATTTCAAGAGCCATAACTTTTTCATTTCTTAATTCACAGAGTCACATGATGGCTTATTGTTTGCGAAACAAATTATACTTTGTAATGGCACCATTCAATATGCTGTGCAATGTACTGGGAAGCTGGAAAAAAATTCAGAATGAGGTGCAATTGGAGAAAAACTGCATTTGCGCCAATTTCATATGGGTTTAATTTTTACAGCATTCACTGTGTGGTAAAAATTCTGCAGGTAAGTACGAACACGGTGATACCAAGTTTATATAGTATTT
This sequence comes from Leptodactylus fallax, assembly GCA_947044405.1. NCBI lineage: Eukaryota > Metazoa > Chordata > Amphibia > Anura > Leptodactylidae > Leptodactylus > Leptodactylus fallax. The sequence goes on from CAMRHE010000760.1 coordinate 25,381, forward strand.
GTAATGTTTTGATACCTTTTAAAAAATTAAAAACTTTGCAAAATAGAAAAAAAAAATTTGTGACACCTGTAACATATTTTCATGTATGGAGATGGGTAAGGCGTATTTTTATGCGGGACAACATGACGTTTTTATTGATACCATTTGGGGAAAGATCTGATGGTTTGATCACTTTTTATTAAATTTTTTATAGGAGGCAAAGTGTTGAAAAAAACGCTATTTGGCCATTTTGATTTTTTCACCACTACGCCGTTCACCGTATGGGATAAATATTTTATTAGTTCGGGCATTTTGGAGCTCGGGGATACCTAATGTGTTTGTTTACTTTGTTTATTTACTTTTATATCTGATCTAGGGAAAGGGGGGTGATTTGAACTTTTGTGTTTTTTGTTTTTGTTTTTTTTTATACTTTTAAAAACTTTTTTTTTTTCTACTTTTACTTTTATGATCAGACCCCCTAGGGACCTTGAAACTCAGGGGGTCTGATCGCTCATACTATTCACTGCGATACTACTGTATTGCAGTGAATAGCAAAATGCCTTTACTTCTATTAGACGCTGCCTCTGGCATCATGTAATAGATCTAATGTAATGACAGGCCTGGGAGCCTTCAATAGGCTCCTAGCTGTCATGGCAACCGATCGCCGCCCTCCAATGACGTTCTGGAGGGCGGCAATTGGTGAAAAATGGCGGCGCCCGTGGCGCCTGCGCAATTTAGATGCCGCGGTCCCGTTTGACCGCGACATCTAAAGGTTTAACAGCTGCAATCGGTGCAGGCACCGATCTCTGCTGTTAGCGGCGGGTCCTGGCTGTATTATACAGCTGGCATCCGCCCTGTATGGAGAGAGCTCAGCTTCTGAGCTCTCTCCATACATCGTCATGCGACTCAGAACGTACTGTTACACCCTGGGTCGCTAAGGGGTTAATGTTTGCAGGACAAATTGATCTTCATGATGCTACCATTTATTATTCTGTAATAAATTCAGAATGGGGTGAAATTGGAGAGAAAGTGCATTTGTTTTTACGGTATTTACTCTGCAGCCAAAATGACCTGTATTCTACGTTTCGGTACGATTCCAGGGATACCAAAATTATATATTTTTATTTACATTTTAACCCCATAACAAAAATCTAAAACTTTGCAAATTTTTTTTCTAAAAGTCGCCATATTCTGACACCCATAACTTTTTTTATATTTCCATATATGGGGATGTATAGGGCGTCTTTTTTTGCGGTCCAGGTGTACTTTTTAGTTAAGCCATTTTGGGCAATGTCTATTTCTTTGGTCACTGTCATCGGATCCCAACCGATTCCGCTCTCTAATTGTCAGGAGATGTCCAAATTAATTAATTAAATCGCGCTCGGCGAATCAGCACAGAGACAGGTGATTCTCTATGATAATTCTCTACTTTATTCAGGCGGTGCACAGGATTATAAAGGAAAATAATGGCTTTATGCCAACTTACACATCACAGAATACATCACACAAAGCAGGCAATACAATTGGTTAAGGATAAGTGGGTGTTCTGCATGGCCCGCACGTGGCTAGCACATGGACTTCCGGTATCCACCATCTTGGATGTGTAATTAGCTATCTGACCACATAGGCTCTTCTTTGTCAGTAGACCTTGAAATGTTACATTAAAACATCTTTACATACAATACATCTTGTTCCCACACTAAGAGAATAAGGGAGTAAAGGGGAGGCAAGGGAGTAAAACATACAATTGGACACTCTTATCAAAAGACCTCGTCTATGAAGCGTGAGAAGAGCTTTTAAACAATAGTACATTTTAATGCCCAAAAGCCATCTGGGCAAAGTAACACTTTCACACAAAATCAGCTTTTACTGGAATATATTCTTAAAGTGATAGGCACAATTATTGTTGATTATTGATTCTTAGGCCATTTTCTGATACTTTTCTATAACAGTCACTTTTTATTCAAATTTTTATCAGTGAAAATATTTTTAGAAGTTTGTAGAGTGGGTGTTTTCAGACACAGGGATACCTAATGTGTATGTGTTTCACTGTAATATATTTTACTTTTATATGTATTCTAGGGAAAGGGGGTGATTTGAATTCTTAGTTTTTTTTTTGTTTTTTTTTTAAATATTCTTAAAAACTTTTTTTATTTTTTTTTTTTTTACTATTTTACCCCCAGGGGGCTTGAACTTGCAAACATTGGTTTGCAAGTCCCATAGACTGCAATACAGCTGTATTGAGTATACAACTCAAAAGGCTCAGAATATTGAGTATACAACTCAGAACATGGCGGTGCCCACGATCTCGTTGTGCGGGAGCCGCCTGCAAAGATAAAGGTTTGGGGGGAAGGGGAGGTTCCTGGCCTGCCATGCCCACGACCAGAGTGAACGCTGATCATGGGCATTAGCGCCAGGCCTCCACTTTAGAATACAGCGGCAACCCGATAGCTATGGCGGCCGCCATCTTTAAAGACCCGGCTTCCGCTGTACTATTATATTAGATGTCGGGAAGGGGTTAAGGATAGGCAATCAGTTAAAGGGAGTCTGTCACAGATTGAAGCATATTAAGGCTGTGTTCACACAAAGTTTTTTTGACGCGGAATCCGCCTGAAAAAACTCCTCCCATTCATTTCAATGGGAGTCAGTAGCGTTTTTTTACCTCTAGCGGAAAAAAAAAAGCAACATGACCTATCTTGCCGTGGATTCTGCCTGCGGTGTCCGCAGCTCGAGACGCGCTCCTGATTAGGCCCATTCATCCGGGCTTAATCAGGAGCGGTTAGCCGCAACGGAATGCTGATGCACTGCATCGGAATCCCGTCGCGGCAGACCGCGGCAAAAACTCCGGGGGTGGAAAATTTTCCGCCATGTGAACACACCCTAAACCAGCAAGCAACACAGATAGGTCAAGATAGTAGATGTAGTCCAGCAACCAGTTCAGTCAGTCATTTTAATAAAACTTAACTTTAAATTTGATAAACATAACTAAAAGAAAAAGTTTAAAATCACAGAGGAACACCTCCCATGTTAAGCAGAGACAAGCTTGCTTATGTGTTTCAGGGAAGAGCTCCCCTTAATCATAGCATAAAACCAACAATCCCTGCTTACAAGTTAAAACACTTGTAATTAGATCAGAGCGCCTGTATTTAATAGAATATTTGTAAAGAACAAAGTAAATGAATAAATAAACAAATGTATGAAAACACCTTACATGTAGTCTATGTTTGTCATACAATAACAATAAGACATTAGAACCAAGTTTCATCCTACCCAGAGATTAAATTAACCATTTGTTTATTTATTCATTTACTTTCTTTGTTCTTTATGAATAGGTTAAATTAAGTTAAATACAGGCGCCCTGATCAATTTACAAGTGTTTTAAATTGTAAGCAGGGATTGTTGGTTTTATACTATAACAGGAGAGCTCTTCCCTGAAATCCATAAGCAAGCTTGTCTCTGCTTAACATGGGAGGTGTTCCTCTGTGATTTTAAACTTTTTCTTTTAGTTATGTTTATCAAATTTAAAGTTAAGTTTTATTAAAATGCCTGACTGAACTGGTTGCTGGACTACATCTACTCTCTGGATCTACATTTCACCTCAAGCCTAGGAGTTTTTTTTTGTCCGTGCATCAGCGGCTCAGGAGGACTGTGTCGTGGGATACAACAATATTGTGAGTAGGCTGTATATATTTTTTCTATTTTTTGACACAGATAGGTCAGGCTCACCTGAATGTAATGCTTTTTCCCTATGAAAATTTGTTCCTCTATTGCAAAGATATGAATCTATTTCGCAATATGCAAATGAGCAGTCTGTAGCACCATACTGTTATGCCCCACACCACTTTAAAGAAAGTATGTCAGCGGGAAATTCAGAATCAAATTAATGACAGTACCTTGTAGAGCGGCTTCTACACTTTCCCAAAAAAATTTTTTATTCTACATTGCTAGCTACAATAAATAATGTGCAAATTTTATTTTTGGGGTTGTTACGGATGTGGTGATACCAATTGTTTGTTTGTTTATTTATTTATTTTTTTCATTAACAAGGGAAAAAATTGTCTACTGTTACTTTTTCCCTGTAAAACCACTTAGATGCTGTGATCAGTCTTTGTGTGCAATTTTTGGGTCTGGTAACTGTCTTGGTCGTGGTGGTAATAAATTAGGCACACAGTAGCAATTTGGTGAGGAAGTGCTCATAATCTCACTCCTTTACTTGAAAAAGACCCCCATAGGTGACATTCAGGGGTTGAATTCTGTCATTCTTTAGATATTACTTTTAGTCCGTTGCCGTAAGTATATATTACATGTAGAATTTATCAGTTTAGTCAGTGAATTCTAGCATATGTGCAGGCATGGCTCAAAATGATAATTGACACAAAAATATCTGTATCTGGGCCTTGCCTGTATTGAAAACTCAAATAGTATAGTTTATTCTCATGTTAGACTAATGTGTTTCCTTCTTTTTGAAACAGGATTTAGTATTGTGCTTTCTCCAGACCTTGGGTCTGTGGTGCATTAAGGATGACGCATAGGGCAAGTGAGCGAGACTTGCAATCCTCTGCAAGAAGGATGGGCACATCACTCCTATTTCAGTTGTCTGTACATGAGCGAGAATTGGACTTGGTATTTCTTGACCACAGTTATGCAAAGCCTTGGAGCGCCCACCCAGATGCCAGTAATGCCCGTCCCACACGTACACTTTTCATTACTCCACGAAGACAGCAAGAAAGTACAGTGTAAGTTCTTTTATTAGTTATGTTACTTTTGATTGTTTGTGAAAGTTTTGTATGCAGCACAAATAAAGTGTATGGCTCCTGGCCTAATGATAATCATTGTCTAATAGAGCTATATGATATGGATTCAAGAGGGCAAATTGTATTGAAAGACATTCAGCATAAAAATATATACTGTGCCGTATACTTCTTTTATAATGCAAGTCACTGGTCACACAGTTGAAGGGGTTTTCCGCGACTTATATAATGATGACCTACACTTAGGATAGGTCATCAGAATGTGATCAGTGGGGGTCAACAAAGCTCATGAACACTGCAGTGTCTTGCCAAGCAGGGGTCCCAGTAGTTTGACCCCCACAGATCACATATTGATGACCTATCCTAAAGACTGGCAATCAGTATCTCCATTCTGGAAAGTCCCTTTAAATACAATCAGAAAGTAAAAAAGAAATGTTTTACTATCTGATTTTAATTAATAAAAAAAATATAGGAGGTACACTCCTTTCAACTATTACAGAAAAGTGCTTTGCATTAACATTGAGTTGCTTTGCAGTGAAGCAGATGTCCCTATTGATGTTGAGACGGTCACTCCAACTCCCATGCCATTATATGACAACCAAAAGGCAAGAAGTGTTATGAATGAGTGTGAACGTCATGTGATTTTTGTACGCACGGACACTGAAGCTCCACCACCCCCTGATGACTGGGAAGATCATGTCAACAGGTGAGATCCTCTTCTGATCATCTTCTGTTCTTACTAAGGGAATTGAAGACAAAGTTCTTGCTGAAAGGCTACCATTTCCCAGGTTCAGCTGCTAAGGCCCCATTCAAACATCAGTGTTTGTAATGCAAAAACCTTTCCTTTAAACCTAATCTCTATGTAGTCTCCACTTCTGGTTTTTGCGTGCAAAACACGGATGTGTGAATAAGGCCATGATGTGTGAATAAGGCCAAGCTACTTTATTCCAGGCAGCCAATTAATATAATTTACTACAGGTGTGAATTAATGCTAAAAATTAAAGGAGATGTCTGAATGGATTTTTTTTATTTATTTTTAAGAAAATGGTCAGATTGGGTTTCAGACAATAACGTAAGAATTATGTTATATTAGCTTTTATCTGCCACACTTCATTTACTGGTCCTTCTCCACACTGCTCAACCAGTCACTGTCCGGTAGTGTTGACCTGCCTCAACCAGTGATTGACTGAGCAGTATTTCCAGAGGATCCAGGATTCCAGTGGGGGAATCCAGGAATGGAATCTGGATGTTTTTACAGCACTTTTAAATGTAAAATGCAACTTATCCCTACATATAAAGTACATAATATATAGAACATCCATTTTCTCATGCATTTCCTCTCATTCTTCTTATCAGAACTGGCTGGTCTACTTCTCAGAATAAACTTTTTAATAAGATTTTGAAAGCTCTACAGTCCGATCGTCTTGCTCGTCTCGCTAATGATGGTGTAAGTATAATTTTACAATCCCCTTTCATGTCCTCATATAAATCTACATTGCAAACCACTGTATTGTATATAATAGAATAATTATCATATGTTCTCCTTTTTCAGGCGGTGAATGAACCAGTACTAAGAAGGATTGCGGTGGATAAGTGTGCTCGCCGTGTACGACAAGCTTTGGCCTCAGTCGGTTTGGATACCAAGTTGGTTCAGTGGCTGCATACTACTCTTGTGGAAACGCTCAGCTTGCCATTGCTTGCTGCTTATCTGGATGCATTGCAGACACTGAAAGGAAAGGTAACTTGTTTGTTGGCTTTTTAGTTCGCATCTTGTCAGCTACAATGGGTATTTGCTAAATATTATGCTTATGTAAAACAATCCTGGCTTGAAGGTATTGCAGTTTATAAAATACAGTTTGTGTATTCATCCTCTGCAGATTCCGGCTCTTATTGACCGTATGCTTCTGGCCTCCACTGTCAGGGCAGGAGGCGCCAGCGCAGAAGCCTTATCTTTATTGTTGAAGAGACCATGGGACCCAGCAATAGGAGTGTTGTCCCATAACAAACCGGTAAGTCTGCTTACTGTGTAAGCGCTCATTTGCTATTGCTTAATGTTTAAGGCAACACATATGTTATATTATGTTTTTCTCTCTTTTCTGCATAGGGCAAGCTTCCAGGTTCCCCTCTCATCCTTATTGCTCCATCAGGGCCCACAAACTCCATTTTCCCCACCTCAAGGCGACACAGATTCTGGCAATCCCAGCTCTCTTGCTTGGCCAAGGTTAGTTTTCTGTTTGTCTTGTTTATTTTTAAGAGTTGAATTTTTGTATTTGCCACAAGATTTTTCACTTTAAAATCCTTTCCTTGTTTATTGTGGGGCACAATACAATTTTTCTGTCTATGGTGCTATGTCCCTCAGTGATATAACTACTAAAGCAATAATATGGGTCCGGTATTCATTGGAAATTAGTTGGAATGATTTTGTTAATGTTTCACTTAATTTCTCTATCTAATTTTGAGCCTATTATTCCTGACAAATGCAACAGTAAGATGTCTTTAACATGCGATCTTGCTATTATAGTTGTTGGATATATTATATCTTGCTGTTGAAATACCTATGAATTATAAGGGGCAAGGAGCAACTTCATCTAGTCATGCAGTCATTGGGCTAAATCATAGCGAGACGAATCCCAACACTCCAAATAGTAGCTGGTACTCTTGGAAGGGTTTCACCCCAAATACATGAAGTATAGAGTCCAGGCACTCAGTGATAGGTTTTTAGCAAAACTTATTTTATTCAGTGCGTCAAATTTATTCACACACTATTGTGTGAATACCTGTACTCAGGTAAGTGTTCATAAGTAAACACATAGCAGAGGTTGATACATTTTTCTTAGTAAGTATTTCTCAACGCATTTCCCCTATATCAATAAAGTTCATCAGGAGAGATATAGTGGAAATAGATATAATGATCCAAAATAAAAAAGTTTGCGGTAAAAACTACAATTCCCAGAGCTCTGATGGTTAGCTCTTGCTATATGTATTCACAATAGTGTCATTTGGGGCAGGAAACCATATTTGTGGACATTGGGCTGAGGGGGTTGCTGATGATCATTACTGTATGCCTGCAACACGTCCATTAGTATGGGTCTATGTGATCGTGGTATCTGGAACAATGAATCTTTAGTAAACACATTTAGCAGAGATCTGTTTGTCTATAAGGGATATAGATATGAGAACAGTCCTATTACTGAAACCCTGCTGTGGGGCTGAAAGGAATTGAGCCTGTTAGTGAGCAGTCCTTTGTTTGAGAATAACTTTATATTTACATTGTAGTCTCACTCTAATAAACCCCACTGTGGGGGGGGGATATAGGCAGCTATTATCAGACAGCTATCCTTATAGAAGTATTGGATGATTAGTTTCTATTTGGCTTTTTATCTTATGTGTCGACGTCATCCCTAGGTGTAGGGTATATTTTAATAGTTCAGAATAAAAGTTGTATTTTATTTTTTATTCATTGATTTTGGGACCTTTGTCTGTGATACTTTAAATTTAAGTGGTTTCCTCTCACCGTCTGTGATTTCTGCATGGGCGGTTTATTCTCAAAGAAATGAATATATGGACATCTTAGTGAGCGTAATGTGTGCAGTGACTTGCGGGAAAGATAAAAATAAATATATAAAACAAGGGGTATAAAAAGGGGAAACAATAAACAAATGGACAATGGGAAAATGAGATGAGAAAGAGAGGATGGAAATGAATAAATATTAGAGGGCGCAGAAAGGAGAGATTAGGTAAAGGGGGGCAAGAAGAGGGGGAACAAGGAGAAAGAGAGGGGGCGGGGGGAGCAAAATCACACCCTGTGCGGTGTGTCTGAGCTTTTCCTTACTGTTAAACATCAGCCTGATACCCTGCCTAATTGCCGACCTGACAGGGTGTGATGACTGCATGACTAAATGACGCTGCTCTCTGTCCCCCATAATTATTTAAAGGGGTTATCCAGCTTCCAAAAGCTTTACTTTTCAGCAACAGAAGGCTTAGTGAGGGGCACCACAGGAAATACCATTACTTGATGCTCACACACTGGGACCAGTTTTGGGTGGGAGAAACACCTGACAGGTTCACTTTAGGTAAATTCAAATAGCCAGTTTCTGACCAACACTGAGAGATAAATGGTTTTTTTTGTATAATGTTTTTTTGGGGTTTTTTTTGTATAATGAAAAGTTGTACAATTTTCCAATATACTTTCTTTATGAATTCCTCATAGTTTTCTAGATCTCTACTTGCTGTCATTCATTCTGCTTACTTCCAGAGGATAACCATCGGTCTATGGTCATGTGATGTGTGGTCCATGGTTATGTGATGAACACACAAGTGCACAGCTCATTATAGTCACAGCTCAGTGATACAATATCTGCCTGATAACAAGCTGTGCACCTGTGTGTTGAATCCTGGGGTAGCTTAGGTTTATAGGTTATTTTTTAATAAACTTTATTTGATGTTATTTACAATAAACCAATAATAAACAGAATGAATGTTTCAATATTGTGAAACTATGACATAACGTTATTTAAAGAATATCTATAGAATGAAATAATCTCTATGGTCAAATAAATAAATACATTTTACCAGAGACATTTAAAGGGATTTCCCACATAACCAGTGGCGTAACTAGGCATGGCTGGGAAACAAGGCGAACATTTGACATGCCCCCCCCCAAAAAAAAACTGCATTCCTGAGCACACTATTATGCCCCATAGTGGCCCCTGCACACAGTATTATGCTCCATAGTGGCCCCTGCACACAGTATTATGCCCCATAGCGGCCGCTACCGCTGCTACCCCGGTAATTACGCCCCTGCATGTAGCCACAGAGGCTGTCACAGATCTTGCTGCTATCTCTGTATGTATATAGCCCAAAGGCTGTCACAGTGCTTGCTGCTATCTCTGTATGTATGTAGCCACAGAAGCTGTCACAGAACTTGCTGCTGTCTCTGTATGTATATAGCCACAGAGGCTGTCACATATCTTTGCTGCTATCTCTGTATGTATGTAGCCACAGAAGCTGTCAGAGATCTTGCTGCTATCTCTGTATGTATATAGCCACAGAGGCTGTCACATATCTTGCTGCTATCTCTGTATGTATGTAGCCACAGAGGCTGTCACAGATCTTGCTGCTATCTCTGTATATATATAGCCCAAAGGCTGTCACAGAGCTTGCTGCTATCTCTGTATATATATAGCCCAAAGGCTGTCACAGTGCTTGCTGCTATCTCTGTATGTATGTAGCCACAGAAGCTGTCACAGAACTTGCTGCTGTCTCTGTATGTATATAGCCACAGAGGCTGTCACATATCTTGCTGCTATCTCTGTATGTATGTAGCCACAGAGGCTGTCAGAGATCTTGCTGCTATCTCTGTATGTATGTAGCCACAGAGGCTGTCACAGATCTTGCTGCTATCTCTGTATGTATATAGCCACAGAGGCTGTCATAGATCTTGCTGCTATCTCTGTATGTATATAGCCCAAAGGCTGTCACAGAGCTTGCTGCTATCTCTGTATATATATAGCCCAAAGGCTGTCACAGATCTTGCTGCTATCTCTGTATGTATGTAGCCACAGAAGCTGTCACAGATCTTGCTGCTATCTCTGTATGTATGTAGCCACAAAAGCTGTCACAGATCTTGCTGCTATCTCTGTATGTATGTAGCCACAGAAGCTGTCACAGATCTTGCTGCTATCTCTGTATGTATATAGCCACAGAGGCTGTCACAGATCTTGCTGCTATCTCTGTATGTATATAGCCACAGAGGCTGTCAAAGATCTTGCTGCTATCTCTGTATGTATATAGCCCAAAGGCTGTCACAGAGCTTGCTGCTATCTCTGTATATATATAGCCCAGAGGCTGTCACAGATCTTGCTGCTATCTCTGTATGTATATAGCCACAGAGGCTGTCACAGATCTTGCTGCTATCTCTGTATGTATGTAGCCACAGAAGCTGTCACAGATCTTGCTGCTATCTCTGTATGTATATAGCCCAAAGGCTGTCACAGAGCTTGCTGCTATCTCTGTATATATATATAGCCCAAAGGCTGTCACAGATCTTGCTGCTATCTCTGTATGTATATAGCCACAGAGGCTGTTAGAGATCTTGCTGCTATCTCTGTATGTATATAGCCCAAAGGCTGTCACAGAGCTTGCTGCTATCTCTGTATGTATGTAGCCACAGAAGCTGTCACAGATCTTGCTGCTATCTCTGTATGTATATAGCCACAGAGGCTGTCACAGATCTTGCTGCTATCTCTGTATGTATGTAGCCACAGAAGCTGTCACAGATCTTGCTGCTATCTCTGTATGTATATAGCCCAAAGGCTGTCACAGAGCTTGCTGCTATCTCTGTATATATATATATATAGCCCAAAGGCTGTCACAGATCTTGCTGCTATCTCTGTATGTATGTAGCCACAGAAGCTGTCACAGATCTTGCTGCTATCTCTGTATGTATGTAGCCACAGAAGCTGTCACAGATCTTGCTGCTATCTCTGTATGTATGTAGCCACAGAAGCTGTCACAGATCTTGCTGCTATCTCTGTATGTATGTAGCCACAGAAGCTGTCACAGATCTTGCTGCTATCTCTGTATGTATGTAGCCACAGAAGCTGTCACAGATCTTGCTGCTATCTCTGTATGTATGTAGCCACAGAAGCTGTCACAGATCTTGCTGCTATCTCTGTATGTATGTAGCCACAGAAGCTGTCACAGATCTTGCTGCTATCTCTGTATGTATGTAGCCACAGAAGCTGTCACAGATCTTGCTGCTATCTCTGTATGTATGTAGCCACAGAAGCTGTCACAGATCTTGCTGCTATCTCTGTATGTATGTAGCCACAGAAGCTGTCACAGATCTTGCTGCTATCTCTGTATGTATGTAGCCACAGAAGCTGTCACAGATCTTGCTGCTATCTCTGTATGTATGTAGCCACAGAAGCTGTCACAGATCTTGCTTCTATCTCTGTATGTATATAGCCACAGAGGCTGTCACAGATCTTGCAGCCACTGATGTACTCTTAGGTTATTTGCATACGAATAAAATAAGTTTTCTTTCTATACCTTTTAGGTCATTCCTGTTGGCTCCCAACTGTTAAACAGTGGTACTGGACTAACCTCTTTGCAGTGCTTGGAAAACATGATTGCTGGCTTACGGGGAAAAGTTATTGAGGTATGTCTTATGCTTTTAACACAAGTGATGTGGCCTCTGTTCATCAAATGGTTTACATCCTTTCTTTACAGTTTGTCCTGAGATTTGATGAATCTGTTCTTTGGTATTGGGCAACAGGATGCAAGAGGGTTGTACAGTAAAAGAACCAACATGTCAATCAGTCGAACATCTAACTTCACATCAATATAATGTAAAACTGTTTAGCGTGTTTACAGATATAGCAACAGTTGTATATTTATTATTTTTCTGATTTGCATACAGGTCCATAATCATTTTCCTCACAAGCCTGTCATTTTGATTGGATGGAATACTGGAGCTTTAGTTGCCTGTCATGTAAGTAGTGATTCCAGGTTTCTTCACACGTTTAAAGGCCACAGACGCATTTTAAATTAAGGTGTTTTTTTTTTTGTTTGTGTACTTTCTAAATAGACAGATAAGCAGTTTTTTCAATGAACATCATTAACAGAGATTCTGTGCAACTCCTTTACATAGTTGGGTGTCCTGCTGCTTTTGACATAGATGAGACAGCACATTGCTCCTAACTGTGTTGGCTTTCCCTTCATCTGTCTTAGTGCTAAATATAACAGAAAGGTAGGGAGAAGGATGTGAACAAGGGAGGAAAGTATCCCTGAAGAGTACCCACAGGTCTGCAGGGGGAAAAGGAAAAATCACTGGCTGTATATGAGCGTATAGTGATTAGAGAACCCATTGAAGAGACTGCATAGGTAGGAAGGAGTAAATAACACTGAATACTCATCATTGTCTGTCAGCACAGTAAGACTGAGGCCCCATGTTACAGAAAAGCAGCTTTTTTGTAGTTTAAGGAGCACTTACACGTTAACATTTACAATTTATAGTTCAAGTGCATCACTTATTTCCATATCTGAAAATGCTTTTGGAAGAACTGTTTTATTACAAGTTTTCACTATTCTGCTTTGTTTAGGTTTCTCTAATGGAATATGTGACAGCGGTAGTATGTTTAGGATTTCCTCTGCTCACTATTGATGGACCCAGGGGGGTAAGTATTGATGAAATCCTTAAATTCTTACTGTGTAGAAAAAATAATTTCATGAAAAACTAAAAAGTCTGTGTAATGTACTTGGACTATGGAAGAACAAAAGTCCTATTGCCACTGACTCACCTGGGCTGGAGAATTATAACACAGAGGACGATTTTCCATAAGTAAAGTTGTATGGTGTATGTTATATACATTGTTAGGAACTTTTCTAGGGAAAATTGGATCACTTGAGAATATAGGGCCAAAGCCTAGGCTGCACTACTGTATGACTCAAATGATAATCCATTTTCTTTGCTGGTTTTTCATATGCAGTAGTGTTAAGAAGGCATTGAAAGAAAGCAACAAGCAAATGTTTTTTCCAATTCCATACACGTTCTGTAAAGGTTTTATTCTGCTGCTACTCCAATTCTATGGGACTGCTGAAGATATAGCTGTGAGCTGTACTTGGTTACCTCCAGGACCACCATTATTATTATTATTAATGTTTATTTATATAGCACCATTCATTCCTTGGTGTTTTACATTTGAATAGAGTTGAATGAATGACAGTTGCCCCATGCAAATGGAGGGATACAAGACCCCCGATCTTTGTCATCAATATGGGTCTGAGTGTTGGATAGAGCATAAGTGTTTTTAGTGGGACATCTCCTTTAATTTTGCCAGTCTAAAATGTTCAGCAAAAGTTCTGTGAAAGTGGAGTCTTTTTAAGGAAAACAAAGAGCGTACTACTGTACTTCTGTTATTTTGTGAAGTTAAAATTGTTAGGAAATATTAATGAAAGTTACTGAAAATGTGTCCTTGTAGATATATATGAGGGGATAGAGCTATGAAGAGCAATTTATTGCGAAAAAAAGGAAACTGATTATGTTTTTTTGTGATTTCAGTGTGGCGATGAACCAAACATATTTGTCCCTTTTTAATATGTAAATGAACATGCGTTTGCCTTTTGTAGGATGTTGATGACCCCCTCCTTGACATGAAGACACCAGTGCTTTTTGTTATTGGTCAAAACGCTCTTCAGTGTCATCCAGAAGCCATGGAAGATTTTCGAGAGAAGCTCAGAGCTGATAACAGTTTGGTCATTGTTGGAGGGGCTGATGATAATCTTCGGTAAGGGATAAAATCTAAAATAAATAAGGTTGGAAATTAGTCCAAAGTATGACTGTAAAAACAGGCATATTGAGCAGCATAAAAGACCAAAAACCAAGAGCAAAATACGTATATGTATAAAATTACAAATCTTTATTAAGGATAAAAAAATATATATATATATATATATATATATATATATATATATATATATATAGTTATCAAAATTGAGCAATACAAATCAGTGCAAATATATAGATAGGAAAAAGGCATAAAATATAACCTGTCTCCACACTACAGGTAGAAAACAAGCAGTGATGAGGGGATTATCTATCACATTTACATGGAATAACATTAAACTTTTGTCTGCTGATTGTAGATGGACAATGTTTAATGTTATTCCATGTAAATGTGATAGATAATCCCCTCATCACTGCTTGTTTTCTACCTGTAGTGTGGAGACAGGTTATATTTTATGCCTTTTTCCTATCTATATATTTGCACTGATTTGTATTGCTCAATTTTGATAACTATATATATATATATATATATATATTTATTTTTTTTTGTTATCCTTAATAAAGATTTGTAATTTTATACATATACGTATTTTGCTCTTGGTTTTTGGTCTTTTCTGTCTGGTTGCACTTCCAATGAGCTTTATGTGCAGTTCATTTTAGAATATGTGGAGGTAGTTGTTGTACTAATATTGAGCAGCATACTAAGGCTGGGTTCACACCTGCATCTGAGTCTCCTTTCAGAAACTCAGCCACATTGTCCATCTAAAATCAGCAGACAAAAAAGACCTGCACGCACAACTTTTTTTTTTTGTCTGCACTTTCACTCAGCAACTGCTCCATTCATGTGTTTTGGCCAAGCTGTTATTTTAGTTAGGCATTGCAAAATCATAGAATATTGCACTAATAAAATTTATTAAGAAAACAGATAATTGGTTAGTATTCGTATAATAAATAGACATTTTATCCATAACAGTCCCCCCTTAAAATGACTATTTCTCGCTTATTTCACTGGGGGACACAGCACCATGGGTATAGACCTGGTCACCTGGTGGTGAATCATATCAAACGTTTTTTTTTTTTTTACTTTTTGTCTTCCCTCCCGTACCTCTACCAATTGTCGAGCGATGCAGCCCTTATGGGGCGATTTAAACTGGGTGATCCCAATAGGGTGGAGAGACAAACTGCAAACAGACCAGAAATTAGTTGAATACGACCTGTCCTTGCCAAGGCTATGACTGCCACTCCTTGGGCATCCGGACCCTCGCACCCGGGGTCCCAGCGGTGCCCTTATATCTGATTCGGTTTCTGTAAGTGCCCTTACATCTGACTCAGGTTATTATTACCTGGTCAGCCCACACCTACCCTCCGTTCTGTAAGTGCCCTTACGTCTGATTCAGGTTATTATTACCTGGCCAGCCCGCACCTACTTTCCGTGAGCTCAGTCCAACCAGACTGCACCTTTTCTGACCTTTACAGGTCCTTCCTGGCACTGGGAGGTCTTATATTCCTATCACAACTGATCACTTAAAACAAATATGAACACAACAATTGACTTGGACAGGTGTTCTTCACTATATGCCAATGGAGAGTCTATTTACCTGTCACTGAAGATCACCAACAGTCAACTTAGGACACAGGCGATTATTGACAACGGATATAAGACATTCGGGTAAGATAACTGATTTTCTTACCGTACTCTTGGAGCTGCAGTCTCCGTCCTCATCCGTGTCAGCCATCCCTCCGGTCCAAAGCGTCGATTGTGTGATGACCTACTCCAGTGGCCCTCCAAGGGACGCCACTGTTTTGGATCGATAATTCAAAGTATCATCAGTCAATTGTCAGTTCTCCTAATTGATGAGGATCTTGAGCGCACTCTAGAATAAACACTCTGCACACACAGTCAGGGTGAATAAACTTCCTGTTTATTCTTCAGCAACAGTGGGTTATAAAGACAATATGGGCATCACGCGCAAAGCATATGTTATATTCAACTCTCCCCCTATCAGCTGTTGAGCTTTTCGGTTTCTTCCTTCATTCGGTCATCTCTTTATTCCTTATGACTTGGTATAGTCCTGGAACAAGGCGCCATCTTGCCAAGCTGTTATTTTAGTTAAGCATTGCAAAATCATAGAATATTACACTAATAAACTTTATTAAAAAAATAGATATTTGGTTAGTATTAATATAATAAATAGAAAATTTAATCCATAACACATGTACGTGATATTAGCTGTCCGTGTGTCTGATGATATGGTCCTGTGACAGCCCATTGCAGGTGTGAACCCTAGCGTAAGGATCATTTATTACTGATGATCAATTACTCTTGGTGACATTAGCTTTTAAACTCCAAAGATTTGCAGTAAGCTTATTAAATGGGACAGATTTTTTTTTATTTTTTTTCCCCCAATAACAAAATTCATGTTATGCTCTGAATTTCTCTATTAACACTGGTATGATAATTTTTTTTTTTGTGCAAACCATCCCATTGCTCTTTTATGTTTTGTTTTTACATAGTCTATTAATTATTGTTACATTCTTATTGCAACTTTTCAGTTTCTGATTTTATACTGACAGGATAAGCAAAATTAAGAAGAAAAGTGAAAGTTTGACACAAAGTATGGTAGACCGATGCATTCAGGTAAATTTTATCCTAATTCAAATGTTTTGCTGAAATATTGAATTTTCAGCCTCTAGTGGTTTTTGCATGTCCCCAATAAGTTTTTTTTTTTTTTTTTTTTTTTTTTTGCGACCTGAACCAAAAATACATTGCCAAATTAAATCAGCTGCAGTGTAAACCTGGTTATACATCTAATGTGTTTGAGGCACCCCAGCATCTGCTGATGAGGATCAGGCAGCTGGATTCCAGCATGCCTGATCCCTATGTTCTGAGGAGAGATAAGCCATCATCAGAGGTGTTGATGCCCCATTGAAAACACTGCTTATGTGGCAGGTTTGAAGGACCGCTTGTTTGGCCAATAACTATTCCATGTGTATGACCAGCCATGTTACTAGAAGAAAGTCTCATAGGGCAAGATATATTTGTTGTATGATTCAATAATATTTTTTCCAAAAACATAGGAAAAGGACATTTTGGTGACAGACTCTTGATCCCACTACATCATTCATCTATGGTATCTTCTAGACAAGAGTTTTCCTATTTTTTCAAATATAAGTAATTAAACATTTTTGCATAATGTTAAGTTTTTTCTCTAATCATCTAAGTGGTGAAAATCGTTTGTCTTAAAAGGATGCCATTGGATATGACCATTAGTGCAGGAACTTTCTATGAAACTCAGCTGGATTTCCTGACTGTGGACAGGTTAATAAGCAGGCACACTACACACATAAGAAGGTAACCCAGCCACAATAAGAAAATCTTGGCTGGCTTGCTGATAAGTTCCAGACCATGAAATGATCCTCCATTCATGGTTGTATCCATTGGCAACAAATAAAGACAAAAGACTGTCACCGCTAAGATGATTGGAGAAAATCTTTAAAGGGCTTATCCAGAGAGTAATACATCTTATCAGTGCATTCCCTGCACTGTTTAAGCTTTATTACTAATGTACACCCTGGGGCCCCATTTATTACTTTTGCGGAAGACAGCCAGGGAAGATTGAAACTCTTTTTCCTGTGTCCCCTGCAACCCTTCCGATTTTGGATCACATGACCAACTCCATTCTACTGAATGGAGCTGCAGCCTGAGTCACTGGGGAGTCAGTGATGTCACTAAGACGGAGCAGCTATAGGGGAGACAGAGGAATAACAGTTTCGGTCTACCCAGCTGCCCTCTGTAAAAGTAATAAACGGGCCTCCGGGGGACCAGGGTGTACATTAGTAATAAGCCTTAACCATAGCAGGGAATGCATTGGTAAGCTTTATTATACCCCAGATAACCCTTTAAAACTACAAAATTTTTAATGATTTGTATTTGAAAAAATGTTTAAATTGTGTATCATTTTAAATATGGTTGTGTTCATGAGAAAACCCATTTAAGGCTAAGTCCAGACATTGCAGAAATGCGGAGTTTTGGGATGCTGTGGAAATGTAGCAGAAAAAAATGCTGCGTTTTACAGTACCAACTAAGGGAATGAGATTTCATTAAGCTCATCCACACATTGCGGAAAATAAGAGCTGCAGAAATAACACCGCATATTAATTTTAACAGCAGAATCGCAAGTGTTTTTCCTTTTAGGTAATAAGGAGAACAAACGCAGCAAAAACTCAATGAAAAATGCTGCGGAAAAAAGTGTGTTTGCTCTAAGAGTAATTTGCAACATTATTAACAATCAGGTAACTAGGGGCTTTAAACAAATCAGATTAAATAACTTTCTATCTTTTCTAAATATATTTACAGCACACTACAATCTGGGCATCAGAGTATCCCAAATGTTCTTTTGTAAATGATTTCGCAACATTTGTACTTTCATTTCTTTTTTTTATTTTAAATGTAGGATGAGATTGCCGATTTTCTTACGGGGGTCTTGACACGAACTGACGGCCATTTTGGTTCTGATCCACGTGACCTTGATGCAGAGAAGAAAAAAAAACCAAGAGAGTTCCTGAGGAGAGACTTATCACTTGATTTGTCAGAAAGAAACAGCAGGCCAGCCTCCCCTGCAACACGTTTCCCTGCTTCCCCATCTGGCTCTGAGGTGAGAACTGTGTAAGGCTTAGTTCACATCTGCACTAGAGTCGCCATTGGAGCATGTATCGCAATGAAAAGGTTTTGATTGAAGAATTTTTCCCCTTGCCAATTTCCGTTTTAAAACGACGTACACACGACAGACCCCATTATAGTCAATAGAGTCCACCAGGCTATTACAGCAGCCCAACTGTCCATTATTCTGCTCCCCCGACAAACCAAATCAACAGTGGGGTCAACGCTAGCGTGAACCTAGTGTAACTGGTAAAGCAGATCTGTCAGTTTATCATTGTAAAATAATATCCGCTAATTGTAAAATACTTTACAATTGAATGAAATCCTTACTCACGTGTTGACCCATAAGGTAACATTATTGGAGGATTCAGCTTATAAAAACATGGAAGTTTATTGAAGTCTTCATGGAAAAACAGATACATGGAAACCTTCCAGCATAACAGAAATATCAGTCAATGTCTTACATCATAGGAGAAGTTCAGAGTTAGGTTTCTTCAAGATGGTTCTCTTGCAGACATCTTGGCTCATGCTTATTCATCAATGTGTGTTGGTCTTCTGTAGGACAATTCTGCCATCCTTCCAAGGTGTCAGAGGAAGTAAGCCAGGTCGGAAGAGAGAGACACCGAAAGAGAGAGACCCCCAGAGCGAGAGACATGTGTGTCTGTCAATCATTTATAGTCATGAGAGGGGGTGTTTCCCACCATCCTTATACTTTCTACTACTGTATTTGGACAATACTAGAATAGTATACCCTATCCACACCCATGTACCATAAGATACAAGAGTTTTGTCAGCAGAATAGGCTTAAAACTAATAGGTCAGGAATATTGCAGTCTTATAATATTTAACATTTTCCCCTCTTGAGGGTGATATACATCTGTTTGAACCCTCAAGATACATATCGTTAGACAATATTCATTAGACTACATCTTCTTTCCTCTTTTTGAATACTGGAACTTAATTTTCATAAATAAATTAATTGTCCATATAACAATAATTTTATCAAATTGCAATAAATTTTGACATTAATAAATGTTATGGTAAACCGTGATCAAATGGGAAAATGATTTGATATACTAACTAAACTAGACTTCTAAGCTTCTTTCATCGTCTTCTTCTGGTCTTCTTCTGTCATAATAGAAGGTTTAGCACAAATGTTGTTGTTGAAGGTTTTGACTTGTTAACTTAAAGTCCTTTAGTTTATAGATTTCCGTCATGTTGTGCAGATATTATCATATTGTCCAATAAAGTTCATATTATGAAGATATTGATATAGCAACACAGTCCATATATTAAGTATGTATTCCTTATGATAACTTGTCATGAGACACAGACTGTAGTGAAATTCTTCTTCACCTTGACCACTTGTCAGTTGTGGAGCAGCTGTGACACTTCTGAGGCAGCACTGCAAAGTGTTAATTTTGACACGCATCTCTGCTGCTTTGTCACTTCAGTTCATTTAGTATTAACAGTCTCAAATAAAGAATATATGTAGTAGGGTTCATTATCCATTACCCTTTTGCTTACCAAGCAACTTTCCTTGAAGTTTTGCAGTTGATGGGACTCCATAAGAATGTTGATGAAGAACAATCTTTATAACTCAGTCCAATTATCATCAATGTTTCCAAACTCCAGTAATAATTTTCATCAGTAACTGTTAAATTATGAACACAGTCCTTGGCATAAGTTTACGTGTATAGCTTTCATACCTTTAAGTTGTTTCTTTCTGCACATTTTTTTCTTCTTGTAACTGTCAAAGACTTTTATTAATATTTGATATCAAACTCTATCACAATCTTGGACTTGATTGAAGATAAATTTTCCTTTGCCTAACACTCACCCAACTAGGTGACTTACTACCATATAATATCACAGTGTACTATATCATAATAATAATTATCATTTTTATATGCCAAATATAAATATGATAATAACAATTATTGATATTCATATTTTATCAAATGATCACACTAATACTCCTTTGGATACAATAATACATTATATATATATATATACAGTACAGACCAAAAGTTTGGACACACATTCTCATTCCACGAGTTTTCTGTATTTTCATGACTATAAAAATTGTAGATTCACACTGAAGGCATCAAAACTATGAATTAACACATGTGGAATTATATACTTAACAAAAAAGTGTGAAACAACTGAAAATATGTCTTATATTCTAGGTTCTTCAAAGTAGCCACCTTTTGCTTTGATTACTGCTTTGCACACTCTTGGCATTCTCTTGATGAGCTTCAAGAGGTAGTCACCTGAAATGGTCTTCCAACAGTCTTGAAGGACTTCCCAGAGATGCTTAGCACTTGTTGGCCCTTTTGCCTTCAGTCTGCGGTCCAGCTCACCCCAAACCATCTCGATTGGGTTCAGGTCTGGTAACTGTGGAGGCCAGGTCATCTGGTGTAGCACCCCATCACTCTCCTTCTTGGTCAAATAGCCCTTACACAGTCTGGAGGTGTGTTTGGGGTCATTGTCCTATTGAAAAATAAATGATGGTCCAACTAAACGCAAATCGGATGGAATAGCATTCCGCTGCAAGATGCTGAGGTAACCATGCTGGTTCAGTATTCCTTCAATTTTGAATAAATCCCCAACAGTGTCACCAGCAAAGCACCCCCACACCATCACACCTCCTCCTCCATGCTTCACGATGGGAACCAGGCGTGTAGAGTCCATTCGTTCACCTTTTCTGCGTCGCACAAAGACACGGTGGTTGGAACCAAAGATCTCAAATTTGGACTCATCAGACCAAAGCACAGATTTCCACAGGTCTAATGTCCATTCCTTGTGTTCTTTAGCCCAAACAAGTCTCTTCTGCTTGTTGCCTGTCCTTAGCAGTGGTTTCCTAGCAGCTATTTTACCATGAAGGCCTGCTGCACACAGTCTCCTCTTAACAGTTGTTGTAGAGATGTGTCTGCTGCTAGAACTCTGTGTGGCATTGACCTGGTCTCTAATCTGAGCTGCTGTTAACCTGCGATTTCTGAGGCTGGTGACTCAGATGAACTTATCCTCCGCAGCAGAGGGGACTCTTGGTCTTCCATTCCTGGGGCAGTCCTCATGTGAGCCAGTTTCTTTGTAGTGATTTATATTCGATATATATTCGAACACATTTACAGTATATATATTAACATATATACAGTACAGACCAAAAGTTTGGACACACCTTCTCATTCCAAGAGTTTTCTGTATTTTCATGACTATAAAAATTGTAGATTCACACTGAAGGCATCAAAACTATGAATTAACACATGTGGAATTATATACTTAACAAAAAAGTGTGAAACAACTGAAAATATGTCTTATATTCTAGGTTCTTCAAAGTAGCCACCTTTTGCTTTGATTACTGCTTTGCACACTCTTGGCATTCTCTTGATGAGCTTCAAGAGGTAGTCACCTGAAATGCTTTTTAACTTCACAGGTGTGCCCTGTCAGGTTTAATAAGTGGGATTTCTTGCCTTATAAATGGGGTTGGGACCATCAGTTGTGGTGTTCAGAAGTCAGGTGGATACACAGCTGATAGTCCTACTGAATGGAGTGTTAGAATTTGTATTATGGCAAGAAAAAAGCAGATAAGTAAAGAAAAACGAGTGGCCATCATTACTTTAAGAAATGAAGGTCAGTCAGTCCGAAAAATTGGGAAAACTTTGAAAGTGTCCCCAAGTGCAGTGGCCAAAACCATCAAGCGCTACAAAGAAACTGGCTCACATGAGGACCGCCCCAGGAAAGGAAGACCAAGAGTCACCTCTGCTGCGGAGGATAAGTTCATCCGAGTCACCAGCCTCAGAAATGGCAGGTTAACAGCAGCTCAGATTAGAGACCAGGTCAATGCCACACAGAGTTCTAGCAGCAGACACATCTCTACAACAACTGTTAAGAGGAGACTGTGTGCAGCAGGCCTTCATGGTAAAATAGCTGCTAGGAAACCACTGCTAAGGACAGGCAACAAGCAGAAGAGACTTGTTTGGGCTAAAGAACACAAGGAATGAACATTAGACCTGTGGAAATCTGTGCTTTGGTCTGATGAGTTCAAATTTGAGATCTTTGGTTCCAACCACCGTGTCTTTGTGCGACGCAGAAAAGGTGAACGAATGGACTCTACATGCCTGGTTCCCACCGTGAAGCATAGAGGAGGAGGTGTGATGGTGTGGGGGTGCTTTGCTGGTGACACTGTTGGGGATTTATCGAAAATTGAAGGAATACTGAACCAGCATGGTTACCACAGCATCTTGCAGCGGCATGCTATTCCATCCGGTTTGCGTTTAGTTGGACCATCATTTATTTTTCAACAGGACAATGACCCCAAACACACCTCCAGACTGTGTAAGGGCTATTTGACCAAGAAGGAGAGTGATGGGGTGCTACGCCAGATGCCCTGGCCTCCACAGTCACCAGACCTGAACCCAATCGAGATGGTTTGGGGTGAGCTGGACCGCAGAGTGAAGGCAAAAGGTGCTAAGCATCTCTGGGAACTCCTTCAAGACTGTTGGAAGACCATTTCAGGTGACTACCTCTTGAATCTCATCAAGAGAATGCCAAGAGTGTGCAAAGCAGTAATCAAAGCAAAAGGTGGCTACTTTTGAAGAACCTAGAATATAAGACATATTTTCAGTTGTTTCACACTTTTTTGTTAAGTATATAATTCCACATGTGTTAATTCATAGTTTTGATGCCTTCAGTGTGAATCTACAATTTTTATAGTCATGAAAATACAGAAAACTCTTGAAATGAGAAGGTGTGTCCAAACTTTTGGTCTGTACTGTATATATATACTTTAGTTCACTTGTGATGACAAATTTCAACATAATTTTGAAACATAATGTGATTTCATTATTAATTACCATTTTATAGAGAATCACAATATTTATTCTTTGATCATAACTTAGCATAAATATACTAAACATCAATATGTTCCAATATGAATGTGTTATCATACTTATTCAAAATTTTTAAAGTACAATCACTTTACTATCCTTTTTAATAAAGAAATAAGCATTACTTTACTAAATATTATTGTGCTGTTTATTTAAAACACGATATTCAACTTTATTCATTTAGTCAAAAGATATATGAATAATACCACATTTTACAGTTGCTTTGTCCTTTTTTAACAACTGGCTCTTCACAGAAAACTGTGACCTTTAACCTTTTAAATACCATCACTCCAAGAATAGTATAACCTGACACTTGCAAAATGTGACCAACTTTTGACTCTGCTCAGAATCAAATTTAAAATATACATCCTTTTACCTAATTAAATGTGTATTTTTTTTGTGTAATGATTGTATATATGTAAACACATTAAACAACATATGAAATAAGTATTATAAAACATAAATATTCCAAAATATGTCACATTCTATAATCAAAAGTTTGCAAAATAAACAAAGAATATATCTCTTGATATAACTTCTTTTTGATCTTAATGTTAATTGTCCTTTCATGAAGATTATTAGCTTATCTCATTTACATATAAGACAATTATAGTTTCCCAGTGTTTGTAGGTGTTTAATAAACCTTTGTCATTTTAACCAAATATATTAGAAAGCTATCTGTATTATCTTTGTCAAAAGCTAATTCTTTGACTATCTAAATATTCATGAACTAAGATTTACATTCAACCTACATGTCAGCTGTCACTTACACTCAAACCTCGTGTGTGCTTCTGTAGCTTTAAGAACATGAGTTTCCTTTGATGTATTTCAAATATATCTGCTATTTCCCAATGTACATTCAATATAATGGATCACATAGAACAAAAAATAAATATAGACGTCTTTGGATGTGTTTTACTTTTTCTTCTCGGATGCATCCTGTATTTTTTCTTAGGCCTAATTTTTTTTAACATCACAAACCTGCAGTTAACGTAAATACATGACATTGACACTTACACTTACACTACAAAGGACCCAACAGGATCACATCACCATTTGTTCCTTGTCAATCAACTGACCACACTAAGTCACACTGATGCTTTCAGAGTTGCATGCACTTACACAAAGAAAAACTACATGCATATTGTATGTGGACTTATTTTCCTTTAGATATGCAAATTAATTGTTAGACAATTCATGCATATATTGGGCTATAATGAAAAATTGATGAGTGATTCAACTGTTGCTTTTTCATATATGAAATATCTAAGGAGAAAAATAGATAAAATTTTAGCAAAATATCAAATTGATATGCTAACAATTTTAACCAATGGAAAAGTTTACTTTATTGACTTCTAATACTATATGATCATATTATATACCTTTGTTTTGCCCTTCTCTGCATACAGAGTGGAATGTGACCAAAATATATATCACCACTTAACATAGTAAGATCAAGTTACTTTTACTTGACACTCATGTATATATTATAATATGATGTATACATACAGTATTATTATCAATATCATAATCAGGACTATTTTATAAACATCACATAACTATCTGAATTATACCTGATCATTTTAATTTCTCCTCGTATGAAAGATCTATCTTTCTACAGCCTGAATAGTAAAATGATACCAATAGATAGTCATTAATATAGCAATATTTTTAAGCTCGATCCATGACCCTTCTGTCAATAACATCCACCAATAGATTGAGTAATGTTCTGCCATTTAGATATTCTAAGCTTTCTGACATTTTTCTGACATGAAATAGATCAGATGTCAAGGATGGGTTGCTATGACAGTCTAACATTTTGGGAACAGCTGTTACTCTGTCAGGATCGTTATTTTGTACATTCTTTCCTACGTGACTGACTCTATCTATAGCTTTGACTGGCTGAGAGTTTGACATTTGTTTATTTACAACTGATAATGGGATCTTTATGAATGGAACTTCTTTCATGGCATACAGCTTATATACAACGTGTAATTTCCTACGTTTCTCATAGATTTCCTCACTATTCTTTCTATAAATAGGTGACACTGTAATCTGATTTGACAGATTTCTTTTAGGTGGCTTTATTCTTTGATTTGTCCCTGTTTGTCTTACATTTGTCATCTGTCTCTGATGTCTTCTGGCCATGTCCAGTAAACTAGGAGCTTCAAATAAAGACTTTTTATCTGATGCAATAGCAAGAGTGACTGGATCCAAAAATCTGAATTTCTTCACAAAAGTTCTCACCATCGCTTGAGAGTTGACTTTTCTAACAACAGCTTTATAAGTCCTCTCAAATCTAGACATAACTGAATATGTAGATTCAGCTCTGCCAATCTTTATTTCATTCAGAATTTCAGATGTTGGCATGCTGTCACCTGTAGTACACCAAATTAATTTCTTTAATCGGTCTACATCACTGTCCTGTAACCATTCATTTGACTCATTGTCATAAGACATCTTTGCTGATAGACATCTTGCAAAGTTTGCAGGAAGCCAAGATCTAAACAAGAGATTTTTCTGTTCTGTAGATAAATCAAGCTTATCTGCATAACTTTCAAAAATTTCTGAGTTTCTACACACATGGATATTTACATCATATGTGGGAATGTCCTTACTCAGATTGGTCAAATGTTTCTGCAACTTTATTTTCAGCTTAGTTTCTTTAATTTGTAATTCCTTATATACTGACATATCTGTTTCTTTATTATGGTCATCCTGAGTATTTACAGGCTCCATTTGTTCACTAGCCTGTGATGAGCTATCTGTGCTCATTACAGCCACGTGACACTTCATGTCAGCATGCTGAGATTCCTGTGAATCCATTTGAACAGCTGTCTCTTGTGTATTAACAGAAATTACACTGCAGACTTCTTTCTTTTCTGATATAATCTTATGGAATATATTAACCATATGCATAATATTCCTTAACTTCTCTTTCTCTGTTAGAACACACAATGATTTCTTAGTTTCTATGATAGAATTTGCTTGTTCACATTGTGTATACAACTTATGCCATATATTCTGTAACTTTTCACTAGGCACAAACTTAAACTCTTAAGTTACACTTTTTAGACAACGACTGTATAATTTCCATAATTAAATGTAAAATCTTTACTTACAACCGTAGAAAACCGTCACCTTGTAACTTGTAGTTTCTCCTTGGAACAACTGGTTCCTTTCATCAGCACGTCTCAGTACGTCTGGCATCTGTAGTCCTCCTTTATTGCTTGTCAAAAATTCTTCAGTTCCTCACAAGCTTTCCTCACACAGGCTTCTGTCTGTAGAGGTTACTGGAACACGTGCAACTTTCAGATCATAAGCGTATTTCATTCATCTAGGTAATTTTCGAAATTTCCTGAAGCTTCCAACTTATAAAACGTGCAAAATACTATCTCGTCCCCCTCTTGCAAGTAGAAGGAATGAGAAAAAACAGGAAAAAAAAAATTGACTGGGCCGGCTCGCCACTGTAAAATATTATCCGTTAATTGTAAAATACTTTACAATTGAATGAAATCCTTACTCACATGTTGACCCATAAGGTAACATTATTGGAGGATTCAGCTTATAAAAACATGGAAGTTTATTGAAGTCTTCATGGAAAAACAGATACATGGAAACCTTCCAGCATAACAGAAATATCAGTCAATGTCTTACATCATAGGAGAAGCTCAGAGTTAGGTTTCTTCAAGATGGTTCTCTTGCAGACATCTTGGCTCATGCTTATTCATCAATGTGTGTTGGTCTTCTGTAGGACAATTCTGCCATCCTTCCAAGGTGTCAGAGGAAGTAAGACGGGTTGAAAGAGAGAGACACCGAAAGAGAGAGACCCCCAGAGCGAGAGACATGTGTGTCTGTCAATCATTTATAGTCATGAGAGGGGGTGTTTCCCACCATCCTTATACTTTCTACTATTGTATTTGGACAATACTAGAATAGTATACCCTATCCACACCCATGTACCATAAGATACAAGAGTTTTGTCAGCAGAATAGACTTAAAACTAATAGGTCAGGAATATTGCAGTCTAATAATATTTAACAATCATGATGCCCTATGTAAGGCCATCATACTACAACTACAGGCCCATATTCAAAATGTCTGTTTGGTTAATAGGAGTGTTAAAAGAATACTGCTGAATCATAGTTTTGAGTCCAGTGTATTTATAAGGAGCGCTCTCTCTACATCGCCCCTGGACCCTCTTTTCCTTGTTTAGCCTTTAATATGATTTGACTTGATTGTTCATGTTTGCAAATGATAAACAAAATTGTTTTCCCTTCTCATTTGTTAAGGATCTGTCCAGCATGTCCAGTAGCCCAGCCTCCAGTCCTAAAACCAAGTTAACTGCAATCCCCTCAGCTCATAAGACAGGGCAGACAACCGTGCCTTTAAAGACTCAGATACAAAGACCAGGAACCACCGTAAACCCTAAACAAGCTCAAGGTGAGCATTTACCTTTACACCATAGACAACTGAATATGGTGTCTGCATACAGCTATGCGTAGATAGGTTGTTGTTGGTCATTTCTATCTTGAATAGAAATTATTCTGCAGTGCTTTTGAGGCATATTTATCTAGATTTCCTCTGATGTTGTATTTACCTGGTAGAGAATCCTACGGTTTTGTTTAGGACAGCCATGTTGTCTAGAGTTTCACTTTCTCTAACAGTGAACTTAGGGTGACACTAAACATATTTGGAACACATACTGCATTTTATCTAATGATTTTCTTATATATTGTCTTATTTCAGCGCAATTTGCCGCTTTCCTGAAACAGAATATGCTGGTGAGAAAGTCTCTTCCAACAGGCTCCCCTTCCTGTGTGTTTGGTAAGTAAAACTGATTAAATATTAACGCCCACTTGGCTAGTAGACCCTAATTTGCGTGAACACTAAAAGGGCTTATATCTTTGGAATAGGTGAACGGATCTGGATAATAAAAACACGAAAATGCTCAGATGGGGCAGATTTACTAATACTGTCTAATAGTTAGACTGCCTCTTTAGACTGTCTAGTCTTAATTTTACACCACCTATTTCTTGCTTTAGTTTAAGCCAAAAAACTGTGCCAAAATTTGGTCACGTTTTTTGATGCATATCATCTCCTCTCAGCCAAGCAACTTTATGACGTCCCATGCCCTCCACAAAAAGTGTCTGAAACAGTAGGCATGTATACCTATCTTTTGGCACAAATTACACCTGAATTGTAGAGCATTACTAAATATGCCTCATTTTCTGGTAGCTTTGTATTGAGCTTCACTGAAAGAGAATTGGATAAAAATCTGAATAGTTGAGCATTGTGACCATAGTATTACAACCATGATTGGGCTAAGGCCCCAAGTTGCAGAAATGCTGTATTTTTGGCTGTTGCAGAAATGCAGTGGAAAAAGCGCTGCATTTTACAGTACCAATCTCATCCACACATTGCAGGGGCAAAATGCTGTTCATTTTAGCCGCGGAATCAAAAAGGTTTTCCCTATATATTTAATAGAGGAAGAAAAATTGCAAAAACTCAGTGAAAAAAAAATTTTTCTCGCATTTTCTATGTGGGGCCTTATATTTCATAGTTCCACTGTGCTAAGCAAAATAGAGGACCCAGTTTTTGTGTTTGTACCTTGACATTTACATTCTATTTTCCTATGTTCAGTCCCTGTCACTTCAGAATCTTCAGAGGAGAAAGAGGATGTTAGAGCACAACTGAAGAGGCCGCCTAGCCCTGGAAGTAACACTGGAGTAAAGCCCTCCAAGCGTGCCAAAATCAAAGTGACCATTGTCTCCCATGGAGACACCTCAGGAGGAGGGAACACAAGTTCACAAGAAGGTCTGTAATAAATACTAATGCCTAGTGTGAACATGTTTTTTGCTTATCTTTTTTTTTGGCTGCAGCCACCTGTTTCCTATTAGGATGAATTAGTTTATTCTCTATGAATTACTGAAGTACTTTTCCATTGAAAACACTGACCAAATAGATGAATCGGGCACTAACCAGGAGGTCCATCCCACTCTTTTACATTACCCTTCTTTGTCCAGTGCGGCATTCTAGAGAATTAAAAAACACTATTCAGTGTACTTAACTATATAAGCCCCATAAAAAGACCTGCATTGCCAATTTAATACTCCTGTTGGGTGCATGTGAACACTTCCCGGTAGAAAATGTTCACATAGACCCATAGGAGGCCTCTAGTGGCAATAATGCCATGTCTTGGGGCCTACATAGTTAATTATTTATATTGCATAGTGGTTTTATATTCTATTATTTTACATTTTGGGCCTTCAGGTTCACGGGAAGCATTACATTTTGAATGAAGACTATTCAGTAACATACAGGAAATTACACTTATTTATATCGTAGCACAATAATTGCAATCATATGTCTAACTTGTCATTAATTTAATACAGCTACAAAGTCATCGCCTGCCGCCATGATCGCCCAGTCTGCAGTCTCCAAGGAGATGACCAGCCTTCTGACGTCACCTAAGTAGGTTATATGTGTTATAAATTCAATGTAGTCAGGGTTGTATGAAGGGGAGGGGGGAGGAAAATGGCCTGATAAGTGGAGAAGCAAACAATCTTTTTTTACCCCTTCACACATTCTCACGTACATGTACGTGGGAGAATGTGGTTAGTTACCGCATCCCCACGTACAGGTACGTGACGGTGATCGAGCGGGCTCAGAAGCAGAGCCCGTGCGATCACCACGGGAGCCTGGCTGTATTTGACAGCCAGGCTCCCGCTGCAACAGCGGGGACCAGTGATAACACCGATCCCCGCTGTTTAACCCTTAAGATGCCGCGGTCAATAGCGACTGCGGCATTTTAAGTGTTCGCTAGCGACACTGAGTGCCGCGGGCAGCATCAGGAGAGGGTGTTAGCTATAACTGACAGCTAACACCCTGCTCCTTAACCTCCGATCGGCGCTTTCCAATCGGGGTTTTTAACCCCTTGGATGTCGCGGTCAAATATGACCGTGGCATCCAAGGGGTTCCGCCATGTTGCCGCCCCCCGGCACCCCCCGCAGCGAGATCGGGGGGTGCCGATATCTATAATATGCAGCCCGGGGTCTGGCCAGTGACCCCAGGCTGCCTGAAGACCCCACTACCTGGTTGATCCTGCCGGTACCTCTGGAAATCAGCCTATGTCTACATAGGCTGAATTCCTGTAAAGACTGCAATACACGTGTATTGCAGTCTATATTGCTGAATCAGCCATTAGACTATCGTTGGTTCAGGTGTCCTAGTGGGACATATTAAAAAAAAAAAGATAATATTTATTAACTTATTTGGGTGGTATGACTATCTGTTTGAAAAGTAGAACATTTCACATTTTGAAAATTGTGATTTTTTTAAAAAATTTCCATCAAATTTCCTATTTTTTTTATAAATAAATACAAAAATATTGATCAATGTTTACCACTAACACGAAGTACAATGTCTTATGAAAAAACAGTCTCAAAATCACTTGTGCAAGTTAAAGCGACTTTAAGTTATTGCCATATAAAGTGACATATGTCAGTTTTGAAAAATGAGGCCTGGTTTTTAACGCACTTTTGGGCTCAGACCTGAAGGGGTTAATAAGCTATATTACAAAGTTTCTTATATTCACTTGTACTATTCATTTATGTAAAGTTGTTTCATCATCTATACAACAGATAATGTCAGAGCAGACAATATTAAGGTGGGAACCATAGTACTTGCACATAAACTCTGACCATTACTTGACTACGTGTTTTTATCTACCTGAGACCTCTATTTCACTGTTATTGTATTACTCATGAAATGACAATTTCATGGAGAATAATAAAACCTGTCAGAAGTGAAGAAAGATCTTCTTTAAAGTAGACCAACCTGATAAAAGTGCTGGAATGCGAATGCATGAAGTTACCAGATTAGAGCCAATAGTCTGCACTACACAGAGATTCTGCTGACCACTCCTATTTTGTTATCTATAGTGTTGTCATGAAGCTCTTGTATGGATTTAAAGGAGTGGTGCATGACTTACAGGTGAAAGGCCTGTGAATTTAAAGGGATCCTGTAACCATGAAAATGTTGTGCAATCTGAAGACATCATGGTACTGAGTAGGAGGAACGGAGCAGTTCGAGATAGATATAGTTTTATGGTAAAATATTTACTGTAGTGTGTCATTTATTCATCTATTCTTTCTATGCTTAGGAGGAGTAATAGTCCAGTTGGCAGTGCAGCTATCTCTGTAAGCACAGTCATAAAGGGGAGGCGGTCAGTCACTGTTACGACTGCCCACTTGACTCAATTGCTTCTTCTAAGCATAGAAAGAACAGAAGTAAATGGTTAAATGAGAAGCTGTATTGAATCTTTCCCCATAAAACAATATATTACTCTGCTCAGCTCCTCCTGTTCCATAATATGCTGCCTGAAAATTACACTGCATTTTTATGGTGACAAGTTCTTTTAAACAGCCACATACTGTATCAGTGCAGGGATAAGATATTAACTGTAATGTAAGCTAAAGGGATGATTTTATTTGTTTCCGATTGGTTTGTCCTTTGTGTGTATATACTTGAAGGGGAAGGGCAATAGAGATTTTGGAAAAGTTGGGCCTAGTACACATTTTTCCCTCTGGGTCTTTGAAGCATTTCCTGTTATACACTACTATATCTACATAAACCACAAATAATGTTTCTCACCTATTTCACTGGGGGACACAGCACCATGTTTATAGACCTGGTCACTAGGAGACAAGACACTAGGGAAATGAAAGCTGTTGGCTCCGCCTCCAGGCTATACCCTGCCACAGCCACTGTGCATGAATCAGTTTGAACCTAGTGTCATAGGAGGCAGACACGACCTGACTCAGGTCTTCTGTCTTACATTGTTTTTATTTTTACTTTTCTTTTAGGTTCAGGGGGTCTTCAGTGTGTACACCACACTAGTCATACCCTCCTGCGGGCGCAGCGCTCTGCAAAAGAGCGCCTCGCTGGTCACCCAGTCCCCACTCACCACTCGCCGCACCGGCGGCCATAGTACCGGTGGCCCCAATCCCACATGCGAGGTCCTACCGTGGGGGTGACCCTGCGGCGCCTGCAGAGAAGAGTAGAAGACAGATGAGTATGAAAGTTACCTCAGCCCCTATCCTCCCCCACCTCAGGCCCCACTCAGCCCCTCAGTGCCTCTCCCAGGGGGAGAATAGCATGGGTCCTGTTTAGGGGGGCATCACACGGACCCCCAGAGCTGGGCCTTAACTTTTGGCAAATAAGCTCCTTTTTTTTCTGGGGCGTTTTTGGGCCTTCTGGGCGCTCTTACTGAGCGACCCCCTTTCCTGGCCCCCCGGTACCTCTCCTAGGCCTCCGTTGAGCCTTCCAAAGTTTGCAGCCGCACCTTGCCGTAATCGGTGCCTCGCAGCCGGCCGCGTTTCTACGCGAGTCCGAGGCCTGGCCGGGAACTAGGCCACAACTTAACCTGCCCCTTTCCCGGGTTTTTCTGGCATCCAGACTCCGCCTGGTGCCTTCCATTGGCCAGGGGGCTGTCCTGGCAAGTCATCCAGCCTGCCCAGTAGCTACTGAGCCTGTATTATCAGGGGAAGGGCTTTGCTCTCCTCAGAATCACTTTTTATTTGCTTCTTGTCTTTTTGACTTGCTGGGACAGCGGGGATTCCTCTTACTCTCCTCAGAGCTCCCTAGGAGACATTGCACCTGTGGAGCCCTCTCTGTGTCGCCTTCTCTGCAGCAGTTGGTGAGCGGCCATCTTTTGCGATCTGGTAGGCTAAACCCCTGGGTTACCCCTTATTTCTATGGGCCCCCTCTGTTTTGTCACTCATCCTCCGGCCCCTCTGGTTCCGTCACGTTTTTATACGTGCGCCCACTGTATCAAAAACAGTTGCTGTGCGGACAGCCTGAGCCCATCTGCTCTCTCTGCCTTCCGCCTCACCCAGTCAGGAACCTCCTGGACCCTCTCCGGTTCATCCATCCCCGGATTGGGCGGCCTCCCTCACCTTGACCATGGTGTCCTTTACCAGACTTAACTAGTCAGTGCTGGAAACTTGGAATGGCTGCTTTCCCAGATCGCCGCTCAGTCGGCGGCTTCTAGGGATCTCCCTGGACACCCTCATAGTTCCCGTCGCAGCGCCAGAAGCCTTCCCTTCAAAAGGACCAGGAAGTCTTCCTACGGTTCACAGTCATCCACCCCTTCCTCTGGGTACTCCCCAGATAGGGACTTAGCTCGCGGCTTCACTCAGACAGGTGGATACCTGGCTCCCCCTGCTCGGTCTACTTAACTGGGGACGCCTCTGACTCCGACTCGGAGCTTCAGCTAGGCTCCTCTATATCTGCTGCTACGCGGGAGCTCATCCATGCGGTTGAGATACCTTACAGATCTCTGAGGACCTGGACCCATCCTCTCAAGTGGACATCTCCTTCTGCACTGGGTGTTTGATCATTTCTTGAGGGCACAGTGGCTTCTCCCTGGACCATCCTCTGTCTTCTACTAGGAAGTCAGACATCCCTTCCCTTGACCTATGTTTTCTCCAAGTTGAAGGTGAACTTGGGCAGTTCTGCCAGGCTATGCTGTAACACATGTCTCTAGCTCTCCATGGCTGGCAATGATGAACATCCGAGGTAAAGGAAGCAGGTTGCTCCAGTGGTGCAATCGGTTAGTGCGTGGTACTTATGTATCAGTAACTAGTGAGCACAAGCTGGCCTGTCTTGACACCTTGTCAGCAAGCTGCCCCATGTGTCCTATCATTAAGAGCCTCCCGTGGTGGATCCTGTGATAACTAGGCTCTCCAAGGCTTCTATTCTGCCTTCAGCGGTCTCGGCCTACCTCCGTGATCCCTCGGAGTGAGATCGGATCGCTTCTGTTGCATTGTTTGCAATGCAGAACTGATACATTGCATTGTCCTAAATGGTGGCTGTTGTACTGCTGCAAGAAGGTGGCTTACCTCGCCAGGGTGGCCTTCATAGTGGCTGGCTTCTCCCTTCCTTCGCTGCCTCTTGGATCAGCAAGGCCTTCTTTTCCTGGGCCAAACAGTTTCAGTCAAACTTCCCCGATGCAGCTTCCCTCCTGGACCTCCAGCTGCTCGTCTCTGAGATCCTGAATGCTTCCATATACCTGGCGATGCCTCCCAAATCTGCCAAGGCGGCCGCCAGCGCAGTGGCTATCCGCCATACTGTTTGGATTCGTTGTGGGCGAACGCAGCCCTTCTCCCTTTCCAGGTCGACCTGGGCCGAATTTTTGTTAAAAGCGTCGAGAAGCTCATCCCTAAGGCCATGGGGGAATAGATTCTTCCTCGCTCAGAGGCCTCCTATGTGTCATCCGTTCTGTTCCAGAAAGCTTCTTTCAAGTCCAGGTCTCTCTGGCGGTTATGCACCAAGTCATCCAGGCCTTCCTCTTCCTAGCCCTCCTCGGCATGAAGTGTTTTCCCCTCTCTGGGCCTCTCAAGTGGTAAGACATCTGGGTCCTGGGCCTTAGAGGCATCCATGTGAGTGCTTGCTCTTCTCTGCCCAGTTGTTTCCCGGGCGATTTGCGTCTATATTGTCCCTCACAGATCCTTTCTGTTGTTCGGACGCTTTGCTCGTTCTCCCTGAGTGCCCTTGCAAGGGCCTGCCTGCTTCCAGAGTTCCCATCTTCCGATGGTTTTGGTCTGAGATTAGGGAGACCTATCGGTTTAAGGGTAAGGATCTGCCTTTCCGTGTGACGGCTCTCTCCTCTAGAGCTGTTGGAGCTCCCTGGGCCTCCAGCATCAGGCTTCTGCTTCCCAGGTCTGTAAGTATACCACTGGGCCTCCATCCTCTTTCTCTAAGTTTCACCAGATCCATTCTGTGGCCTCTGCCAATGCCAGTTTGAGTTGTAAGTTGCTGGAAGCGGCTGAGCTTTAAGGGTTTGCATGGCCGTGTTATTCCCACCCTCTGGGACTGCTTTAGGACATCCAATGGTGCTGTCCCCCCCCAGTGAAATAAGCGAGAAAATGGGATTTTTGTACTCACCGTAAAATCCTTTTCTTGTTGTATTCACTGGGAGACACAGATCCCACCCTTGTTTTTTAGTGTTGTTTCTGCCCGAGCTGTGTTGGTTCCTTTTCGGATTCAGGCATTGTTGGTGGTTGTTGGTTCCATGTTCCTTTGTGTCTCTCTCTCCTACTGCTACGGTACAAACTGATTCATGCACAGTGGCTGTGGCAGGGTATAGCCTGGAGGCGGAGCCAACAGCTTTCTTTTCCCTAGTGTCTGTCTCCTAGTGACCAGGTCTATACCCATGGTGCTGTGTCCCCCAGTGAATACGAGAAAAGGATTTTACGGTGAGTACAAAAATCCCATTTTTGTATTTTCTTTCTGTCCCCACAGACTGGTATCTGAAAATGTCCCGTCTGGCTCTGTCTCTTCATCCCTGGTCCCTAATACTTCTGCCCCTAGTGCTTTTCACTCCATCCAAAGCCGGCTAGCTTCCAGTATTTCTTCTAGTGTGCAGCACCAACCGTCAGGAGCATTGACAGGTACTGTAAAAAGTTGTCTTTTAGCTAGAAATTCTGATAATCCGTCACTGTTAGCACAGAAGGGTCATCTTGAGTCCTTCTACTAATGGTGTATCATGACACTAGTGCACTGGGGAAGATTTACTAAGCTATATGTGCCTGGCTTCATGAGTCAGGGTCAAGGGTCATGATTGTGCAGGGAAGAGAAGCTGGCTTAGTATCAAGTAGGGGGTTGCTCGTTTTGGACAAAAAAAAGTTCTTAAATACAGACCAAATGTATCATCCAGCATGAGCCAGTCTGAAAAAATTGATGAATCTTTATATTGGTCTAAGTTCACGCTGTCTAAAGCTGACCAGAAACATAGTAAGTTTTTGCTGACCTGACCTGTAATGAAGTGGCAAAGAGGAGAAAGCCGTTACCAACCAGTCATCTCTGGAGGCAGCTTATCTCCCCAAGAAAAAGAGCGGACAAGTGTGAGTTGGGAAAAAAAAGTATTTAGTCAGCCACCAATTGTGCAAGTTCTCCCACTTAAAAAGATGAGGCCGGCCTGTAATTGACCTCATAGGTAGACCTCAACTATGAGAGACAAAATGAGAAAACATATCTAGAAAATCACATTGTCTGATTTTTAAAGAATTTATTTGCAAATTATGGAGGAAAATAAGTATTTGGTCAATAACAAAAGTTCATCTCAATACTTCATCTCAATCCTTTGCTGG
The DNA here is from genome assembly GCA_947044405.1 of Leptodactylus fallax. Taxonomy (NCBI): domain Eukaryota; kingdom Metazoa; phylum Chordata; class Amphibia; order Anura; family Leptodactylidae; genus Leptodactylus; species Leptodactylus fallax. The sequence continues at coordinate 62,103 of CAMRHE010000760.1, forward strand.
CAATGACAGAGGTCAAACGTTTTCTGTAAGTCTTCACAAGGTTGGCACACACTGTTGCTGGTATGTTGGCCCATTCCTCCATGCAGATCTCCTCTAGAGCAGTGAGGTTTTGGGGTTGTCGATGGGCAACACGGACTTTCAACTCCCTCCAAAGGTTTTCTATGGGGTTGAGATCTGGAGACTGGCTAGGCCACTCCAGGACCTTGAAATGCTTCTTACGAAGCCACTCCTTCATTGCCCTGGCGGTGTGCTTGGGATCATTGTCATGCTGAAAGACCCAGCCACGTTTCATCTTCAATGCCCTTGCTGATGGAAGGATGTTTGCACTCAAAATCTCACGATACATGGCCCCATTCATTCTTTCATGTACACGGATCATTCGTCCTAGTCCCTTTGCAGAGAAACAGCCCCAAAGCATGATGTTGCCGCCCCCATGCTTCACAGTAGGTATGGTGTTTTTTTGGATGCAACTCAGCATTCACTCTCCTCCAAACATGACGAGTTGTGTTTCTACCAAACAGTTCTACTTTGGTTTCATCTGACCATATGACATTCTCCCAATACTCTTCTGGAACATCCAAATGCTCTCTAGTAAACTTCAGACAGGCCCAGATATGTACTGGCTTAAGCAGGGGGACACGTCTGGCACTGCAGGATCTGAGTCCCTGGCGGCGTAGTGTGTTACTGACGGTAGCCTTTGTTATGCTAGTCCCAGCTTTCTGCAGGTCATTCACTAGGTCCCCCCATGTGGTTCTGGGATTTTTGCTCACCGTTCTTGTGATCATTTTGACCCCAAGGGGTGAGATCTTGCGTGGAGCCCCTGATCAAGGGAGATTATCAGTGGTCTTGTATGTCTTCCATTTTCTAATTATTGCTCCCACAGTTGATTTCTTCACACCAAGCTGCTTTCCTATTGCAGATTCAGTCTTCCCAGCCTGGTGCAGGTCTACAATTTTGTTTCTGGTGTCCTTCCACAGCTCTTTGGTCTTCACCATAGTGGAGTTTGGAGTGTGACTGTTTGAGGTTGTGGACAGGTGTCTTTTATACTGATAACAATGTCAAACAGGAGCCATTACTACAGGTAATGAGTGGAGGACAGAGGAGACTCTTAAAGAAGAAGTTACAGGTCTGTGAGAGCCAGAAATCTTGCTTGTTTGTAGGTGACCAAATACTTATTTTCCACCATAATTTGCAAATAAATTCTTAAAAAAATCAGACAATGTGATTTTCTGGATTTGTTTTCTCATTTTGTCTCTCATAGTTGAGGTCTACCTATGATGACAATTACAGGCCGGCCTCATCTTTTTAAGTGGGAGAACTTGCACAATTGGTGGCTGACTAAATACTTTTTTTTCCCCACTGTATGGGATGCTTGGGTTTTAGACACAGTTATGTCCTCTCTGTCTCAATTGTTTAAAATATGGCAGCTCAGTTGCCATACAGTGTTGAGTTCCTGGTTCGTATCCAGCCAAGGACAACATCTGCAAGGAGTTTGTATGTTCTCCCCATGTTTGCGTGGGTTTCCTCCGGGTACTCTGGTTTCCTCCCACACTCCAAAGACATACTGATAGGGAATTTAGATTGTGAGCCCTACTTGAGACCGTGAGTGATGGCATCATCTGTAAAGTGCTGCAGAATATGTTACTGCTATTTAAGCAAGAGAAATAAATCAATAAAATGACAAACAAAATCCTGATAGGTCTTCTCAGCAGTATCGTGTTTTAGTAGTTAGTTTTGACTGGTCAGTTTTACCTAACTAGACTTTATACTGAATGTGGCCTCTGCATTTCAGGCACAAGTTCTGGAGCCTCTGCTAGCAGCCTGCTGCAGGGGTTAAGTTTCAGCCTACAAGATATTGGAGGTAAATCATCTGCCCTCCCCAGCACTACAGCCAACACTGGGTCCACCACGCAGGTATGTATACCCTGATATTCTAAGTAAAATAAAGGGGCTTCATCTAGTCTGCAGAAATAATAGCTGCTTAATATGTACTTGACTGCTTTCTGTGAAATACAGAAGTCTGCCATGTTTTTTTTTTGCTTACCATGTGCATTTTACTGTATTAAAAAGATTGTCCTATTGGAACATTCCCTGTCGATATTCCTTATCAGAGCATATGGAGGTTGTACATGGTCCCCTGCTGCAAAGAGACCCTTCCGTTGTTGCGGATTTGGAAGAACTTTGTGTTACATAGTCACTCATTTATTTGAGTAGAAACCTTGTTGACACAATGTAGCATTTTACACATAACATGCTGGATACCTGCAGCCTCCACTAGAGGGAGCATGAAGCGTACTGCATACTGGTGTAGTGATTGCTGCAGGCACCCAGTAGGATATGTTTAAAGGGAGTATGTCACATCCAAAATGCCTCCCAAACCAATAATAGTGATGTGTAATGGGCTTTAATTGGAACAGAAACATACCTTTGTAGCCACAAGCAAATGATCCAAGGCAGAGATAATCCTCTTTAAGGATATGCAAATCAGCCTGCAAGCCCAACTCCTCACCTTTAGCCAACACCTCCAGCTAAACAGGGGTGTTGGGCTTTAATTCCAAAGGAGAGCCGGAGCACGTGTGACTGTAGGTAAATGTGGCAAATCAGGTCCACCCCCGATGTATCTGCAGACAGATTTGTATATCTGTAAAAAGATGATCATCTCAGTAATGCTGCATACGTTTGGGGTCAAAGGGCCTCTACATGGCACTAATAGTGGTTTGACGACATTTTGGACCTGACAGACTTTTTCCATTCAAATGAATGGGCAACTATGTAACATATGTTTGCTTCAGATCTTGTGGATAAATAATTATATCCTAACACAATCCATGCCAAGGTTATTAAAAAAAATGTCTGAACTCTATTGCAGATTCCGCTAAAAATGTGAGTGGCTTAGTGTCCCAAACTTACATGACGGTTCCCTTTTAAGTTGCTCTGGCAGTACTATGCACAATACAGATATCTTAATAAATCAGTTTTGTTGTCTAGTGATCTTTTTTTTTTTTTTTTTTCATTGCCTTCAGTTTTTTTTGTTCTATAAAGTATTATAGTAATACAGGTTTTGTTTGTGACAGGCAATGACGGTTAAAGCTCCTGCCCCACTCCAGGGATTGGCCACAATAACCACAGGAACTGGCACAATCCTGCGCACTATACCTGTAGTCACTGCTTCTTCCTCCCTTGTGGCATCAGCCGGTGGGAAGCCAACTGCAATCCATCAGTTACTTACAAATGGTGGCCTAGCAAAACTGGCTAGTAGTATCCCTGGCCTGGCACAGTTATCTAGTCCATCTACAGGTAACAGTACAGTGTGCTATATTTTGACAGTGTAACCATTATATATTATCTAGATTCAGAAAAAGGTACAGTATTTGTGTCTTTCATCTTGCTTTAGGTTTAAAAGCACCAACCACCATTACAGTCACCCTCCGTGGTCAGCCGAGTCGTGTCAGCACCCTCAGCCAGGCCAACATGGGTGTAGGGTCCCAAGCTAAACAAGATGATGTCTCCCAACAGGTGAGAACCATTACAACGTATTAGGATCTTTAATAAGAATCAAATTTCATGTCTGAATTGGCACCAATGTGTGTCCTGAGCACAGATACCCCCACCTCCCTCCGCCCACTTAGTTAATTTGTGTCACTTAATAAAATCTCCAAAACTACACGATTATGAAAAAAAAACTGTGATAGTTTAATGTGCTGAGGTCATTGTGTCATTCTATAGTAAATAGATGTGTAATGACATTGACCATATGGAATGTAGAAAGACTACTTTTAGATACAGTGTTTCTCTGAAAATAAGACCTACCCCGAAAATAAACCTTAGCATGATTTTTCAGGATTTTTGGAGTATGCTTGAAATATAAGCCCTACTCCGAAAATAAGCCCTAGCTTCAGTTCATTAAAAAAAAGTGTCCAGACAGCTACACATGTAAAAAAGTGAATAGAATACAGCAGAACAGATACAGTACACCCTTCATCAAGGAAAGCAGACACCCCCAAAAAAATTGCACCTCCAAGAGAATCGCACATTGACATTAAGGGAGCTATCTGTACAAGATGGCACTAGTGAGAGAGTTCTCCACAACAATAAGGGTTGACTACCGGTAGTGCTGGTTTCTGATACACAGATTGGGTAGTTCCGCTGGCATGACTATGTTGTGGCTGCCTCCGGTCACCAGGGGGAGCCAACTGCTACACTTGGCTGCAGTGGAATGCTGCTGTAATGGCAAGGGGCCTGAGATAGGAGAGACACAGATCTGTTTGTGAGAGCCCATCCACCATTAGCACTTGCCAACTCTAAATTGTTTTGGGTGTAAGGGGCTCTGGTGAGTGGATTGTTGTTCATGGAAAAAATTAAGACATCCCCTGAAAAAAAGCCCTAAACCATCTTTCGCAACAAAAATAATATAAGACCCTATCTTATTTTCAGAGAAACACGGTATAAACAAAGAATCTGAATACAGAATATAGCAGAGAGTTGTAGGGATTCCCCATTCTGATCTACAGCTGCTGGATGTGTTCTGCTGGCAGTAACTGTCTTGAAATGAGTAATTTGATGTTTGTCGATCTATTATAAGCACCATCTGTCTGTCTTGTGTGTATATATATATATATATATATATATATATATATATAATATATTTATATAACTTATTTCTGACCTTATTGGGACTAAGAGATAGAGATCACTGCCGTATGCTAGCCCTGCACAGGAGATAGCTGTTGGATATTTCCCCCATACACATGCGAGCATGTGTGTATACTGAAGGGGAGAGAAAATAAATCTGCTGGCAGGCATACCTGGTGTTGGATTATTTTCCTAAGAATAAAAAGAACAGGCAGTTGAAATTCAGATACTTGATCCTTATATTTCTTGACAGCTAAAGTCATCGGCAATGCTAAAGGACTCCATAGACATCCGATGGTAGGGTGGTCCCAAAAAATTAGCAGGCTGGAACATCAATCATCTAATGTGTATAGAATGCTTAAATCAGGCGTTGTATCCTTGCCATAGTAGAAGTTTCCACTGTGCAGCGGACTTTGGCCCCAGTAAATATGATTGCTTTATTCTACTACTTTTTAGGGATTTTCTACAGAAATTCACCTGAATTCAGTTTTTAATGCACTTGTATAGTACTTATTCCGGCCATACAGCTTCAATAGCTGACGACTTAAGGCTTGTTCAGCAAACATCTGACCTATTAAGTGGTCAGTTGGTCCCCCACAAATTGATATGTTTCAAGTGACCTTTATGTGTGTGGTAGCCTTAAAGATGTATTCCATTAATAACACAATATCCCCCTATTACGAATGGGGGCCTCATGTCTAAGTGAAGCAGTGGTCACACATGGGCAGTGTTGCTTTATTTACTGTGGGACAGCCACAGGGAATCAAGGGAGTCAATCACACGGCTATCTTGGCAGTCCCATAGAATTGAATAGAGTGGCCAATCTCTGGTGGATGGGGATGTTTTGAATTGGTTTATAGGCAGGATGTGGAGTCGGTAAGTTAAACTTCCAAAATGGTGCAGACTAAAAAGTTGTCAAAAAGTGGAATGCGTTGTTGCCCATAGAAACCAATCACAGCGCAGCTTTTATTTTGCATTCTTCTCTTGGATAAAGAAAGCTGTGATATGATTGGTTGCTATGAGCAAGAAAGGCAGTTTCTCTTAGACCTTTTTTTCATAAATGGCTTACCATTTTTTGACACGTTTTCGTCTGTAACAAAACCACTTTTCTATATCAAAGCAAGAAGCCTTGCAAGCAGAGATATTTTGCCAATTAATGCCAAAATGGTGTGACTTAGTCAGAGCAGGCAACTGTTAAGAAAGTGTTTAGGAACAGTATTTGGAGCTTTAAGAAGAGGTGAAAATGAAGTAAATATTGGCTCAGAGGTGGTAGCACTCATTACACAGGACTGTGCTGATGCTAAAAAAAGCAGAATTGTGAGAAAATCTGCCGCCTCTTACAAGTGAGGATTACAGCAAGGATGAGCCCGGTGCTAAAGCCATATTACAGACATCTGCAGCTTCAGAAAGAGATTTCAGTCTATTCCATGGAAGTAATGAGGAGACTAGGCTCAGATGGAAGCAGAAAAGCTTCTTAAATTCAGGAACAAAGATTGTGATGAAAACGCAAGTGTAAAGACCACAAAAAAGGCCAGAATAGTTCACATAAGACCCTCAGACAACATCAGAACAAAATCATAGCTGCGCAGCAAAGATAGTAGCTTCTTCTGAGTGCGTTCAAGAACTGTCCAAGAAAAGGAAGAAAGTTTTGGACATGGTCGAAAAGTGGTCGTCTATATCAGTTTTATATAGGGACCTTAGATTGATAGAACATAACTTATAGTATATTTATATGATTAAAGTGACACTCCAGTTCAAGGTAGTCATGAAGGTAGATACAAAATCTGCTATTGGTGGAAGAATGAGGGGGCGGGACTTGCATCAGAGGTCACTTGGTAGCTTTCAATACTATCAGTATGCACAGCAACCCATGCTAGGAAAAAAAGTCACACTGTGATCATGTTACTTATTGAAGGTGAATAGCAGGATTAGAAAAGACACTATTAGTAGACAACTATTACTGTTGAGGGGATGATCCTTCAGACAATATGAATTAAGTAAAAAAAAAAAAAACACTGGAGTGCGCCAAATTCCTCTGACAAGCTCCACCTCTAATAATTTATACAATAGTAATAAACGTCATAATCTTATTTTGAAGCTTGGAGTTGGAGTTTGGACTTTTCCACCTACTCCAACTCTGACTCCACCCAAAACTGACCCCAACACCAACTCCACATCCCTGTTGTATCCTATGAGTGAATCTAAATAAGACCTTCTTACCTCCTTAAGAGGCCGTTCACACGTAGGAATTTGCTGATTTGGGGGCGAAAAAAATAAGTGTCCTCCTCGATCTTGCTTTGGATGCCGCAGCTCAAGACTCACTGCTGATAAGGCCCATTCGTCTAGGTCTAATCAGTGACTGATACATCAGCATCCCGCCGTGGGTAGCCGGCGGACAGAAAATGAAGCAGAATACCTCTTCATTTTCCGATGTTTGAACGGCCCTTTAGAGGTTCTTTGGTTTTGGTGTACCCATTTGCTCAGTTGGTATGTTTTTTTTTTCACATTACATATCTTTTAGAAGTTAGGGCTTACATTGTTGTATAATTGTATGCATTGTTTTGTGGCATAATGTAAAGTATGTGACTGAGGACCATAACACTCCTAGTGGGACAATGTGTAACCGTCCTTGGGCTGTTTGATCGCTCTTGTTCTTTAATGTTTTCTTAGTGTATATGTACTAGGGATCCCTCCTTGGAACTGGAGAGGGTTCTCTTATACCCAATCAATATATTACTTATTATATATCATGTTTTAGGTCTATAAAGGCCACAGTACAAATGCATTTCTACCATTAAACCTGTCTTCTTTCAGCCTTTGACTTCATTTACTTTTATAAAGAAAGGTCCTTTATTAGAAAGAACTATGCTTTGCATGAACAGGTCTCTAAAATAATGTCTCTGCTGTGATCTCCAGGCGATAGAGTCTTCCTCCACCACGGTTTCTGCTAGTAAACTTCTCCCCCCTCTTGTGACAGAGCAGTGCAAGGTATCAACATCCAGCGACAGGACACCTGGGGAAAAAACATTGTCTATAGTGCGTGCTGTGACCCCGCCAGCAGGTGAGAGGCAGATTTTTTGCACCTGCGTCAGTGTCATTAAATTGTCACAACTTTTATAAGGGTGCTGGCACTGGATTTTTAAGCTCCTGGCCCAACCACCAGTGACTTCTTTTCAGAAAGCGAAAGAACGGTTGAAATATTGACCGTTTGTTTTTACTACAAAACCGCATGCCCAATAACAAGGAGCAGCCGATATTCACTGTTTTGCTTTCTGAAGTGAAATCCCCCGCACTCTGGCCAGGAGTGCAGCTCAAAATGCATTGTGTGGCAGCGCCCTAATACTCAAAAAACAGAGTATGTAAGTAGAAACACAGGTTTACTCAGGTTTTTTTTGTTAGCCTTTGATTCAGTGGGGGTGCACAACACAAGAGGTTAAATCATCCTTACCATGCCACAGTTACTATTTCCTGTATATAACTCTTGTGCTGCTGATGCCTTTTCCATTTTATTCTATTACATGATTTGTATTTTTGATAGGACACAAGTTCAAGTTTATCCCTTTATAGTAAGGGGTTAGAAAATCTATAACATACTTGCCAAATTGCCTTTTTGGTACAGTAGGCCTTAGAAATGAATGCTCATTCTTCACTGTCAAATGTCACCGCATCCCTGGCCCAAGATTTGGGGGTCACACCTTCACATTTCCTTCCTGGTTATATGTTTTGCTGTATTCCAGATGTCTTGCAGATGCTCAGTTGCCCCATTAAGAACCATTGTCGCTTAAGTCAGAATATTTTTTTACAAGTCAGTTCACGGTGCCAAGAGCCATGTACCAAAAATGGCGGTCATTTTAAAGTAATGATCCAAGGGTGAACAACTGTTTGAATAACTGGACATTTCCATCCCACCATGATGGAATTCTGGTACCAATAGAATAGGTGTTTGTGACACTTTGGGCTTATTTGCATGAAAGGTAACAATTTTTACATTTTTATACTGCTCACCCCATTACAGAAAATTGGGCGTGAAAGTGGATTTCTGAAATGCAGCTTTGTAGTCTTATTCCAGTAGGAATAATATTACATATTAAGGTTAGTAACACCTCAGGATGGGACTTAAAGATGCACTAAATCTATCATACATTATGAAATGTTAGATAAATGTGTCGCAAATAACAACGCAGACACCAGCAAAATTGAGTTAAAAAATTCCGCTCATGATAAATCTTCTATATGTAAACTAGGGACTGAATTATTTTCTTGTTGAGTTGCTACTCAGGTTGAACATTCCATGCAGCAGTACATGTAAGCTTAAAGGGGTTGTCTTACTATAGACACTTATCCCCTATCCGGGTGTCTGATGGGTTCCCCCAGCGATCAGGAGAATGGAGGACTTAGTCCCCCTGCATAGCCCCTGTGAATGAAGCACTAGTGCACTTGCGTTACCAGAGCTCCGTTTATGTCTATGAGGCTGCTGGGACTGCAATCTTTGACAGTCCAATAGAAGTGAATGAAGAACCTGTCATACAAGTACACTGGTGATTTATTCATAGGGAAGATGCAGGGACCATGTTGTCCTAATCGCTGGGAGACCCAGTGGCGGGATAACCCCTTTAACCAATCAATTGGACAAATATCATGGATTTTCTTCTCTGTTATTAATAATCTTACTTATTTTCTTCCTCGTTTTCTATAGTAACTACAAGTCCACCCAAGACGCTATACGTCATGTCAGACGCTAAACTTTCTGCACTTACCAAATCTGTGGGCAGTGACCTGACTTCTATGCCCCTTAAACCTATGACTTTACAAAGTTCATCAGCTGTTTCTCCCGGAGCAGTGACTTTTACTACCCCTTCTCTTGCCAGCTCATCTAATCCAGCCTGCACAGTAGTGCTGTCCAAGATTGGACCCGTTTTACAGGCTTCTCCTAAAACTGTCATCTTGGCAAAGACAGAAGCAAGTGAAAAAACAACAGGAAATCACCTAAGTTCTTTAGAAAGCCTGGGCAGGGTCCCATCTGTCGTCGATGAGGGCAGCACCATAATACACAGCCGAGAATCACTGGTCAACAGACAGCTTCTACAACCCGCTCTGATAGCATTGTCAGGCTCTAGTAATATGGTGCAAAGTCCTGGGCCGTCAGCCAATCAAAAGACACAATGACTTCCTGGTGGTAAAAACTAAGCTAAACAAGCAAACAGAAGAAAACTTTTACAGCAATGTTCACCCCATGGACACAGGAAATATTAAATAAGCATTGCCCGACATGTTTGATGCCGAATTTTAGGAAAAGAACATTTACATATGTGCTGTGAACAATGGACGGTTCATTTCTGCTGTTATCAAACCCAAAGACATTTTTGTTAGTTTCTTTTATATGTTTTTTTTTTTTTTTGTGTGACAGATGTTAATGTCAAGGCACGTTCTACATGCAAGTAAATAATTCACTATACTACAATGTAGACGGAAGGGATTAGTGCAGCGTTTTCACTTACTTCATGCGTCCACATGATCTTTGCTGGTTCTGTTCAGAAAAGAGTATGTCACGCAATAAGATAAGCAGGTTGGACGTTACCATGAGTGATATGTCCTCATAGAGGCCCATGGTATGTCTATAATTTTTTTTATTTTTTTGTAAATCAGCTGAAGTAGGCTTTTTGACACTTTTGTAGAGGAAAGCGGAGAATTTTCCAGAAGGGACTAATTAAAGTACAGCTCTTTTTTTCAGAGCATATTAAAGTCTTGTCCTAAGTTTGAAACCTATTACCTGTCGACAGGGTAGATAGTATCTTATTTTAGGGGGCTCCAACCACTAGGACCATCACCTATCATGAGAATGGGTTCCATGTCTCCCACGTTAAAGAGGTTTTCTGGCTCCAAATGGAGTTATGACCTATGTGCAGGATAGATCATCAGTATGTGATCTGTGGGGGTCTGACACATGGACTGGGGAACCTGTGTAGGTTGCTCGTATTCACGTAATAGGAGTGTTGAAGCAACCCCATGCACAGTATAGTGGTGGTTCTGGGGAAACTGCAGTGCTGCTCCTATCACATGAATAGGAGCAGCCTTCACACTCTCTGTGTCCACTGCACCAGCGCCTGAAGGCTGCCAAAACAGCTGATCTGTGCAGGGTCTATGTGTCAAACTCCCACAGATCAGATACTCATGACCTATCTTGGGATAGGCTATTAGTATAAAAACTCCATTTGGGGCCAGAAAAACCCTTCAATAAAGCAGTAGGTGAGCATGCAATTTACTGCTTTATCCAACGTCTATGGAACTCCTGGAAATTGCTATGTACAGCACTCAGCTATCTCCAAATGGGAGGAGACTACACTAGACCCCTGTCTTCTGTAGTCTGACCTCCCACTATAAGATATGTTATCTATGGTGGATATGTGATAAGTTTCACTTTGGAACAACTTCCTTAAAATATGAAAAACATAATTGATTGTCAAGGGCAAGAAGTTCAACTTCTTTTACACTTTCAGTTTTATGTAGGAGCCCAGATGTGTCTGCCATTTTTGTAGCATATATTGTTATGAGCTTTGGTGCCACCTCATTTATGATAATTTGGTAAAGTGGAGATGTTGGTTTGTAGCCTTCTGGAAACCAGTTACTTGGTTAGTGGATAGAAAACTTACTGTGTACGTAGTTTGGATCTATCAGTTGTATATGTTTGTAAAATATGTTTAGAATATGGATTTTTAGATCTGTATTAATTGTAAGAATATTCAACTCGCTGTACATAATGTGTAATATAAAGTAAAACTCCACTTTTAACAAGGTTTAACAGTTGTGAATAAGATCATGTACTAATATTTATTGATGTTGAGTTATTCTACCTTGTGATCTCCATTTAGATCCATAACTTCTTCAAACATTTTGGTAAGGCCCTAGTTTTTGGGCTATGTTTGGCATATATAAACAGTGGCATACAGTGGGTACGGAAAGTATTCAGACCCCTTTAAATTTTTCACTCTTTGATTCATTGCTGCCATTTGCTGAAAGCAAAAAAGTTCATTTTATTTCTCATTAATGTACACTCAGCACCCCATCTTGACAGAAAAAAACAGAAATGTAGATATTTTTGCAAATTTATTAAAAAAGAAAAACTGAAATCTCACATGGTCATAAGTATTCAGACCCTTTGCTCAGTATTTAGTAGAAGCCCCTTCCTTTTGAGCTAGTACAGCCATGAGTCTTCTTGGGAATGATGCAACACGTTTTTCACATCTGGATTTGGGGATCCTCTGCCATTCTTCCTTGCAGATCCTCTCCAGTTCCGTCAGGTTGGATGGTGAACATTGGTGGAGCCATTTTCAGGTCTCTCCAGAGATGCTCAATTGGGTTGAGGTCAGGGCTCTGGCTGGGCCAGTCAAGAATGGTCACAGAGTTGTTCCGAAGCCACTCCTTTGTTATTTTAGCTGTGTGCTTAGGTTCATTGTCTTGTTGGAAGGTAAACCTTCGGCCCAGTCTGAGGTCCAGAGCACTCTGGAAGAGGTTTTTCTTCCAGGATATCTCTGTACTTGGCCGCATTCATCTTTCCTTCAATTGCAACCAGTCGTCCTGTCCCTGCAGCTGAAAAACACCCCCCATAGCATGATGCTGCCACCACCATGTTTCACTGTTGGGATTGTATTGGGAAGGTGATGAGCAGTGCCTGGTTTTCTCCATACATACCGCTTAGAATTAACGCCAAAAAGTTCAATCTTCGTCTCATCAGACCAGAGAATCTTATTTCTCATAGTCTGGGAGTCCTTCATGTGTTTTTTGGCAAACTCTATGCGGGCTTTCATATGTCTTGCACTGAGGAGAGGCTTCCTTCGGGCCACTCTGCCATAAAGCCCCGACTGGTGGAGGGCTGCAGTGATAGTGACTTTGTGGAACTTTCTCCCATTTCCCTACTGCATCTCTGGAGCTCAGCCACAGTGATCTTTGGGTTCTTCTTTACCTCTCTCACCAAGGCTCTTCTCCCACGATTGCTCAGTTTGGCTGGACGGCCAGGTCTAGGAAGAGTTCTGGTCGTCCCAAACTTCTTCCATTTAAGGATTATGGAGGCCACTGTGCTCTTAGGAACCTTGAGTGCTGCAGAAATTCTTTTGTAGCCTTGGCCAGATCTGTGCCTTGCCACAATTCTGTCTCTGAGCTCCTTGGGCAGTTCCTTTGACCTCCTGATTCTCATTTGCTCTGACATGCACTGTGAGCTGTGAGGTCTTATATAGACAGGTGTGTGCCGTTCCTAATCAAGTCCAATCAGTTTAATTAAACACAGCTGGACTGCAATGAAGGAGTAGAACCATCTCAAGGAGGATCAGAAGGAAATGGACAGCTGTGAGTTAAATATGAGTGTCACAGCAAAGGGTCTGAATACTTATGACCATGTGATATTTCAGTTTTTTTTTTTTAAATAAATTTACAAAAATATCTACATTTCTTTTTTTTTTCTGTCAAGATCGGGTGGAGTGTACATTAATGAGAAATAAAATGAACTTTTTTGCTTTCAGCAAATGGCTGCAATGAAACAAAGAGTGAAAAATTTAAAGGGGTCTGAATACTTTCCGTACCCACTGTATGTCATCCAGAGTTACTTTTTTTCACATCAGCCTGTTGTATACAAAAGGGCAACAGCCTTTCTACAGTGGGCAAAAAAATATACCAGAACTTTTTGGCATCTGTTCCATTTATAGGGGTCTGTGGATCCATTTAACTTGTAACATGGTATGAATAAAGCCTAACAGACTGCAGGGTAGCTCTACCCTACTGTAAGAAATATGGCCAGCAGGTTTGAGAATAACAGCTATGAGAATACTGAATGTAGATATGAATGAAAAAGGAAACAAAATGGGGGGATTTGTCATGTTTGTATAGAAGTTTTCTGGCATACAAGGCATGAAAAAGTTGCATTTTTTTGCGCAAATTGGGGTTTACAACATTTTTTGGTTTGGTGCTGGTCTCGCCACCTACCTTGAAGGGGATATGGCCACTAGCCCAGCCTGACTTATGATCATTTATGCCAGTTTACTGACATAAATTATCACCAAAATCTACACTAGATACAAGCTGGCGTATATATCAGTGCAGGTGCATGGTCCGGCAGAGGTTGCCCTTTATTTATGAGCAGGTGTGTACCTTGTCAAAAATGAGACCCCACATGACGCTGAGGCCCAATCACAGTCCCCAACATTAGTCATACAGCAGGGAGTTGCGCTGGAGCCTAAGAGAGGTAAGACTGTTTTTATGTTTGATCACTTTCCCTTGGCATCTGCGTAATGTACACTGGAGTCTGAAGAGACCCCCACAGTATAATAGCAGTTTTAGTTTGGCTGTGTTCGGTCTGAACAAAACCACCAAGTTTTGTGCAAGGTATGAACATCCAGCAACAGAAAACCTGAGCAAAAAACATTGTCAATAGTGCGTACTGTGACCCCTCCAGCAGGTGAGAGGCAGATTTTTTGCAGCAGTGTCATTAAATTCTCACAACTTTTATAAGGGTGCTGGCACATGATTTTTAAGCCATGCTCCTGGCCCAGCCACCGGTGACTTCCTTACAGAAAGGTGAAATAATGGTTGATATATCGACCATTCGTTGATACTGCAAAACTGAACGTCCAATAACAAGGAGCAGCCGATATTCACTGTTTCACTTTCTGAAGTGAAATCCCCTGCACTCTGGCCAGGAGTGCAGCTCAAGAAGCATTGTGTGGATGCGCCCTAGCACAAAAACATCTAGTTTGCAATTAGAAAGACAGGTTTACTCTAAGGTCAGCCTGAGGCTCGGTTCACATCTGCGTTGGCAAGCAGCGCTTTTCACTCCGCGTTTTTGGCCGTTTTCGAACGGAAACCACGCGGACCCCATTATAGTCTATGGGGTCCGTGGGTTTCCTAAGGTAACTGCTTTTTTATACGGATTAGGTGCGCAGATGTGAACCAACTCTTACCATGCCACAGTTACCATTTTCTGTATATAACTAGAGATGAGCGAATCGATTCTGCAGAAGTGGAATTCCATCCGAATTTCAGGAAATCTTCGTTTTTCCACAATTCCGGATTTCCTGATGCTTTGTGGTAACGAATATTTAGTAAGGACCTTTGTGACATCAGATGGTCACAAGATATTCTCTAGTGATGTGATTGGGTAGGCGTGTCTTTGCTTCTTAGCAGATCCTTCCACATGAATAAAACTTGTCCGTGCTGAAGAGAGAGAGAGACATGACCGGGCATCCAAGGGCTTCCAGCATTTTGCCGCCAACCCCGGCTCTCTGCAGCCCGGAAATAGCTGTTTATTCGCCGTGAAGTAATTCAGATCGAAGCAAATTTATTTGGAACTTCGAATTAAACTGCCGAATCAAACTTTTGAGAAATTCGCTCATCTCTATATATAACTCTTGTGCTGTTGATGCCTTTTCCATTTTTTTTCCCTATTACATGATTTGTATTTTTGATTGAAACAAAAGTTCAAGTTTATCCCTTTATAGTAAGGGTTAAAAACTTTGAGATACTTGCCAAGTTGCCTTTTTGGTACAGTAGGTCTTAGAAATGACTGCTGATTCTTCACTTATATAATGCCATTACATGCCTGACCCAAGATTTGGGGGTCACACTGTTCCCTTAGCTTATGTGTTGTACCTTTTGCCTTATTCTGGATTTCTTGCAGATGCTCAGTTGCCCCAATAAGAACCATTGTTGCTAGAGCCAGAATATTTTTTTATAAGCCAGTTCACGGTGACAAGAGCCATGTACCAGAAATGGCGGTCATTTTAAAGTAATGGTCCAAAGGTGAACAACTGTTTGAATAACTGGATATTTCCAGCCCAACATGACGGAATTCTGGTACCAATAGAATAGGTGTTTGTGGCACTTTGGACTAATTTGCATGAAATGTAACAATTTTTACATTTTTATACTGGTTACCCGATTACAGAAAATTGGGTGTGAAAGTGCATTTCTGAAATGCAGCTTTGTAGTCTCATTCTAATAGGGCGTTTACATATTAAGTTTAGTAACCCCTCAGGATGGGACTTAAAGATGCACTAAATCCATCATACATTATGAAATGTTAGATAAATGTGCAAATAACAACGCAGACACCAGCAAAATTGAGTTAAAAAATTCTGCTCATGATAAATCTCCTCCTATATGTAAGCTAGAGGCGGCACTGAATTATTTTCTTGCTGAGTTGCTACTTAGGTTATGTGTAAGTTTAAAGGAGTTGTCTCACTATAGACACTTATCCCCAATCTACAGGGTAAGGGGATAAAAGTCATTACTGGGTGTCTGACTGATGGGTTCCCTTAGCGTTTAAGAGAATTCCCCTGCATACCCCCTGTGAATGAAGCACCAATGCACTTGCATGACCAGAGCTCCTTTTATTTCTGTGGGGTCCGCTGGGACTGCAATCTCTGGCAGTCCAATAGAAGGGAATGGAGTGCCGGTCATGCAGGTGCACTGGTGCTTTATTCACAGGATAGATGCAGGGACTTCATTGTCTTCATCGCTTAGTTCGCTACAAAACCACCGGGCAAACCACACAAGATGAATCTCGCTAGGTTTGCCCAACACTTAGTTATCCTATAAGGGGTTGTGGTTTAAAAGGGGCTTGACCTAAATAATCACCATTAATCAGAATCGAGTTAAAATGCCCGATTAATCTTGATTTTGATTTAGGTCATAATCGCCCAGCCCTATCACACATACAACCATTGCTCATTCATATTGCAAGGATCTGTAATGTTGCACCCATATACTGATCTGCAAATAAATTGTGGCATGCTCCATCATATGCCATCTTACAGTTCACAGTGTAACCATAGCTCTGTAATATGGATTCATAAGGACTTTTTGTGCCACCATAGAGGGTCCAGCAGACAGAGGTGCTATGTGCATGGGCCCATACAGTATCCTGTGACGGATGAGAGCAATGGACATTAAATAACGGTAGTGTGACCCTACCCTTAGATGTGCAATGAACCAGAATGTACCAAGAATGACAGCAAGAATGTAGCAATAACCACCATAAAAAAGTATATGTAATCATTGGAATTTTTTGCTTTCCAAAGCTAATTCGTGAACAAATCTGAATATAAATTGCAGTTTGTGCATCTTCTTTTTCTCTTTACTGCCTTGCTAGAGTAAGAGATTAAAAGGGTTGTCTGGGATTTTTCTATTGACAACCTATCCTTAGCCCCATCAGTCTGCTATTGATGACTTCTGATTTACAGCCATTAGCTAATTGAAGGAGCTGCAGATCTCCGGCAACTCCCATGCCCTTTTCTTTCTTCAGTGACTGTGACATTATGTATCATATTCAAGTGACTAGCATTAAGCTGCATTACCAGGCACAGCTACTATACAATAGTGGGCATTGTGCCTGGGGACCCTTTCAATCAATCAGTTGATCTGTGGGATCGCTACATATCAATATAAGACCAATGTAGGGCTGGGCGATTATGGCCTAAATCAATATTGTAATTACTCAGACATTTAACCTCAATTATGATTAATGGTGATTAGGTTACGCCCCTTTTACAGTGTGAGTATGTAGTGGGCGAACCTCGTGAGATTTGTCTCATGAGGTTCACCTGGTGGTTTTATTTGGACCAAACATAGCCAAATCTAAACTGCTATTATTATACTGTAGGGTCTCTTCAGACTCCAGAGTATAATGATCGGAGGCCCTGGGGAGGTGAGGAAACCTTTATAAACCGTCTTACTCACCTCTCCTGTGCTCTGGTGAGACTCCCTGCTGACTTCCAGTTTTCTGATTGACATCCGGGACCGCTGAGGCCTATAATTGGGTCTCAGTGGTCATATGGGTCACACAGCAATACATTATAAAATCGTTGCACTTCTATTAAAGGCTACCTAGAGGACAGATATAGCACTTTTATATGCACCACTTTATCTTTTTATAGTGAATTATTGGATTTCTTGTACATCATATCTTACCGCCTTCCCATTACTTGTCCCTTATCTTTAACCTTTATTACCCAGTTGTTAGTTTTCAGTTTCGCTATGAAGGTTTAGGCCTTATCAGCATTAGTAGAAAGTGAAACGTTGATACTGAATTTAAGTAATATTCACCAAAACTTAACTTGGCTTTTTACATATTTAATCATTTCAATAATGTCAAAATTTCCAGCAATAAATTTCTATAGTAGGGTCTAATAGACATAGCTATGTGAAGGAGGCTGTAGTGTCGTGCACTGAATATAAGCAGAACACTACAAATCCATTAGCGTTCTGTAACGCCTCAGGCCTGCATAGGTACTCCATAGACTTCTATCATGGCTCAGAAATTGTATACAGCCACAATACGGCCATATGCACGAGCTCCTAAAATGTCCACATTTAGCTTTTCCTACCTGTATCGGTCCACAATTACAGTCATATGAAAAAGTTTGGGCACCCCTATTAATCTTAATCATTTTTAGTTCTAAATATTTGGGTGTTTGCAACAGCCATTTCAATTTGATATATCTAATAACTGATGGACGCAGTAATATTTCAGGATTGAAATGAGGTTTATTGTACTAACAGAAAATGTGCAATATGCATTAAACCAAAATTTGACCGGTGCAAAAATTTGGGTACCCTTATCATTTTATTGATTTGAATACTCCTAACTACTTTTTACTGACTTACTGAAGCACAAAATTGGTTTTGTAACCTCACTGAGCTTTGAACTTCATAGCCAGGTGTATCCAATCATGAGAAAAGGTATTTAAGGTGGCCAATTGCAAGTTGTTCTCCTATTTGAATCTCCTCTGAAGAGTGGCATCATGGGCTCCTCAAAACAACTCTCAAATGATCTGAAAACAAAGATTGTTCAACATAGTTGTTCAGGGGAAGGATACAAAAAGTTGTCATAGAGATTTAACCTGTCAGTTTCCACTGTGAGGAACATAGTAAGGAAATGGAAGACCACAGGGACAGTTCTTGCTAAGCCCAGAAGTGGCAGGCCAAGAAAAATATCAGAAAGGCAGAGAAGAAGAATGGTGAGAACAGTCAAGGACAATCCACAGACCACCTCCAAAGAGCTGCAGCATCATCTTGCTGCAGATGGTGTCACTGTGCATCGGTCAACAATACAGCACACTTTGCACAAGGAGAAGCTGTATGGGAGAGTGATGCGAAAGAAGCCGTTTCTGAAAGCACGCCACAAACAGAGTCGCCTGAGGTATGCAAAAGCACATTTGGACAAGCCAGCTTCATTTTGGAAGAAGGTCCTGTGGACTGATGAAACAAAGATTGAGTTGTTTAGTCATACAAAAAGGCGTTATGCAAAAAAACACAGCATTCCAAGAAAAACACTTGCTACCCACTGTAAAATTTGGTGGAGGTTCCATCATGCTTTGGGGCTGTGTGGCCAATGCCGGCACCGGGAATCTTGTTAAAGTTGAGGGTCGCATGGATTCAACTCAGTATCAGCAGATTCTTGAGAATAATGTACAAGAATCAGTGATGAATTTGAAGTTACGCCAGGGATGGATATTTCAGCAAGACAATGATCCAAAACACAGCTCCAAATCTACTCAGGCATTCATGCAGAGGAACAATTACAATGTTCTGGAATGGCCATCCCAGTCCCCAGACCTGAATATCATTGAACATCTGTGGGATAATTTGAAGCGGGCTGTCCATGCTCGGCGACCATCAAACTTAACTGAACTGGAATTGTTTTGTAAAGAGGAATGGTCAAAAATACCTTCATCCAGTATCCAGGAACTGATTAAAAGCTACAGGAAGAGACTAGAGGCTGTTATTTTTGCAAAAGGAGGATCTACTAAATATTAATGTCACTTTTCTGTTGAGGTGCCCATACTTTTGCACCGGTCAAATTTTGGTTTAATGCATATTGCACATTTTCTGTTAGTACAATAAACCTCATTTCAATCCTGAAATATTACTGTGTCCATCAGTTATTAGATAAATCAAATTGAAATGGCTGTTGCAAACACCCAAATATTTAGAACTAAAAATGATTAAGATTAATAGGGGTGCCCAAACTTTTTCATATGACTGTATATATTGCTCCAAGAAGTAGTCTTGAGTAAAGGGGTCTTCCCATCTGGAAAAGTTTTGCTCTATAACACCCCTTTGCTGGCCCCTACACAGTATACTGCCACATTTACTGGCCCTCAGAAAGTATATTGAGTCCTTTACCGGCCCCGGCACATTATATTGTCCCCCTTTTTGGCACCCAAAAGGATATCGTCCTCATTTTGAGGCAGAATACGCTTTAAAATCTGGCCCAAATTCCTCTGTGTGAACATACCCTAAATAGTTCACTATAATAGCATGACATAATTGCAACAAGTCAGTTCATGAAATTTCTTCCCTTCTAGATATTACACTGTGACTGGTGTTATTGAAAAGTTGAAGAATCTCAGAGTCACAGCAACTCCAAGACCACACAAATTTATAGAACAGGGTCGCCAAGTGGTGAGGAACATTGTGCATAACAGTCTCCAATGCTCTGTAATAATTTTGGGGCCTACGTTAATTTTGTGGACTGATCTGGGATCTGCTTTAAAAGGATTGTCCAGCCATACAGATGTTTTTTAAACCATCAGAACAGAAGTGGTGGGAATCTGCAAAGTTATGTCTTCTTTTATAGCACTCTAAGCAGCAGTTAACAATACATAGTATTTATTTATTTTGCTTACTTGTATAGCGCTAATATATTCTGCAGCACTTTACAGACATTCTCAATCACTGTCCCATATAGGGCTCACAATCTACATTCCTTATCAGTATGTCTTTAGCGGGTGGGAGGAAACCGGAGTACCTGAAGAAAAGCCACACAGACAGAGTGAGAACATACAAACTCCTAGGTGTTGTCCTTGGCTGGATTTGAACCTAGGACTCCAGCGTTGTTAACCACTGAGCCGCTAAGTTTTGTGGTCTGGAGTCTGTACTAATATTCTTGTATTAACCATGGGGTGAGATCTGGGCTCTGTATATTAATGTTAGGGTCTGTGGTTAGCATTAATTTTTGGGCCTCATCTGGAGTATTAATTTTGGTGTCTAATATGGGGCTGAACTGGAGTTTGCATTAATCTTAGGTTTATTTTTGAGGTCTGTATGTTAATGTGATGTCTGCTGTCAATTACAGACTGCAACAGTGACCTGGTGTGGGCAGGTCAGCTCTGCGACTCGTGAATGGCTGCAGTGGTCAGATGTCCATGCCTCTTCTTGCCTCTGTTTTTTAAAAGTTATGTTTGCTTTGGAGCTCTAGTTCTAGTTATTTTCTAATATAGCTAAATAATATAGTCAAAAAGCAGACATAACAAATAAAACCAATTAAGCCAAACAAGACATCCTCTACTTCTTCCAGGAGCTGCAATAGCGAAACTTGGATCAGGATAAGGATGTCTTTTTTTGGTCACGTGTTTTAAAGTGTGTTTTTCTGTGTTCCAGTCTACGGTGCTTCACTATTCCAGTCGTGTTGTTTTCCTTGTTTCTCTCTTGTAGTGAACTTGGATACCACAGAAAAGTGAAAGAGAGTAGAGTAACACCGGAGATCTTTGGACTCTGATCATATTGGACTAATTATGAAAATTGCTGTTATTATGGACTCATGAGAGAATCGATTTTAACTCTACCCTTTCTGCGCACGACTTTTTATTTTATTTATAATGCTGAAGGTGGCCGACTTCTGAGTGTTAGGATTGAGATGCAAGGCCTAACAAAAGCAACTACAGGAGCTGGCTGATAACAGCGAGCAGTAGAGACATTTATTTAAAATCAGCACAGTACTGCGAGCCAAGACTGACCTCCAGGCACCAGCACCAGCCACGAAGCCAGATGGACTTTGCTGAATCTGAAAGTCTGAATTGTCACCAACAGAAGCCTGTACTAATAATAAACGCACTGCAAACTGAAATCCAGACAAAACCCACTATTAACAGAGCAGAACAGGAACAGGTGAACAGTCATACAGGCACAGGTCAGAACCAGGAGAGGACATCAGAGGCAAAATCAGAAGACAGAAGCGATATTCAGAAGCAGACGAAGGAGTCAAATCCAAGCGGGTACGTCAAAGGCAGAATCAGCAGGCAATAGATTATCCAAAAAGCATACCAACGGTCAGAATGATGCAAACAGGAACAAAAACAAGATGCAGAGCCAAACTAGGAAGCTAAACAAGTAGTCGGCGCCTGTGTCTGGAGGGAGGGGTCGTATATATGCCTCCAGCGGCTAATTGGACCAACCCAGGAAACTTCTGTAACTGCAGAAGCTTCTCAGGTTGACACGATAACCTTAAAGGTAAAGCAGCCAGATTGAGAATCCTGACACTGAGGTTGTTGCAGCGTTTGGACAGCCTTTTAAGGAGGATCATTGAGGATTTGTATTTATCTCTGGATCTGGTATTGATGACCAATCCTAAGGCCTTATTCACACGACCATACCGTTTTTGACAGCTCTAACGTCTGTGAAAAATGCCTGTTTGTTTTCGACGCCCATTGTGACTCCTCTCTGCATTCATTATGTTACGTTTTTCCATTTTTGATGGCCATGTGTCATCCCTTTTGCATCCATTTTTAATGGGCCGTTAAAAAAAGCGGATGAAATTCATTGGTCTTTCTTTTTTTGACCCAACCCACTGATCCATTTTTAATGGACATAACTCAGATGTCAAACTGCTTTACATCCAGTAAAAACCATCTTGATCTTCTAATCCACTGATCTTCTACTGGGTCTGTGTGTCCGTCAAAAAGGACAAGGTAGAGCATGTCAGTTTTTATTTAACCACTTCCATACCAGATGCTTTACCCCCCTTCCATTCCAGACACATTTTCAGGTTTTTTGTATGTGTGGTTTTGAGGGCTATAACATTTTTATCATTTGCGTTATTCAATTAATTTCTGCGTCCTTTTTCCTTTCCATGTGTTTTCATTTTTTTTTTTATATCTGGGAAAATATAAACAAAAGAGGAGGGAGAACTTGTCCATTTTTCACTTTTCTTTTTCTTTTTTTTTTTTTTAATTTAATAACACAAAGTGCTACTAAAAAACTTTATAAAATAGTTTTTCCTCTCCGTATTATTTTATTTATTTTTTTAATTATTTTTTTTTTTACATTGTATCCCCATAAGGTCATAATAGACCTTTGGGGACATCCGATCACAGTTTTTTTAATTGGGGAGGCTGATTTCCCCTGTAACTGGGGCTGGTACACTTAGCCCCAGTTGCAGGAGGAATACAGCCTCCTGCACATTACTTGTACACTACTATAGAGCTGATCTGGGTCCTGTAGGACCCAGAGCAGCTCTTGCACACGATACACCCGGCGGATCATGTGACCCCCGGGTCAGAGGGCGGCCGCAAGATGGCGGCACCCATAGCGCTGTATGCGATCTCGTGCAGCTACTGATTTCTGCTTGGACGTACCGGTACGTCCTTGTAGAACTAGACAACCACCACTTGGACGTATATACTCTATGGGCGGTACGGAAGTGGTTAATAACCTTTTTTCTGTCCATCAAAAAAATAGACATGTGAATACACTCATTCAACCTCATAGTTTTATACTTTTTTTTTTTGTGAATAAGGCCTAGGAATAGGTCATCTTTATCTGTAACACAGAAAAAGAAATCAAACAATATAGCATGCTCACGGGATGAGTAAATATGATAATAAGCAAGCAACATACAAAGTAATGAAGTCACTTAGGTTAAATCCAGTGTGGCTCATGCATTGCACGCTCACGCCCCTCAGTGGAATTCAGTGATGTTCAATGATTGTAATGAACTAAGCACAGACAACTGGAATCAAATGAGCCTTCCTTATGATCCTCTCAGAGTTCCTATTCTCATGCACCTTCATGCATCCCTGTGGGCTGTCAGATCATGAATATCCAGGCTAACTCTTGGTTCCTTAGGACATCATGATTTAGGAATGTTGACCAGTGTAAATTGGTGCCGATAATGGCAATGTCTAGGATTTTATAATAATTATCTCTAATGAATAATTTGTGGTATCGGTTGTAATCCTTAAAGGGAAAAAGCCCAAATAACCCTTCCATATACAGTATCTTAAACCAGGTGGCTAAGGCTAAGTTCACATCTGCGCTGCAGAAACCACCAGAAAACATCAGAGGGAAATTTCCTGCACAGTGGACTTTTTTTCTCAGTCGGTTTCAATATAAAAACAGCAAACACTCGATAGACCCCATTATAGTCTTTGGGGTCCGCCGGTGTCCATGGGTAACCGCTGTTTTAGATCCAAACAACAGAGAGTGGTGCACAGATGTGAATCTAGCCTAAGCTAGACATTTAGAGCTCTTGATAATAGGAAAGAAGTTATAGCTGCATGGTGTTATGAGCAGCATGGTATCTCAGTGGTTAGCACTGGAGTCCTGAGTTCAAATCTTGCCAAGGACAACATCTGCAAGGAGTTTGTATATTCTCCCTGTGTTAGCGTGGGTTTCGTCCGGGTACTCTGGTTTCCTCCCACACTCCAAAAACATAATGATAGGGAATGTAGATTGTGAGTCCTATATGGGACAGTGACTAACAATATCTGTAAAGCGCTGCGGAATATAATGGCGCTATATAAGTAAGAGAGATAAATATAAATAAATGATAAAATACAGGTGCATCTCAATAAATTAGAATATCTTTGAAACATTTATATCTTTCAGTAATTAAATTAAAAAAGTGACCTCCTATATTTTCTAGATTCTTTACACACAGAGTGCTCTATTTCAAGTGTTTTATTTCTGTAAATGTTGATTATGGATTACAGGTAATGAAAACCAAAATCTAAGAAAATTAGAATATTGTGAAAAAGTTCAGTATCGTAAATTCAGTGTGTCACCTGCCAAGGTTTCCTAAGCCTTTAAATGGTCCCTCAGTCTGGTTCAGTAGGACACACAATCATGGAAGACGCTGATTATGAATTGTATTACTGTATTACTGAAATGAATGAACGTTTCAAAGATATTCTAATTTATTGAGATGCACCTGTAGCTGCCCTGTTAAGCACTGCCAAGTTATTATAGGATTTCATTAATAATAAGTCAGCCTTTCAGTCCACTGAGGTTTCCAATGATTTTAAGTCTGTAGGCGGTATCAGAATGGCCCACCAGAGTACCAGAGGAACTATTAATGGGTGCTAATACAATAATGGTCCTGCAGGAGACACCCAAATTAGGAAGTACTGTACTACTATTTCCTAGACCAGGGGTCAGCAACCTTCAGCACTCCAGCTGCTGTGAAACTACAACGCCCTACATGCTCCATTCACTTCCATAGGAGTTCCAAGAACAGCAGAGCGAGTATGCATGCTGGGAGTTGTAGTTTTACAACAGCTGGAGTGCCGAAGGTTGCGTACCCCTGTACTCGGGGATGTTGGAATGTAGGGCCTCAGAATCATTTTAGCTGGCAGGCCCAACCTTTAGCTTTAAGACCTGGAGACAGAGCCCATTTTGTTATCCGGATGGTTCCATTCGCTTTCCATGATGGCGTTCAAATAATAGTGACTAGGAAAAATGCAGGATAATTTCAAGAGGAAGTAAAACAAATTCTCCCTGTCCTGAGAGGTTTTAACTTGGATTTGAAATCTCTTTAAAAGGGTTTTCTGTCCAGAAATGCATATTTCATACTGATAACCTATCCACTGGATAGGTCAACAGTATCTGATCTGTGAGGGTAAGAGAACTGGGTCCAATACAAATCAGTTGCTGCGGCAGCCTTTGTGTGTGGGAAGCTACCACAGTGGATGGAGAGGGGAAGCAGTTTGCTCTTATTCAAGTAATAGGAGGTGAGCTGCAGTACCCAGGCACTACCACTATACAGTGGACGGCACTACCACTATGCTCCTATTACTTGAAGCTGACTGGTTCAACTCTCTGTCTACAGCATTAGCTTCCAGCAAACAGAATCTGCTGGAACATCAGTGTGTGTGTGTGCATGTGGGGAATAACATTATTTCTTGCCATTACATGACTTGTATTAGCACTGTTTCCCCTTGCAGGATCTGCCTGTAGCTTTTATTTCTCTCTGAGTTGGTGGGTGAAAACTACCTACCATTCGCTGCTCATACTATGCACAGGAGAATCTGTTTCATAACTGTCTCACTCATTCAGATAAAGTATCAGGATCATGCAGGACATATGTAGAGAAGTACTGACATGCATTTATGTGATTAAAGTACTTGGTAGTGATAGTATGCTCGGAATCAGCTCCAGCATATTAATCTAAGCATTTGCTTCTCTGTGCTCATTCATCCTGATTCCCCTCTTGATAGGCTTCTCCAGCTATGTGTAATCTTAGTCGTGGGACCTCTAGTCCCTCTCTGGATGGATATAGCAGAAGAAAGTCAGTGTAGCAGAGGGAGGGGAAGCTGGGAAACAGCCTGATAAGAGCAGAAAGAAACATTTGTTTCCTGATAAGCTATATTACAAAGTTTCTTATAATCATGTATACAATTGATTTAGGCAAAGTTTGTTGAAAGGTCAGTTACAATTTAAGCCAGTAAAAGAATTTCATCACACATTGTTTGAGTTCACCATCTTCACCAGGAGAGGCTGCAGTGTCTGCAGATAGATGAATAATCTTCACAGAGAGACTGAATACAGTACATAGAATACCTAGATTTAACACTTTTCTTGGGCTTTTTAAGATAGGATAAGTTCTTTCTCCACAAATTTACTGTTACAAACATCATAGACGGTAGTAGATAATTCTTTAGGTATGGATTGCTGGCAGCAGACACACAGTCTATGTCCAGACCTTGCTTTCTTTTACCAGACATCTGCCAAAGTAAATACTGATAACAATATATACAGCACAGAAGAGGCCAGCATTGCAGGAGCAATGAGTTTCAAAATTCAATGCCAACATCGAGGCACCCCCCACTGAGCCTCCTTGAAGGGGTTATCCAGCTTGAAAAAGTTTACTGCAAATATATCCAAAGCAGTGCTAAATACTTACTGCTCCCTTGTACTCCCTTTGCTTTGCTTGCTGCCCCTTGTATCAGTGTTATTTACATGTAGTGAATCTGTGAACAAACTACATTTCCCATGATTCATCTGCCTGTACTCTCTCTGTGTACCCCTCCCTTCTCCACTCTCCCCTGTGTGCAAATTTCCTCCCTGCTACAGGGTCTATTTTATGTCACAGTGTCTGTCTTGTGTCTTACTTCTTCAGTCCCTGTAGTATCGCTCTCCTCTGCATATCTGACCAGACAATAAATCACTCCCATGAGTGGTGTCATGGTGCAAGGAGGTCACATGCTGCTGTGATGTTTCATTTGCTGGCTGAACTTCTCACAGGGAGGGATAGTGAACTTGCAAATGAAACATCACAGCTGAGGTTAATGACCTGAAAATAAATCTAAATGCTGAATTTAAATAGGATATATATTAGAAAGTTATTCTCTATTGATGCATCCTGTTATTTGGCCCATTTTTGTAAAAAAAAAAAAAACACTGGATAATCCCTTTAAATACTACTGCAGAACTTAAAAATGCATCTGGAAGTGTCCACAGTCACTTGATCTGAAGACTGAAAATGACATATACACCACCTGATGGATGTAGCTCACAATACCCAAATGAGCCTCACAAGGTGTTCAGATTCATCCTGTGGCAGCCACAATAGATAACGGAACATGTCCAGTGCAGGAAACATTCCCCACAGCTTCTCAAAGGGAAGTTGGGAAGTAAAGCGAGCAGATTCCCACATCCCTAGACCACTACAACGGGACAAAAACAACTGTGCCAGACAATAAAAAAAAAAGGTAGATAAGAAGAAGAAAAAAAATTGTTTCATGTGTAAGGTTATGGATACAAAATCTACAGTGAATCCTACAGCAGGGGTGTCCAATTAATGCTGCAACAATGGTAATTTGAAATATTGATAATCGCTGCCTCGCCAAGTTACCACAAGCACATGTAACGTCTTATAGCACAGGTGTCAAACACAAGGCCCGCGGGCCGAATCCGGCCTGCTGCCTTCTGTTATCCGGCCCGGCACTTATCGCGGCATTTTTTATTGTCTATTTAATGTAAACCAGCCCAGGACAGGCCGCTAAAAAAAAAAAAAAAAACAAAGCTGCGCGATACCTGTCCTGGGCTGGTTTACAAGACCTCTGCATGTCAGTGCAGGCGGCGATACAATGACGTCATCACGCCTCCTATGCTGACACGCAGACGTCGGGGACAAGAAGAGGAGGCGGCGGCTGCATCAATGCATCGGAGGTAAGTCAGGATAAGTTTTTTTATATATATAAATAGGCCGTTGCCTGCTGGAGTATCCCTGGCACGTAACGGCCTATTTACTTACCGATCCTCGCTGCTGGTCGTGGCCGCCCCCACTTCCCCTTCTGCTATGGGACGCAGAAGCGGCTGTGTGCAGGAGCGGGGATGGTAAGTGAGGCCGCGGCCAGCGAACCCCATCAAATACTACTATTATTATACTCCGGGGTATTTTCAGACCCCGGAGTATAATAATCGGAGACCCAGGGGAGGTGATAAACATAAAAACCTGTGTTACTCACCTCTCCGGCGATCCGATGTTGCTCCCAGCCGGCTTCGGCCTTCTTTGGTGACGTCCCAGGCATCATGTGAGCCAGGCCGACGTCATTATGTCGCGACGCCAGTCTGTGCGACATTGAAGAAGGCCGAACACAGGGAGCGCAACGGAGCCCAGGTAAGTAACACTGGTTTTATGTTTGTCACCACCTGGGTCTCCGATCATTATACTCTGGGGTCTAAACAGACCCCAGAGTATAATAATAGTTCATGGGTGGGGAGTCACTATGGGACATAATACCGTGTGCAGGGGCTACTATGGGGCATAATACCAATGCAGGGGCCACTAAGGAGCATAATACCGATTGCAGGTGCCACTATGGAGCATAATAACGTGTGCAGGGGCCACTATTGAGCATAATACTTTGTGCAGTGGCCACTATGGAGCATAATACAGTGTGCAGGGGCCACTATGGAGCATAATACCGTGTGCAGGGGCAACTATTGAGCATAATACCGTGTGCAGGGGCAACTATTGAGCATAATACCGTGTGCAGGGGCAACTATTGAGCATAATACCGTGTGCAGGGGCAACTATGGAGCATAATACCGTGTGCAGGGGCCGCTGTGGGGCGTAATACCGTGTGCAGAGGCAACTATAGAGCATAATACCGTTTGCAGGGGTAAACAGTATTTGTATAGTGCTTAATTTTTTATATATTCAGAAAAGGATGAGGATAGTATGTAACATGCCAATGTCTTAGGTTTTAACAATACATTATGTTCTTCCTGGTTGACCTCAAAGGGCTGATTGTAACAGTAGTAATGTACAAATGTAACTACTGCTTAATAGCTCGCTTATCTGTTAAGGAGAAGTTACTTTTATACATGTGTAAAATAATCTTGGCCCTTCAAGCTACCCCGTGAGGCTGAAGTGGCCCCCGGAGAAAATGAGTTTGACACCCCTGTCTTATAGTGTCAATTCTACTCTCTGCACTTGGAAGATAACACACTGGACACCCACTATGTTGTGTTGGACCACATTTATAGCCAACCTGGTCTGCATGCGGCCCTCAGGTTGGACACCCTGCTATTGAGTGAAATATCAGTAAAACTGTAGACAATGAAGTTAGACATTTTTACAAATATAAGTAACTTAAAATTTTGTAGCGTTTTAAAGATTTTCCCAACCATCTTAGTGGTGACATCTGTTGTCTTGATTGGTTGCCGATGGATACGACCATGAATGCAGGAACTTTCTTTACTCAGAAACCCAGCTATGACTTCCTTGTTGTGGTCAGATTATCTTCTTGTGCATGCACTGTCCCTGCCTAATACCCCCCGCCACAACAAGGAAAGCATAACTAGGTGTCTGACAAGTGCCAGACCATAGAAAGTTCCTGCATTCATGGTCGTCTTCATTGGTAATTGATCAAAATACGTATATTTGTAAAAATGTTTAACTTTTATTTGTTTACAAATCTAATTATGGCTTTATGGTTATCTTCATGGGAAAACCCCTTTAAGGATAATATACAACACTGGGGAAAACCCGCAAAGAATAAACCACATAACCAGGGACAACTCCGTAGACTGTCAAACCAACCAGATTACCAGGGACATCCCCTGGATAGTTGATGCAAACAAACCAAGAGGAAAAATACCTTGATAGCAATGTATAACCAAAAGAAAAATGCTTAATCGGGGACCTGAAAGCCTCAGAGAGCCTAAAAGGTAAAGAATAAATAATAAAATATCTGATACACAAGGCAGACTATGCAGAAGCACATAACCTATGCAATGAGAAGAACATGAAATAGGTATTGCCTGTAAATATGGGGGTACTTATAGACTCATCAAGCATGCGTTCACATCTGGATTATTTCATCCATTCTCCTCATCCATTTCAGGACTAGAACAACGGATTAAACAATAAAGATGCTCCATCTAATGATGGACAACAACTGTTCCTGAGGGACCCCATTGACTATAATTGGGTCCATCACTGACATCATTAGATGAAAATGTTGGTCTTTGCAGACTTGCAGTGTTTGCAGGTTTTTTTTTTTAACCCAACCGACAGATCCATTTTAACAGGCGTAAAAAAAAAACTGTCAGTTTTACAACTGTTAAAAACGGAACCATTGATTTCTATTCGGTTAGTGTCCTTGAAAACGGAAAAAGATAGTACATATCAGTCTTTTTACGGACATGAAAAACAGACCATTAAAAAAAATGACATGTCTATTGACATATTGAACGCAATGTGTTGGACGTTTTTGCACTGTCCATCACATATCCGTCATGTGCAAGAGGCCTTAGGCTACACTCACACGACCAAGGTGCAACACGACTGTGAAAAACTTGCACCTGGAGCCACCCATTTTCACACATTCCTCATACATTTGAGTGTATGGAGGGATCTGTGAAAACGGACAAAAATAGAACATGAGCTATGTTTTGACGGTCCGTTACAACGGACAGTCAAAATAACAGTTATGTGAATAGCCCCCTGTCACTTGCATTAAATTTAATGCTGTCTTGTGATGTCCGTTAAAATACAGACATCATACGATCGTGTGAATATAGCTTTAGGCCAGTTTTGCAGCTATTCCATTCCGTTTTTTATGGCCAAGTGTCATCCATTTTGCAACCGTTTTTAACTGTCAGTGAAAACAACTGATTCATTTCATTGTTCTTTCTTTTTTGACCCAACTCCCTGATCCTTTTTTAATGGACGTAAAACAGGTGAAAATAGTGCAGGTCAGTTTTTTTTGACAAATGTGAATAATGGACCATCAAGAAATTGTACATGTGAATAGACACATTGAATTCAATGTGCTTTCAAAACGCTGCAAAAATGTCCGTAACATGTCTGTTTTTCATTGTTGTGTGCAAGAGGCCTTGCTGCAACAGAGAATCAAGGTGCATGAGCACAATAGTGAAGCACCTCAAAATATTGGGCCACAGAGCACTTTTATTCTACTTAGGCTAAGGTCCCACGTTTCAGAAACGCAGCTTTTTTTTTTGCTACATTGCATCACATTACAGTCACGAAACTTTTTGTCATGTGACTTTAATGAGATATTTAATCATGCTACTAATGACACCATGTGGCCCAAGCCTAACAGCTTCTTCTGGGGCATGACCTGATTTCTGACCTGATGCCCTTGTATAAAACTGTAGCTCATAATAACGTAAAAAGACAAGTTCATAAAACTACAAATATAGGAAAAATGTACATATATATACCCAAATGTACATATATATATAAATACCTACTTTATTTAATAAAACACATTTCAGTCTCACTATAATTAATATTTTTCACAATATATGAGCAATACCATAATAATGGTACTACAAATAACTAGGTACAGCTTTCTTAACCAAAATATATACATTGTACAATTACTAATAATTTCTAAAAAAAAAATTCACTCATCTCTATCACCTTTACATTATGCAAAAATGCAAATCTCCAAATACCCTACATAGACAGCAATGTTAAAATAAATAACAGGACATAAGATTGAAAAGTGAAAAGAGAATGAAAAAAAAAATGTATTAAAAAAAAATAACTTGGGGGGGGGGAAACATTACATGCACCAAAATGTTAACCTGCACTAACTACAATTCTCCAATCTGAATTAGGAGTAACTAATATATCACCCACTACGACCACATGCACAGCAGTATAATGTTGTACCGTGTTAGCCATTGAAAGTAGTGGAACAGTGAAGAAATCAGGTGATACCTTTTAGAGGCTAACTGAGTATATTTATAAGTAAGCTTTCAGGAGTACTAGCTAGCTCCCTTCATCAGACATGGTGTGAATGTCTGATGAAGGGAGCTAGCTAGTACTCCTGAAAGCTTACTTATAAATATACTCAGTTAGCCTCTAAAAGGTATTGTCTGATTTCTCCACATGCACAGCAGGCAGACATAACCAATATGTCTAGACTGCCCCAAAAGTAAAATTCTCCAGTCTGAATTGGGAGCAAAAAACTTCCATGGAACTCAATAAAAGCCACACATCTGGAACAAAAAAAAAGAAAAAAAAACAGAAAACACATATCAAACATTACCCTAAAGCCATATGCACACAGTTGTGTCTTTTTCACGGACCTGGTGTCTATGATAAACGGCCATGTCTATCTGTGCAAGTCCACGAACGTTACTTAGTCACACGAAAGTGAATAATAGCCATGTGATGGCAGTTTTTGAAATGACCGTCGCACAGCAATTATAGAATCCATAAACTTCAATAGGTCTATTCACATGGAACTATCTATGTCCATTT
Organism: Leptodactylus fallax; assembly: GCA_947044405.1. Lineage (NCBI taxonomy): Eukaryota > Metazoa > Chordata > Amphibia > Anura > Leptodactylidae > Leptodactylus > Leptodactylus fallax. The sequence goes on from CAMRHE010000760.1 coordinate 94,525, forward strand.
TGACGGACAAAGATAGTGCATGTCAGGTTTTTTTAGCCATGAAAAACAGTCCGTCAAAAAAGCGGCCATGTGAATAGACACATTGATTTCAATATGTTGACAAAACGAGCGTGTGACGGACGTTTAACAGTTGTGTGATTAAGTCCTAAAGTGTTGACCTGCACTGACTAAGATACTCTGGTCTGAATTGGGGCAACTGACAATATCTCCCAGGTGACCCAGTGACAACAATCCAGAACAAAAGGAATGACAATGAATGTAGGCAAGATGTCAGTTCAATATGTAAAGTCAATCCTATGGGGTACATAGTGCCTAAAGTGAAAATCTAAAAAATTTTGATTTATTAATAAATGTAACCGTATCTCCTCATCTCCAATTCTGACAGACCTGTTCTATCCCTTGGAATTTCAATTGCAGTTATGGACCTTTTTAAGATCAGAGGACACACTATGGCTTTTAAGTTTTTTAAGGGTCCTACCCTCATATTGGAGTCCACAGGGTCAGTCCAATAAGTAAATTACCCCATATTTTCACTCAAAAAAACAACCATTTAAAGAGAACCTTTCATCACCTACGCCAAGTCCATCTCTTTGCATCTTTTAATAGCTGCCCCTCCACTGATTCTGGCACAGTTGGAATTTTCCCTCTAGCTCCCACTATTCCTGAGCAATCAATGCTGTTAGTTTTGGTACCTGATATGCTAATTAGGCTCTGTAGTGTCAGGAGGGCGGTGGCAGGCAGGAGCGGACAAGGGGTGTGATTCTGAGCTCTGACACTGGCTACCTCTAATTGGAGCTCTGAATCACGCCCCCTGCCTGACGCTTCTGACATTACAGAGCTTAAATAGTAAATCAGGCACCAAAACTTACTTCACTTGTTCCTCGGGAATGGTGGGGACTAGAGAAAAAATTCCAACTGTGCTGGAATCAGTGGAGTGGCACCTATTAACAGATGCTAAGAACTTAAATTGGTGGAGGTGGTTAAATTTCTTGTTATATACATTAGAATGAAAACTAGTAGTTCTCTGACTAGTTTGTTTAAAGTTTTTCAATGCTACTCAAAAGTCACACCATGTGAACAGAGACTTAGCCTCTATACCACCATCATCTTTCTAGAAACTTCTAACCACCTTATCTTTTAAACTACCTGATTTTTTTATAGATTCGATTAAACGTCCATTTTTCACAGCCATCTTGCACCTGAGGGGCACCTGTTTTCATGGATCCCTCATACATTACAGTGTACGGAGGGATCCGTGAAAATGGCCAAAAATAGGACATGACCTATATTTTGGCAATCTGTTACAAAATATCTGTCATGTGCATAGCCCCCATTCACTGACATTGAATTTGTAAAATGATTGGAATCTTCCCACCGTATAAAATCTCATTAGACCTCCAGGGCACATAAGAGGTTAGTGATATCTATCTATTCTGCATGCTCATTTACTGTTTTCCATCCTAAAGTTAGGTCACTAATATAAATTCTGTCTAACACCAGATACCCCCATCGATCACCTGTTCTCAGCAGCTGATACACAGAGAATGGAGCAGGAAGCAGATAGCACTATCCTCTGTATAGTGGCAGAACTGTGTTCCTGCAGTTTAGCTGCCATTAAAGTGAATGGGAATGATCTGCAACAACCTGGTTTGACCATTACATAGAGAACAGATTCCATTCTGATTCCATTCTCTGTATACCAGCTGCCCTGGTGTTGGACCCCCCACTAATCTGATATTGATCATAATATCGACAATATTTTTAGCCCAGAAAACCTCTTTGACATTTAGTATATAGGGTTTCCAAAAGGAGAATATGAAAGTAAGGTTATTTTTCCCTATTTCTTTCTTTCATTTTCTTCCTTTTATCTGATTAGGTTTTGTTTGTGTGTTGCTTGGAATGTTGGTATGTATCATTTGTATCATTCTGCTTCCTGTTGACGTGTATGCTAAAAAAAAAAAAAAATAATCCGAAAAGTGCTAAAATATACACCTTAAGACAAGAAAGTTCTGCTTTACATGAAGCCAAAGCACATTACACCAACCCAATATCTTATTGATTTCAATGTAATTAAAACAGAACAGTGTTAAAGGGCATTTATTGATTCTATTTCATTTATCATATATTGCTATAGATTTATTAATACCGCTTCACAGAAGAGTTATGGAAATGATTTCAGAGCTTGTAAACACTGTCGTCTGTCCTGTAGTAAGCAGCAGTCATACCCTTAGGGCCCATGCACACAACCGAGTGTGCATCCAAGTTCAGGGCTGAGTTTATCACGGAATGTTGGAGGACAACCAAGTGCATTTTGTGATGCATTCACGTCTATGGGGCTTCCAGATCCATTCCATTCCGATAACATGGATGATTATAGAGCAGGTCCAATTCTGCTTCCTGTAATTGGAGTGGAATGGATCCGGAAGCCCCATAGACATGAATGCATCACAGGATGCACTCCGAGTGTCATCCGACTGCATTCCGCGATAAACTAGGCTCCCAACTCAGATGCACACTTGTGTGCATGGACCCTTATGGAAGCAGATTATCTTCTGTGGGAGAAAGTGCTGGGCATTATTTATTTATTATGCTTACTTATATAGCGCCATCATATTCCGCAGCGCTTTACAGACATTGCCCATATGTCATATTCTTTTTTTCCTTGACATAGAAGGGCAGCATGGAGTATCCTACACATGCAACACATTTGACAAAGTTGTGTTATCCTTTCTGGTCTTCTTTACATTGGTTTATATCATATTTGAGTTCCATAGACTGAATGTCCTGAAAAGGAAGCCAACTCTAGACAATGCAGCTTTTTACATGACCATGTTATTGACATCACACTAGTGTCACCTCTCTGTTGTTTGGCTTCGTTGGGGTACACGAACAATGGAGGGGCAGACCGTTAAATCAGTGGTAATACATGGAGTCTGACAGACCCAACTATTATTATTAATAATAATAACTTTATTTATATAGCACAAACATATTCTGCAGAACTTTATACATCAGAGGATACATGAACAGACAATATGAGACATTACAATGTGACAAAGAAATAAACATATCAAACAATAGGAGTGAGGGCCCTGCTCACAAGAGCTTACATTCTGTGAGGAGATAGGCGGACACAAGAGGCCTTAAAGGGATTGCATGTACTGTAATCTATATAAATACTGTATTTCTCTATAGATGTCAATATTTCAATATAGATGTCAATGTAGCCTAAAAAACAATGCTCACTCTGTCAATTATGTCCGTACTTGACTTATTTTGGTGGTTGCACAAGACTGAAAACACAGGCTATAAAATCACTTACTACAACAAATACAAAGGCAAAGCAATCTTTATTATGTATCCATATTTATTGTAATTTAGCCATATTTCTATAGGAGTCATTTTCAATGGCAATAGCTCTGACACATCAGTAAATCTTTGGGAATGTGTAAGTCATGACATTTACAAAGGATTACTCAAAAGCTGAACATTATTATAGCACAAATCTATTATACACTTTATCTACAAAATAAATCTAGCTTACAAATAGATAAATGGACATGATCATAATATACCATGCTGTTCTATATAACACCAATAATAATACATAACTACAGACTGCAAAATTGTGTGACGCAGTGTCAAAAACATTCTCCTTTTTAACCACTGTGCATGATCACAATACAAGGTTTTGCAAATATAGAACAAGTATGAGCAAGGACAAACCTAGCTGAGAGCCAGCTCTTGTTGTCCCTTGTTGGTTGAATAAACCTCAAGAATGGGATCATATTTCTTTAGAGTGTCTACTTATAATAGTAGAGAAGGAACTAGATTGAATTTCGTCATGACCTTCACCATGGGCAGTAAACTGATTAGGAATTGGCATATCCTTTATCAGGACCTACATATAAGCAAAATCCTGCCCCACAAACCCCAAAAAGACTTCCACATGGCCCCAACTTAAAGGTAGTCTGTCACCAAAACCACTGGGAGACTACATGTGGGAGGATAGGGAGACTCCTGCCCCGTAGGCATGCCGCTGAAGATGGAGGAGCTATATGGTGTTTGTGTTGTGGTTGTTTGTGTTGATTGCAAGTTTAACCTTTTTTCCTATATGTTTTTGAAGATGTTCCAGTGAATAGTTACATAAAACAGTTGGTTGTACTGTATGTAAAGTCTGTAACCACTGTTAAACACATTTACCCCACATTCACACGACTGAGTTTGAGCCGTGAAACTTGGTCCGTGTGTTGGCCAGATTTACCGGCCTGAACAGTATTCCAGGATAGAGACTCCTAGCAGTATAGTTATCTATGATAGTAGGAGTCCCTGTCTCCCAGCGAAATACTGTCCCGTACTGATTATAGGCATTGTTCTAGCCACTTTTTTATGTGGCATGCATAAACATCCTCATTGACAGCTGTCAGTAATAGTGTGGGTCGGTCACCTAGAAACGGAATGGCCGCACCCTTGTGGAGTGCCCATGTCAATTGTTTCCCCCAGGGAAGGGTAAGGATCTCCCTCCACCTCTGCATTGATCGTCATCTTGGTGGCCACCTAAGTGGTGCGGGTGGTGAAAGTCAGTGCGCCGATAATCCAGTTTTTTTGTTGCCTCTCCTAGAACTCACAGATTGGGAGAATATCTTCTAACACTATATAGGTGTTAGTGTTCTCCCAGGAACCCCAATTGCCCAATATATATCAGTTGCTTCACAGAAAGAAAATTGGATTTAAAGTATTTAAATTTTTATTTCAATTTTAAAAAGCTACAGAATAAAATAAAGGGCCTGGTTCACCAAACTGACAGCTGTCAGTGTGGATGTTTCTGTATGCCACTGGGGGAAACAACTGACATGGCCAGGCCACAAGAGCGAGGCCATACTGTTTCTAGGTGACCAACCCACACTATTACTGACAGCAGTCAGTGGGGATGTTTGTGTATGTCATATAAAGTGGCTAGAACAATGCCTATATTCAGTATAGAACAGTAAGTGGCATGGAGGCAGGGACTCCTAGGATCATAGACAACTATACTGATAGGAGTCCCTCTCCCTTTGTCATGTGAATGGGGGGGGGGGGGATTACACTCAGATGCTAGTTTCATTTGATAAAAGACACAACTCCCTAGGTTAGTTGAAGTGACCAGGCTAAATACCAAAGTGGAAGTCATCTCATGTAGCAACTCCTTTGATATGAGATTCTTAACCAGCAATCTCTCATGAAATAAAAGTTAATTCAGGTATTTTTAGTAGTGTGAATAAAGATGTGATGGGCAGGCTAGCAGACATTAGTGGTCTCACTGCATTACCATATAATTTGGCTTGGAGCTAAACCTGGTGGCAGAGTCTAGAGAAATATCCATGGTCTACATTATCAGCCGCTGACTGCAAGAGGTTAAGTATTTCCAAAGTGTGGTACCAGGCAGAGGAGTAGCCTAAGTTTAAAGGGATTTTCTCGGGAATATAACCATATTTAAACATTTTCGCAAATATAAATAATTAAATATTTTGCAGAGTTAAAGATTTACTTTAACCATCTTAGTGGTGACAGTCTTTTGTTATGATAAGTTGCCATACCAAGAATGCAGAAAATTTCTATGGTCTGGGACTTGTCAGACACCCAGACATGATTTCTTTATTGTAGCCGGGTTATCTTCTCATACATGTAGTGTCCCTGTCTGATAACCTCTCCACAATAAGGAAACCATAGATGGGTTTCTGACAAGTCCCAGACCATAGAAAGTTCTTCCATTCATGGTTGTATCCAATGAAGAAAACAGACTCGAGAATATCTTTAAAACTCTGTACAATTTTTAATAATTTGTATTTACAAAAATGTTTATCTTTTAATTTTCTACACATCTAAATATGGTTATGTTCATGGGAAACCTCTTTATGGTCACGACTGGCCACGATATGGCAGATCGGCAAATATCAGGGTAGGCAACAATCAAAGTCCAAACAGGTATCAAATGAAACAAAAACTCAAAAAGCTTTTTTAGGCAAGAACAAAGCGAGGTCCTTTCTTAAATTGTGTCCTGCTATAATGTCCTAGCCGCAATGGTGAGGTGCTGAGATAGACAGAGTGATGGTGGTAAGGAGAGCAGCCATAGTTACAACCAAGGATGCTCCTTATCTTTCCCAAAGTTAAACAAAAACCAACATTAATGAACTAGTATAGTATTACAGAATTCCTCTCTCATACCATTATCATGTGAGTAGTGGAATGGAAACCTAGTAAGCAAATATTTATAAGCAGTCGGAGATATGTCGCTGCTGGAAAGTGAAAGAAAAACTGCAAATGGTATTTTACATGGACATAATAATAACTAAAGTAGATTGTGCTGTTACATTGTGGTTATTCTTAATGTTGCCTATCCCAAATAACAAATATTATCTTACAGTATAGAAACTGTTCAACAAAACCTGTATCGCATATGAATGAACAATAATAAAAGCCATGAAAAAAACTAGTGCTACTTAACCTCTTCAGGACCAGATCATTTTTGGGCTCAAGTACAAGACACAGTTTTAGTTGTTTGTCTTGGCATTCTGGATGTTTGCATTGACAGCGCTGGATATGGCTTTGTTTGCAGAACACACTGTATTGTATTGTACTATTATTGTTACCATTTGTGAATATATATATATATATATATATATCTATATATCTCTATATAGATAGATAGATAGATAGATAGATAGATAGATAGATAGATAGATAGATAGATATAAAGGCTATGTTCACACTGTTCTTCTGTCAGGTCATGGGCTACATCCATGGTGCTGCCAGTATGAAGATTATGCTGCCAGGAGTGACAATCCTTTTAAGCTGCTATGATGATGCTTTAACACAGCACTGAAAAGGTTAACTGCAGGCATTTGAGTTTTCTTGGATCTCCCTGCTTGTATTGCTGATATTATAGTATAGTGGCAATGATGAAAGGTCATCATATACAGCTAAAAAAAAAAAACTGGATAAAAAAAACTGTCATTCTGCCCAAAAAATTTAAATAGTTGAATTACTTAAATTTAAAATTCCTCACTGATCCCTAAATTGTAAATAAGAGACAAATATTAACCACAAATATTATCCTACCGCAGCCATTTTTCAATTTTCGCTTTTAACTCCCCGCCTTCCAAAAGCCATAGCTTTTTTATTGGTCTGTTCACAAAGCCATATAAGGGCTTAATGTTTGCAGGACAAATTGTACTTCGTAATGGTGTCATTTATTATTCTGTACAATGTACTGGGAAGCTGGAAAAAAATTCAGAATGGGGTGGAATTGAAGAAAAACTGCATTTGTGCGACATTCTTAAGGGCTTCATTTTTATGGTGTTCCTTCTGCAGCCAAAATGACATGTCACTTGTATTCTATGGGTCGGTATGATTCCAGGCTTACCAAATTTATATAGTTTTTTACGTTTTAACTCTAAAAAAATCCATATTCTGAAACCATTAACTTTTTTATATTTCCATATACGGGGCTGCATAAGGCGTCTTTTTTTGCAGGGCCAGATGTACTTTTATTTATACCATTTTGGGGAATGTCTAATGTTTTGATTGCTCTTAATAAAAATTTTTATGGGAGGCGAATTGGTGAAAAAATGGCAATATGGCTCTTTTGATTTTCTTTTCCCTCTACAGCGTTCGCCAAACGGGGGAAAAAATTTTTTTATATGCTTGAAGACCGAGCATTTTTGGACTGTGGGATTTATAAATTGTTTATGTTTGTTTTTGTTTATTTATTTTAATTTAAAATCTATGGAAAGAGGGGGTTTTGATTTCATTATTTTTTTCTTTGTTTTTTTTATATATTTTAAAACACTTTTTAAAAATTTTTTTAACTGTTTTATTAGCCACCCTAGGGGATTGAATATGCAATCTTTTGAATGCCTGTCCCATAAATTACAATACAACTGTATTGCAGTCTATGGGAGATTTGCCATATACCAGCCTCAATAGCTATATCTCTATGACAGGCCTGGGAGCCTTCATAAGACTCCCAGCTGTCATAGGAACAGGAAGGCTCCAGCGATCTCACTGCCTGGGAGCTGTCCTGAAATGTTAATGGCACGGGGGAAGTAGGAACCGGCACTGGGGGCATAAAATAAAACAATTCCTGCAATCCATGAGTTGTCAAATTGCCACAGTAGTAAGGGTCAGAGGACTCAGGAAGGGGCGAAGAGCAATAGTCACTCCTGTCCATGTGTGTAAAGTACCATACATGTGGAACCTGCTACTCTAAGTGATTGTGCCTCCATGTTGCTTTGTAACTGGATGAAACTGTGCCAAGTAAACTGAGCCACGAGCTATACCTATTTCAACTGCCATCCTGTCTCCTGTGACTTTATTTGCATCATGACACAGGAGACAAGCAGCAGGGAGAGCCCCTGACCTGTAAGAGGATTTGGCATCAAAAGCCATGACCAGTGAGACCACCATTGTGGGCCTGCTCTTAACTACGCCATCTGCACACTAACCTGGGTTGCTGCACAAGTATGTTCTCTGATTGATAAGTGGTAATAATATGAACAAAAGTTCATATTACCCCTTCCCTTGGGGTCACCTACAGTAGTGTTTCTCAACATTTTCAAGCCAGGAACCCACTCGTGAACAAAATTCCCCCAATGAACACTGTGGTGTCTGTCATGTGATAGATCCTGCTCCTGGTCTCAAGTGGGAAAGGAAGACAGATACACATAGTGCACCAAGCAAATCCTTTTGCTTGTGGGGGCATCTGTGGCAGACACACACTAAATGTTCTGAGCATGTTTTAGCTTCCAACCAGCTTATCACTCATCAGAAGCCGCAGAGAAGACCTGCCCAACCTTGACCTGACATCTTCTGATGCCTGCCTCTGCTTGGCAGCCACTGTGCCTCAGTATTTGAAGATGGTCAATGGAGCAAGAACACCCACTAAGCCTGCCATTACCAGAGTTGTGGTTCCCAGCCACAACATAACCACTGGGGTACACATACTGCAGGCTGATTTACATCCATACAGAGACAGGCAGAGGATTACAGATCTTCCCACTCTCTCTGCACACTAAAAGCAAGCTGGAATATCCCTTTTATGCCTAAAATCTCACTAACTCAAAAAAGAAAACTAAAATGTCTTATATTTGCTTTCCTAATATATGATATGGAATGAAACAAAACTAAAAACCATTAAGAAGATACAGTCAGGGTTTCGTGAGACTGCTGCTTCTGTTCCATAAAATACTTTGATAATATTACATATCAATTTCACTCATTTATAAAGTGGAAGCCAAAACATTGAACCAGAGATGTCAGACAACCTACTAAAAATATTTGCTCTTAGATATCAGCAGTTCGATGTATGAGTACAGGATTATTTCCAGTTTATCACTAACTTCCTCATAGGCTATGTTTACGCTGACACTAGTGGTTCTTTTTGGACCTTCTTTTACTAGTTCCTTCACAAGGGACAAGAAAAGTGCAAAATACAGCCCTATTCTTGCTGTCAAAGTGACTGACATCACAACAGGACTGCAAATCCTGGTTTCCATCGTGCACTCTCAGTATCTAGAAATTCATCCAACTCAGCAAAGTGTCATGGCCATTATAAAACCAAGCAAATCTAAAACCACAAAAAAGATACTAACTTATTTTTAAAGGGAATGTATCAACATTTTTTTATTTATTAAAACCAGGCAGGTTTTTTATTTATTTTTATTTTTTTTTGTATTTTCTGCACATGAGGGGGCTGCCGTTTTTCTTGAACTTCACCACTATTTTGTCAACAGCATTTAGTGATATGCTTTACAGCACTCTCACAGTCATAGGCAGTAATAGTCTGAAGCCGACTCATTGAGCTTTATGGGTGAAATTTCTAGGCACGCTCTGTGCAGGGAGATAGATAAGGCAGTAGATAAGCTGTGACACCTATTGTCACTAGTGGATACAATGATGTGGCACTATAGGTGTTATCTGTATAGGCGTGAACATCTATTGTGATACTGCCTGTGATATAAATTAGGTAACTTCTGCAAATAAAACCTCTACATAATTGGCAAGTGTTGATCTATTATTAGGCTTAGTAGTAATAGCGAAAATTGCAGGGCATAGTACTTGTTTTTAAAAAAAATATTATAGTGACATGGGAAACTAAAAATAAAATCACCAAAAAATCTTTAAAAATATGTTTAACATACATTAGACATATTGGTTTAAAAAATAGGTAATTTCTTGGTGTCACCTTATCTTTAAGCAAATGACAAACATATTTATAATACAGGAAGATGGGATCAAATTCTATACCCCAAGATGCATGCAGGCTTACGATAATATAAAAGGATCCTTGTGTAGCTATGTAATTAGAGAAAACCCTGGCTTGTATAGATGCAGTGAATACAAACGTCTTCTATTGTTCTCAGTTCAACCAGTATTCAGCTAATGCCTCTTAGACATGCAGATAAATTGTTGTAACTAACATCCACTTATAAATGTACCCTTAAAATACTCACCATAGAAGTAACACTAAGGCTGGGCCAATTTTGCCGCGGTGTTTTACAGTACCTGCAAAGTGAAAAAAAAATCTTCATAGGAAATGCTGGCGGATTCCCTATAGGTATAATTGAAGCAGAAAGGTCACAGAGGAAAGCTCTGCGGACTTTCTGTGAAAAGCGCTGCAGGAAAAACCGTGATGCGTTTCGCCCGCTGTTTTTCGCGTAGAGCATTTTGGCTACGGCCCCCTATGTGGGGCCTTAGCCTTAAAGAGAATTTCAACCTTTAATCACTATGGTCCAGTTTTATGGCCCAGCATTTTGTACTGACTAATATAGCTATTACATAAAACCACTGACAGATGAAGTGAATAACACTGATAATCTCATGATAATAGTGCATGTCCAGGGGTGAACAGTCAGTTCTTGATGTTGATGGACAAGCATAAGGAGCTAAGTGACTTTAACAGGGGTCAGACTGTGATGGCTAGATGACTTGCTCAGGGCATCTCTAATATGGAAGGTGCTATGGGATGTTCATACAGTGTTAATACTGACCAATAGTAGTCCAAGGAAGGACAATCGCATGAAGATGTTCTTGAGTTTGCATGAGTTTCCTCAGGGCATACGGAGATTTAATTGGTTTCCTATGAAATTAATTGAGTATTGGGAAATGAGCCCCTAAATAGTAACCACTACCCCCCTTGCTCCATTCCTCTCCACAAAACAATCGTTGATTGTAATGTCAATCTGTATTCCCTTAGTCCAGACAGCAGCACAATATGGGGTATCTCTGCCCCTGTGTGTTGTTTAGGACAGGTGGAACCTTTAATTAGCACCAAAAAGGTGCCTCCTACTAGCCCTATAAGAGGGCACAAGAGACCTCCCTCCACTGTGTAAATTATAAAGTAACAGGAAACAAGCTTCTAGGGAGGGAAGCCTTGTGCTGCTGTCTGGACTAAGGGAATACAGATTGACATTACAATCAACGATTCCCCTTACGTCCGACAGCAGCACAATATGGGGAGATAGCAAGTAATTCCCCTAGGGAGGGCTTCCTCGCCTTACAACATCAAGGACTGACTGACCAAAGGCAGTTGTCTGGAAACTGCGGATGTCCAATGATAATGTTTAACAAAAGGTCAACTGAGATGACTATGATGCAGCCGCACAAATCTGGTCCAATGGTAAGGACCGATACTCAGCCAAAGAAGTCGACAACCCAGGTCGAGTGGCCGTAGAAAGACTGGAGGGAATAACTCCTGAATAAGAAAGGAAGACTTAATTGTCTCTTTGATCCATGTGGATAGAGTAGGCTTGGAAGCCTTGAGGCCTCTGTTTTTACACTGCATATCAATTAGTAGGCTTTCGGCCTTCTTAAGCGGTTGAGTGTGGAATAGGTAAATCCACAGACACCTTACCACATCTAAGTTGTTGAGCTTTTCTTCCTCCTCAGAGGTTGGAGAGGGGAAAAACACAGGTAACGAAATTAGCTGATTGCTATTATAGTATGAGGGGACCTTAGGGATAAACCCAGGCAAACCTAAGGTGCACCCTATCTGCAAAAACAAAATGTACGGTTCTCTAGAAGAGAGGGCCTGGAGTACCCCTACTCTTTGGCAGATATAATAGCCAACAAAAAAGTGGTTTGTAGGCTAAATATTTTATCCCCGTAGTCTCCAAGGGTCCAAATGGAGGACCGCACAGGCCTGTAATGACTACCGCAAGGTTCCACTGGGGATAATACTGAGGGCTTTAGCCTCATTGCCCCTTTAAGGAACCTTGCAACCAGAGGATCCTGAGACAGACGTCTGTTCAAATGAGCGGAGAGTGCTGCAATCTGCACTTTCAAAGTGGCAGGGGCAAGGCCCTTATCCAAACCGTCCTGAAGAAAATATCAGCCGTTGAAGGTTCTAGATTATTAATACCCTTCTTGGAGTACCACTCCATGAAAATCTTGGCTGTCCTCTGGTAGTTCTTATTGGTAGATTCTGCTCTTGCAGAATAAAGGGTCTTCAGGACGGCCTCTGACAGTCCTCTATCCTGCTGTAGGGACTGCTCAACCTCCAGGCTGTCAGGTTGAATCTCCAGAGATCCTGGCACTTCAGAGATCCTTGGGAAACCAGGTTCTGGATGGGGGGAAGCCTCCAATATATCCCTCGACTCATCTCCATGAGTTGGGAAAAACCAAGCTCTTTTTGGCCAGAATGGAATGATGGCTATCACAGAGACTTGGTCCTGTCTGATTTTCATTAATACCTTTGGTATTATTGGAATTGGAGGGAAGATGTATGCCAGCCTGGACCTCCAAGGGATGGACAGGGCATCCACTGCCAAGGGATTGTCCTCCTGGTAAAGGGAACAGAACTTCTCCACCTTGGCGTTGAGTCGGGTTGCCATGAGGTCTATTTCTGGAAGACCCCTGTTCAGGGTAATCTGATGAAAGACTTCTGGATTGAGTGACCATTCTCCTGATACGGCATAACCCCGACTCAACCGATCTGCTACTATGTTCAGGGAGCCCTTGATGTTAACTGCGGATAAATGGGTTAGATTTTTCTCTGCCCATGTAAATATCAGATCTGCCTCTCTAAGGAGGTTTGGTGATCTGGTGCCTCCCTGTCTGTTCACGTACAGCACTGTGGTCATGTTGTCTGACCGGATTTTGACTGCTCTTCCCTGGGAAGAGGCAAGCAATAGAGTAAGGCACGATATACGGCTCTGAGCTCCTTCCAGTTGGACGAGGTCCTTTTTCAGGAGCGCTCCAGACTCCCTTTATGGAGTTTTCGTCCAATGGGCTCCCCATCCCGAGAGGGATGCATCTGTAGTCAACAGGGTCCAAGAAGGTTGGACCGTGGACCTTCCGTCTTTCAGGTGCAACCACCACTTGAGGGAAAAAGACGGGTCCTGGGGGAGAGTCGAATCTTCTTGCTGAATGTAAGAAGGGAGCGATCCCAAGCCTCTAGTAACTCCTTCTGGAGGGGACGTAAGTGCCACAAGGCCCATGGGACTGCCTCCACTGCGGAAGACATCAAGCCCAGGATCTTCATCAATGTTCTGATGGAGGCTATCGGCTTTTTGAAGAGGTGCCGGACTGCTGCAACCAGCTTCTCCTTCCTTGCTGGTGTCAAGGAGATTTGCAGGCGGACTCAATCTAGGAAGTAGTTTTCTCAGAGGAACTTCCTTCGAGTTGAAGGGATCGTTTTTGACTTCTCCCAATTTATAAGCCATCACAGACTCTGAAGGCTGTCTGTAGGTACTGGAGCAGAACAGACTCTGACTGGGCCTTTATCAACCAGTCGTCTAGATAAGGCACCAAGAATATCCCCTGAAGCCTGAGGGCGGCCGTTATGGGGGCCACTACCTTTGTAAAGGTGTGGGAAGCAGAGGAGATCCCGAAGGGTAGTGCTGTGAATTGAAAGTGCTTCCTGTGGCCGGAAACTACTACGGCAATCCTTAGAAAAAAACCTTCTGTGTGGAGGTAAATAGAAATATGCAAATAGGCGTCTTTTATATCCAAAGTCACAAAAAACATCGCCTTAGAGGAGAAAGGTGGTGACAGACTTTATGGTTTTCCTATGGAAGCGCTTCTTTTTGATGAAGCGGTTGAGGTACCTTAAGTCTATGATCATTCTCCACTTGTCTGCCGGTTTTGGCATCAGGAAGACGGGAGAATAGACACTGGATCCTTCTTCTAGAGAAGGGACTTCCACCAGGGCTCCCTTGTGAATGTACTCTCGGATGAAGCATTCCAGGGAGGCTGCGAGTTAACACAAACCGATCCTGAGGAGGACGGAGGAACTTTATTGCATAACCTCTTTGGATTACCTACCGGACCCATGGGTCTCGAATTTTTTCCTGCCCGCAGTTGAGAAAGTGGGAGACACGACCTCCGACAGGAATCTCGGGCACAGGAAAACTGCTTCTGATGTCAAAAGCTAGGCTTGACTTTTTTATCATCAGACTTTGGAATCTCCGGCCGGCGCCTCTAGAGGAATAACTAGAGCCTCTCTGGACTGCCTTCCACGACGAGGCGGATAGCCTCTACCACGGCCAGAGCCAGACCTACCTCTGAAGGCCTGGGGTAAAGGTTTACCCTTCTTGTCGGCCAAGCCCTCTAGGATCTCGTCTAGGGCACAGCCAAAGACTCTACCCGGCTCAAAGGGTAATGCACACAAATTATACTTTGAGGGGAACACAGCTCTCCAAGGTTTTAACCATAGAGGTCTTCCTGCTGCAGTGTTCTTGGTAAGTGCCAGGGATTTGGCCGCCAGCCTTAATTGATGGTGGGAGGCTTCCGTTAAATATTCAGCTGCCAGGGAAACTGAGCCTAGAAACCCTAGCAGCTCGTCTCTGGAGACTCCAGAGTCGGTCACTTTTGAGGTGGACCAGGTCAGTACATAATTTGGCTGACACTTCACAGGACGCAAGCGCACAGCAGTCTTGGGCGAGGCAGCTGAATAAGCCTTCTTGAAGGTATTGTCGAAGCGCCTGCCATGGCGTCGTGCAGATTTGCTCCATCATCTGATGGTACCTTAGTGCAGCAGGACAGTTTAGCCACCGTCATATCCACCTTGGGAGGAGGACCCCATTGATCCCATTGAGCAACTGGGAATAAAGCGCTGAACCTCCTAGGAACCACAAGAGGTTTTTCAGGACTTCTCCACTCTGAGGACATTAATTTTTGTAATGTCTGGTCCACTTGGAAGACCCTAGGCCCTCTATAGGTGGACGCGGAGGCTTCCCCGTCAACATCACGATCCTTAGACCGGATGGACTTCAGCAGCCGGCTTAATTTTTCGAGTGGAAGCACGGCCTGCTGGGATCTTCAGTGGAATCGTCAGATGAGAGAGTGTCTCGTCCACTATCTGATAATCTTCATCAGAGATCCGTAAGGAAGATTGTGTCTCAATCTGCGGTCTCTTGGCAATCTGGGCGATGGAAGAACGAATCTCCTTTAAGAGACTCCTCATAAAGTCCTTTACCCAAGTAACAACCTCTTATAGAAGGTACTTCCGGCAGGGTCCGCGACACTGGTGACAGCGGGTAAAAATATTAGCCGTCAGGTAAAGGGGTATTGCAATCCAAACACATTAGGTGTTTCAAGTTTAGAGGAATTTTTCCTCCTAAGCGCATCGCCATTACGTGCTGCAGAAGATGACATCTGAAACATCAAACAGCCACGTGACACTGAAACAGGGAAGATCGCCAAGCATCGCATAAAAACCCGAGGGGTACCTTTTTTTTTTTTTTTTTTTTTTTTGAATCGGTCACTTGAAGAGAGAAAAAAAACCGTCAGAAAAAAACCAGCCACTGCAACCCGCAGCAGAGGAGCTAGAAACCACTCACTCAACAAATAAAGGACTGCATTCAGACCTTTTAAATGTAATCCAGCAGCGAGGGGAGGAAGCCAACAAAGAAACATTTATACAGCACCAAAACAAGTCAAACGCCATACTGGAACATAGAGGAGCATAAGCCTAAGCCAGAGGCTCAAAATACAAGCAGCAAAAATCAATTCTATATTTTGCCTTTAAATTTTTAAATTTCCAAACTTACCGCACTTTTTCCGAGAAAACCGGAAGTAGGGCGCGGTGGTGCGCAAAGGCTTCCTTCCCCTGGGAACACGGAACCGGAGAAAAGTTCCGGCCGAGGAGGTTCCCCGCTTACTTCCGGGATCGCGCTGCCTGCAGATGGATGCCGGATAACGCTGCGCTGCGGTGCGAAGGCCCGAAGGCCCGGAGGTTTTTTCTTTGGGACCGAGGTACCCCAAGAAGGTAAGCCAGGAGTAATTAAAACCCCTAGCAACGGGAGGTCACAAGAGACCTCCGTCCACCTGTTCCACACAGGACAGAAAAAAACACAGTGGAGGGAGGTCTCTTGTGCCCTCTTATAGGGCTAGTAGGAGGCACCTTTTTGGTGCTAATTAAAGATTCCACCTGTCCTAAACAACACACAGGGGCAGAGATACCCCCCCCATATTGTGCTGCTGTCGGACGTAAGGGGAATAGGAATTTCCAGTCTGTGCTGTAAGTACTGTGGGTGAAAAAAGCATGCTACCAATATTGGATGTTTATGTTCTTGCTGAATTGGTGAAAGGGTGATGGCTGGGCACCCAAGTTGTGTTGGAGGCAAAGACTATCCTACCTAGTTTAGTCCCACATAAGAGCTACTGTCGAAAAAATTTGCTGAAAAATGTAATGCTGGCTATTTATATGTGAGAACACACCTGTCAGTGCCCATGCTGACCTCGGCTACTAAAAGTGCCTGCAGTGGGTATGACAATCGGACAAAGGAGCAATGGAATACCGTGTTTCCCCGAAAATAAGACACCCCCCGAAAGTAAGACATAGGAGAGGTTTTGTAGAATTGCCCAATATAAGGCATCCCCCGAAAGTAAGACGTACCGTAGGAGACGTTTCGTTTCGCAGCATTCCCGAACAGAACATAACGGTACGGTATATGGTATACTGTAACACTGCTGTCGTCCCCTACCTTCACCATTCAGTATCCTGAGCCTGTTGCTTTCCTTGTTGTCCCCCTTTGTCCCGCTGCCGTTATCCTGTACAGTACGATGTCCCTGCTGCGTTGTACCGCATGAGTGTGCAGTGGTGAGCGTTCTCCTGGTGTCGGGAAGCGGAGCCTGTCCTTGCTGCGCGATTCTGCTGTAACGATTCTGCTGGGGACGTCACTTTGCGTCGCGACACCGGCCCACATCACGTGACGCCGGCCTGGTCCAGCATTGAAGAAGGCCGAAGCAGCAGAGAGTGGACCGGATCGAGGAACAGGTAAGCAACGTTGTTTTTTTATGTTTTCTATCCTCCCCTGGGTCTCCGATCATTATACTCTGGGGTCTGAAAAAACCCCAGAGTATAATAATTGTGCATGGGTGGTCCACAATGGGACATACCGGTATAATACTGTGTGCAGGGGCCACTATGGGAGATGATACTGTGTGCAGGGGCCACTATGGGAGATGATACTGTGTGCAGGGGCCACTATGGGAGATGATACTGTGTGCAGGGGCCACTATGGGAGATGATACTGTGTGCAGGGAAATTAATGGTTTGGATTGTTATGATGATGTCCTAGAAGATGATGACATAACTGTCATTGAATAAATTTTACTTTCTATGCATACTGTAAATATTGGTAAATGTATCATACTGTTAATTGTTGTTCATGGAAATATTGGTACGGTAGTAAGAAATTCTTGATAGGATTCACAGTTTGTCTGGTTATGCTGGTTTGTGATGACAACTACTGTACAGTACCGTATATAATAAATGTTCATTTTTTGTTCAGCAATAAATGTGAATTCTTCTTCATTGAAAAAAAAATAAGACATCCCCTGAAAATAAGACACAGCACATCTTTGGGAGCAAAAATTAATATAAGACGCTGTCTTATTTTCGGGGAAACAGGGTATTAAAAGATTATTTATTATGCTTACTTATATAGTGACGTCATATTCCACAGCGCTTTACAGACATTGACAGTCACTGTCCCATATAGGGCTCACAATCTGCATTCCTTATTAGTATGTCATTGGAGGAAACCCACGCAAACACAGGGAGAACATACAAACTTCTTGCAGATGTCGTCCTTAGGCAGGATTACAAACCCAGGACTCCAGCGCTGCAAGGCTGCAGTGCTAACCACTGAACCTCCATACATTTCTTAAAGTTATGGCATGTCACCTTCTCTGGGATCCACACTGATCATAGAGATGAATGTGTCACAGTGCTAGTTTAGTGTTGTGTCTCCATCATTGGTGCTCGGTCCTGCCTGGATTCATTCTTATGGTCAGTGACAGATCCCAGAGGTTAGGCCCCCACTCAACATAAAGTAGCAAAAGCAATATGCTATCACTTTACAAGATGGGAAGACCCCTTTGAATGTGCGTTACATCCATCTCTTACATGGTGTATGTATTTTAATAACCATGCTCCTCCCCCCACAAAGGAAGGTCAAAATTAAATTGCATAAATCAGATCACATGGAAGTTTTATCTTTTATAACATTGTATCATTTTTATTTGTATTTTATAATCAGCTATTAACACCTACATATGCAGAATATTGATATGTAGAGACATGTTCGATGGGGAAAGGCTCCCAGCTGACACAGGTTTGGGCACTTAAAGTTTTGTTAATATATTATTGCATTTAATTACAGTGTTAATTATATTTAATTTGCTGAAAATAAAAAGTTACTAACATACACACACCCACTATACAATACAAGGACTCCATATCTCTGTATCTACATATCTAATACATATTGTGTGAACACCAACCCATGCCTTGTAATAAAATAAAACCATAAAACAGTTCCAGATACCAATCTGGAAATACATGCTACAGAGAAAGGTGTGAGAGGAGGCAAGGGATTCAGCCAAGGGTTCTTTCATCTCCATGGCTAGTAGAATCAAGCATAGGGGGGACAATTTATTAAGACTGGAGTTATGTACGCTAGTTTTAATTCATTCCCCACAGATCCCAAAGAGGTTCCAGACTCTTTATCATTCAAGTGCACTCCAGTGTGCCAGAATGGAAATCTACGCCAGTCAGGAACTAGCATGGATTTCCTATATAATGTACACCTGCCTTAGGCTCATTTTTAGGGCAAAAAGGCCTGTGCTCCAAAGATGCACCACAACTCCAGGAAATGAGCATGAAACCATGAGCAAGTCCACCAAAAACCAGAACCCATGTAACAACAAGGAATCGGATTAGACAAGACTAGACAACATTGATTGGGCTAATACATCATTAAATGGACTCTGATTAATTATTTAAGATTTCCATTGTTGCTCCATAGCAACAGCCAACAGTGGCGATGCCTTAGTGGTAACTGAAATGCTGAAGAGATCAACAGGATTTATATACAAGATATTAATGTAATGAATGCTAAGGTAGAAATGTGGAATGGCACAGTGGCTGGTAATCAGTGGCGTAGCAATCGCGGTGCCCAGAGGGGTATGGGGCCAGCTGGAAATGGCTGGGTTACTGCTATACATATTGTTAATAGAAAGGGGCCTGGCTATCACCAGTCCAGGGGAGGTGACTAAAAATTTAAAAAAAACTTACTGTATACTCACCTCTACTGGGCTGAGCATCCTCTCTGGGGCTCTTCCGGCCTGTGACTTAGGTCACTTGCCCCAGACATCACTGCTGGGGCCTGTTATTGGGCCCCAGCGGTCACATGGGGAGTGCCGGCATAATGAAGTCATTGCCCCCCACGTGACCGTTGAGGCCCAATCACAGGCCCCAGCAGTGACGTCTGAGGCGTGAGACCTCAGTTGCCAGGCAGAAGAGGACCAAGGAAGATGCTAGATGAAATGAGGATGCCCAGGAAAGGTGAGGTAAAGTGAGTGTGTTTGTTATTTTTAATCACTTCCCCTGGGCCTCTACTTATTAATACTCTGAGGTCTGAGGTGACCCCAGAGTATAATAATAGCACTGGCTCTAGGAGGGGGGGGGGCTTTTGGGAGCATATGTGTGGGGGCCACTCTGGAGCATATAAAATGTGTGTGGGGGCCCCTCTGGAGCATATAATACTATGTGGGGACCACTCTGGAGCATATAATACTGTGTAGGGGGCACTGTGGAGCATATAATAGTGTGGGGGCCACTGTGGAGCATATAATATTGTGTGGGAGCCACTTGGGGACCCGAAAAACAGAAACCCAATCTGCTTAAAAAGTGGTTACCCACGGAAACCTGCGAATCCCATAGACTATAATGGAGTATGTCTGGTTTCTACCCAAAAAAGTGCAGAGAGAAAAGCGCTGGTTGTAGGACTTTTCTCTTCGCATTTTTCAAGTGGAATGAGGGATGGAATCCCCGAATGGTGTTCAAGTGCAGATGTGATCTCAGCCTTAGTGGTAATTGTGACTGAAATTATGGGGACACTGTGCTGGGGTCATTTTGCCAAGTCTACTAAAAAAAAAGCTCTGTTCACCATTGAAAAAGGCACAAAAATTAATGAATAACCAAATAAAAAATAAATAATAAAAAGAATTAACATAATGTTGAAATGGCACAAAAGAACTTTTTATGGCACCTAAAAAGCAATATTTTCCTTTGTTTAAAACATTTTTCAGACATTAAAAAACATTTAAAAAGAAAAAAAAATATTAAAATAAAAATTAAATATGTAAAAATAAAGCTCTGTGTACCACTAAAAAAGGCACAAAAATTATTTTATATATCAAAACTGCATGTACTAAGAATTCTAAAAATGTGTCTGGTCAAGAAGTGAGGAAAATGACCTCTTGAATGGTCTTGAATTGGTTAAACCATTAGTGATTATTTGCTTTTTTATTTATTTATTTATTTATTTTCTGATATTTTTTTTTTTATATAAGACTATCCAGGTATAAGAAAAATTAACTCCTTAAAGGCCGAGACAATTTTCATTTTTGCATATCTGTTATTTCCTCCCCTCCTTCCAAGAGCCATAATTTTTTTATTTTTCAGTTCACAGAGTCACATGTTGGCTTATTGTTTGTGGGACAAATTGTAGTTTATAATGGCACCATTCAATATCCTGTACAATGTACTGGGAAACTGGAAAAAAATTTAGAATGAGGTGTAATTGGAAAAAAATGCTTTTGCGACAATTTATTATGGGTTTAATTTTTATGGCATTTACTATGTGGTAAAAATGACATGTTACCTGTATTCTGCGGGTCAGTACAATAACGGCAATACCAAATTTATATTGTATTTTTAATGTTTTGATACTTTTTAAAGAATTAAAAACTTTGCAAAATAGAAAAATAAATTTGTGTCGCCATGTTCTGAAACCTGTAACTTTTTATGTAAGGAGCTGGGTAAGGCGTCTTTTTATGCAGGACAAGGGGAAGGTCTGATGGTTTTATCAGTTTTTATTACATTTTTTTAGGAGGCAAATTTGGCTATTTTAGTTTTTTCCACCACTATGGCGTTCACCACATGGGATAAATATTTTCATATTTTAATAGCTCAGACATTTTTGAACGCGGGTAGACCTAAAGTGTTTATGTTTATTATTATTTATTTTTATATGTAATCTAGGGAAAGGGGGATGATTTCAATTTTTGTATTGTTTGTGTTGTTTTTTTTTATACTTTTAAAAACTTTTTTATTTCACTTTTATTTTCAGACCCTCTAGGGACCTTGAACACTAGGGGGTCTGATCACTCAATACACTGCAATACTAGTGTAGATGGCAGTGTGTAATAGAACCATAGTAATTACTGGCCTGGGAGGATTCAATAGGATCCCAGCTCTCTTGGAAACCGATCGCCGTCCTCCGATGACATTCTGGAGGATGGCGATTGTGAAAAAATGGCTGTGCTCATGGTGGCTGTGCACTTTAGATGCCGTGATCATATTTAATTTAGGTACGTCATTGGTCATTAAGGGTTATAGTATATAAGTTTTCATACTGACCACTAGAGTAGTGTACACACACACTGTGCCGACACCAATTGCAGCTGTTACCACTTTAGATGCCACAGTTAACGCAACCATGGCATCTAAAGTGCACAGGCTCTATGGGCGCCGCCATCTTTGACTGTCGGCCACCCTCCGTATCGTCATCAGAGGGTGACAATAGGTTGCCATGAAAGTCGAGAGTCTATCGAAGGCTCCCAGGCTTGTCATTAGTATGGTTCTAATACACGTTGTCATAGGCAGTGTGTAATAGAAGTGAATGGATTTTACTATTCACTGTAATACGTTAGTATTACAGTGAATAGTATGAGTGATTAGAGCCCCAAGGGTTCAAGGTCCCTAGGGAGTCTAATCATAAAAGTAAAAGAATAAAAAAAAAAAGTTTTTTAAAATTATAAAAAACAAACAATAAAACATAAAAGTTCAAATCATCCCCATTTCCATTAAAATATTTATCCCATACGGTGAACGGCTTAGTGGGCGCAAACATCAAAATAGCCAAATGGCGGTTTTTCCAAAATGGTATCAACAAAAACGTCATCTTATAAAAAAAAAAAAAACGCATTACCCAGCTCCCTACTTGTAAATATAAAAAAGTTACAGGTATCACAATATGGCGCCCAAATTTTTTTTTTTCTATTTTGCAAAGTTTTTCATTTTTTAAAAGGTATCAAAACATTACAAATACTATATAAATTTGGTATCGCTGTGTTCGTACTGACCCACAGAATACAGGTAACATGTCATTTTTACCACACAGTGAATTTTGTAAAAATTAAACCCATATGAAATTGGCACAAATGCGTGTTTTTCCACCTCATTCTGAATTTTTTTTCCAGTTTCCCAGTACATTGTACAGGATATTGAATGGTGTCATTACAAAGTACAATTTGTTTCCCAAACAATAAGCCATCATGTGAATCTGTGAACTGAAAAATGAAAAAAATTATGGCTCTTGGAATGGGGGGAGGGAAAAACGAAAATGAAAAAACGAATATTGGCCCCATTCTTAAGGGGTTAACACCTAAAGCACTGTATACAGCTACCCTGCATCACCCTGGTCTCTGGGGAGGGGGCTGATCTCCATCAGTTGCAGTAGAGTGTTACAAGCTACATATTCTGTCCATCAGCTCTCATTGATTTCATTTTATAAAAAATACATACCCTGAGAAGTACATGACTTCTGATCTACAGTCATGGCCAAAAGTTTAGAGAATGACACAAATATTATATTTTCACATGATCTGCTGCCCTCTGGTTTTTATGTGTGTTTGTCAGATGTTTTTATCACATGCAGAAATATAATTGCATTCATATTATGAGTAACAGAAGCTTATATTGACAGTTAGAATGAGTTAATGCAGCAAGTCAATATTTGCAGTGTTGACCTTTCTTCTTCAGGACCTCTGCAATTCTCCCTGGCATGCTCTCAATCAACTTCTGGACCAAATCCTGACTGATAGCAGTCCATTCTTGCAGAATCAATGCTTTAATTTTGTCTGAATTTGTTGGTTTTTGTTTGTCTACCCGTCTCTTGATGATTGACCACAAGTTCTCAATGGGATTAAGATCTGGGGAGTTTCCAGGCCATGGACCCAAAATCTCTATGTTTTGTTCCCTGAGCCATTTAGTTATCACCTTTGCTTTATGGCAAGGTGCTCCATCATGCTGGAAAAGGCATTGTTGAGCGCCAAACTGCTCTTGGACGGTTGGGAGAAGTTGCTCTTGGAGGACATTCTGGTACCATTCTTTATTCATGGCTGTGTTTTTAGGCAAGACCGTGAGAGAGCCGATTCCCTTGGCTGAGAAGCAACTCCACACATGAATGGTTTCAGGATGCTTTACAGTTGGCATGAGACAAGACTGGTGGTAGCGCTCACCTCTTCTTCTCCGAATAAGCTGTTTTCCAGATGTTCCAAACAATCGAAAAGGGGATTCATCAGAGAAAATGACTTTACCCCAGTCCTCAGCAGTCCACTCCCTGTACCTTTTGCAGAATATCAGTCTGTCCCTGATGTTTTTTCTGGAGAGAAGTGGCTTCTTTGCTGCCCTCCTTGAGACCAGGCCTTGCTCCAAGAGTCTCACAGTGCGTGCAGATGCACTCACACCTGCCTGCTGCCATTCCTCAGCAAGCTCTGCACTGCTGGTAGCCCGATCCCGCAGCTGAAACACTTTTAAGAGACGGTCCTGCCGCTTGCTGGTCTTTCTTGGGCGCCCTGGAGCCTTTTTGGCACCAATGGAACCTCTCTCCTTGAAGTTCTTGATGATGCGATAGATTGTTTGACTGAGGTGCAATCTTTCTAGCTGCAATACTCTTCCCAGTTAGGCCATTTTTGTGCAGTGCAATGATGACTGCACGTGTTTCTTTAGAGATAACCATGGTTAACAGAAGAGAAACAATGATGGCAAGCACCAGCCTCCTTTTAAAGTGTCCAGTGGTGTCATTCTTACTTAATCATGACAGATTGATCTCCAGCCCTGTCCTCATCAACACCCACACCTGTGTTAATGGAGCAATCACTGAAACGATGTTAGGTGGTCCTTTTAAGGCAGGGCTGCAATGATGTTGAAATGTGTTTTGGGGGATAAAGTTCATTTTCTAGGCAAATATTGACTTTGCAAGTAATTGCTGTGAAGCTGATCACTCTTTATAACATTCTGGAGTATATGCAAATTGCCATTAGAAAAACTGAAGCAGTAGACTTTGTAAAAATTAATATTTGTATCATTCTCAAAACTTTTGGCCATGACTGTACAGACTTACGTCTAATTCATGAAGCTAAAATTCTATACATGAGACATTCCCTTTAATACTGATATGTTGGGGAAATAAAGTCATATCCTATGCAATCAGTTTACTTTGTCTGAAATAGCATTTCACAGCAGCTCAAGTATACAGAAAGCAAAGTCATGAAACTTGGCAAATGTTCTGGCGTCATAAGATGTAATTTCTCTGAAATCCACTGATTACACAAAAATACTTCAGCTTTCTCTTTTTTGTGTACTCTTTAACATGTAACTGGCACAATCTCCCATTGGCATTGAAAGCTTGGCATTGAAAGAAAAGCTACAGATAAGACGTTGATATCTTAACCTTCACAGCAGAATTTTCTTTTACAGTGTATTAAGCCTTTTTTGAGACTATATTACAGGGGTTTTCCAGGCAGATAAAATTGTTAGTCTATCCGGATAGGCACCTCCATCAATTACCTGCTTGAAGGGGGCCACAGAGCAGCGGCAGTGCTGGGGCCCCTGTAGTGCTCACACTTGAAAACCACAATTACAGTCTGTAGCAGCAGGGCTGTTTTAACACATTGGTGGGCCGAGGGCAAAGGTTTCATAAGTGGTCCCCTATCTAGTGGTGAACCTAGCTCCTCTCCTGCCTGAAGCAAACTATAGAGAGGTGCCGTTTTATTAAATTAAAAAGACACATGGGGGTATTACTAATTTCCAGGGGATTTTTATATTGCATATTTTATAATTGGGGCAGCAGCAGGATTGGGACTTTGTGTAGATGTCTGTGTTACAAGCTATACAGAGACAAGTCACAGCTGGAAAAAGTGGTCATGGCGGTCCAAAGGGAAGAGAAGGGAAATGTGACCGATTACAGTCAGACTTCACCTGTAAGTCACAACATTTTTCCTGTGCTGTATTTACCTAAATGGTGTTCACAGACATGTGTACAGCCGATATATACTATGACACTGTCACCGTATAGTGATAATATCAGTATACTTGAGTTGAGTGCCCACTTAGATGTGTTTCCTCCCTCCTGTGCTGAACCTCCAGTTGGCCCCACAGGTATATACAGTCATGGCCAAAAGTTTGAGAATAATACAAATATTAATTTTTACAAAGTCTACTGCTTCAGTTTTTCTAATGGCAATTTGCATATACTCCAGAATGTTATAAAGAGTGATCAGCTTCACAGCAATTACTTGCAAAGTCAATATTTGCCTAGAAAATGAACTTTATCCCCCAAAACACATTTCAACATCATTGCAGCCCTGCCTTAAAAGGACCACCTAACATCGTTTCAGTGATTGCTCCATTAACACAGGTGTGGGTGTTGATGAGGACAGGGCTGGAGATCAATCTGTCATGATTAAGTAAGAATGACACCACTGGACACTTTAAAAGGAGGCTGGTGCTTGCCATCATTGTTTCTCTTCTGTTAACCATGGTTATCTCTAAAGAAACACGTGCAGTCATCATTGCACTGCACAAAAATGGCCTAACTGGGAAGAGTATTGCAGCTAGAAAGATTGCACCTCAGTCAACAATCTATCGCATCATCAAGAACTTCAAGGAGAGAGGTTCCATTGGTGCCAAAAAGGCTCCAGGGCGCCCAAGAAAGACCAGCAAGCGGCAGGACCGTCTCTTAAAAGTGTTTCAGCTGCGGGATCGGGCTACCAGCAGTGCAGAGCTTGCTGAGGAATGGCAGCAGGCAGGTGTGAGTGCATCTGCACGCACTGTGAGGCGGAGACTCTTGGAGCAAGGCCTGGTCTCAAGGAGGGCAGCAAAGAAGCCACTTCTCTCCAGAAAAAACATCAGGGACAGACTGATATTCTGCAAAAGGTACAGGGAGTGGACTGCTGAGGACTGGGGTAAAGTCATTTTCTCTGATGAATCCCCTTTTCGATTGTTTGGAACATCTGGAAAACAGCTTATTCGGAGAAGAAGAGGTGAGCGATACCACCAGTCTTGTCTCATGCCAACTGTAAAGCATCCTGAAACCATTCATGTGTGGGGTTGCTTCTCAGCCAAGGGAATCGGCTCTCTCACAGTCTTGCCTAAAAACACAGCCATGAATAAAGAATGGTACCAGAATGTCCTCCAAGAGCAACTTCTCCCAACCGTCCAAGAGCAGTTTGGCGCTCAACAATGCATTTTCCAGCATGATGGAGCACCTTGCCATAAAGCAAAGGTGATAACTAAATGGCTCAGGAAACAAAACATAGAGATTTTGGGTCCATGGCCTGGAAACTCCCCAGATCTTAACCCCATTGAGAACTTGTGGTCAATCATCAAGAGACGGGTGGACAAACAAAAACCAACAAATTCAGACAAAATTAAAGCATTGATTCTGCAAGAATGGACTGCTATCAGTCAGGATTTGGTCCAGAAGCTGATTGAGAGCATGCCAGGGAGAATTGCAGAGGTCCTGAAGAAGAAGGGTCAACACTGCAAATATTGACTTGCTGCATTAACTCATTCTAACTGTCAATATAAGCTTCTGTTACTCATAATATGAATGCAATTATATTTCTGTATGTGATAAAAACATCTGACAAACACACATAAAAACCAGAGGGCAGCAGATCATGTGAAAATATAATATTTGTGTCATTCTCAAAACTTTTGGCCATGACTGTACATATACATATATATGTATATTGTCCGCTCCTGGTTCCCACTGTACCATGGATAAAACAAAAATGAAAAAAACAACTCTCACCTTTCCCCGTTCTCCTACAGTGTTCTCTTTAGTCTCTTTTCTTGGAGCAGAGACAGGGGCTGAATGGTGAAGCAGGGAGCGGACAGCTTCCTGCTATACCATTGTATTAAACTCATCTGCACCCGGAGGGTGGGAGTCAATTTGGGGATATAGGGAGAGTACCCAAGGGACAGCCTAGGGACTATCTTAGCCGCCCTATGACTTTTGACTCCTTCTCATCACCTATGTAACTATGGATTGGTTAATATCTAACCAATTTCTTTCCTTGATTATTTATTGGGTTGCATAAGGTGTTTATGTACTGACCCTCTGTTTTTGGGACTACCTTATCCTAATAATGTGCTGTACCAATGTTTGGCTGTTTTCATTCCTTTTTATGTGTATTTTAGAGGCGTTTATTAAATGTTAAGATACCTAATGTTCCTATTGATTCATTTATTATGTATATATTTATATGTAATCTCTTCGTTGGGCAGAAATTCCAGTAGCCCAGCACATTGGCATTCCCTTACATGCTGAGTTTTTTATTTTTTTTTATTTTACTGTAGTTTATTGATGGGCACCAATGAACTTACTGATATTATAATATACAGTGATCAATTATGTGGCCATAAAGTGCCCAAATATTACACCTATATGACTACCAAATGATGTATAAATTTTGCATCATGCCTACATATGTGTGCAGATTATTTTTTACTACAATAGTGCAGTTATCTTATGGTTAAAGATTACTTGTTTGGCTGTTTTCATGTAGAAGCCAGGCACATATACAGCCACCTATCCATTCTTCTACCAGATGTGGCTGCTTTGTGGTATTCTTGATGTTAGATATTTTGGAGGTGTATAAGACTTATATGCTGGTAATAATGGAACAGACACACATTTTATTTTAAAAAAAAGAGATTTATTTGTAATAATTGTAATTGTCAGGCCGATTGTTTGATTAGATCCTAAAAGGACCAGTAATATCACAGCCCCTGACTCAAGAAGAGTCATCCACCAGCACTCAGGAGAGGAAAAACCCCTGTGGAGGAAACCTCTGGGGACCCATGGCTGACGGACTGCCCTTCCCTCTGGGCATTAAGGGGCTGTAGAAAACAAACAGTAACTGTAACAGCAGGCAATGTTGCCTTTACTACAAATGATTGAGAATGAATTGCATAAGCTCAATATATAAGATCCTCTTACAGGGACCAGTGATCGGGCAAACAAGCGTTTATTTCAGCGCTTGTTCCTGACTATTGGCCTGTGTAAACAGAACACCGACCAGCCAACAAAAGAGGAAACACTTGTGTGTTGGCTGATAGGATTTAATTTAGTGAATGTCCGAGACAGCCTTCCCAAATGCTTTCACAATGACTGTCTGAGACTGCCTTCCCAAACGCCTTTGCAATGACTGTCCGAGACAGCCTTTCCAAACGCCACCACAGTGACTGTCCGAGACAGCCTTCCCAAATGCCTCTGCTATCACTGTCCGAGACAGCCTTCCCAAATGTCACCGAAGTGGCTGACCGAAATAGCCTTCCCAAACACCTCAGCAGTGATTGTCCAAGACAGCCTTCCCAAATGTCACCACAGTGACTGTCTGAGACTGCCTTCCCAAATGCCTCCACATCGACTGTGTGAGACAGTCTTCCTAAGCGCCTCCGCAGTGACTGTCCGAGACAGGCTACCCAAGTGCCTTTGTAGTGACTGTCGAGATACCCTTCCCAAACTACTCTACTGTAACTGTCTGAGACAGCCTTCCTAAATGTTGATGCAGTGACTGTCCGAGACAGCCTTCCTAAATGTTGATGCAGTGACTGTCCGAGACAGCCTTCCAAAATGCCTCCACAGTGACTGTCCAAGACAGCCTTCCTTAAAGGCCTCTGCTGTCACTGTCCAAGACAGCCTTCCCAAACGCCTCTACTGTCACTGTCCAAGACAGCCTTCCCAAATGCCTCCGAGTGACTGTCTGAGACAGGCTTCCCAAATGCCTCCACAGTGACTGTCCGAGACAGCCTTCCCTAAAGGCCTCTGCTGTCACTGTCTGAGACAGCCTTCCCAAACGCCTCTGCTGTCACTGTCCGAGACAGCCTTCCCAAATGCCTCCGAGTGACTGTCTGAGACAGGCTTCCCAAATGTCACCACAGTGACTGTCTGAGACTGCCTTCCCAAACGCCTCTGCTGTCACTGTCCGATCCGAGACAGCCTTCCCAAATGTCATCGCAGTGACTGTCTGAGACTGCCTTCCCAAATGCCTCCGCAGTGACTGTCCGAGACAGCCTTCCCAAATGTCTCTGCTGTCACTGTCCGAGACAGCCTTTGCAGTGACTGTCTGAGACAAGCTTCCAAAATGTCACCACAGTAACTGTCTGAGATAGCCTTCCTAAGTGCCTCTACAGTGACTGTCCGAGACAGCCTTCACAAATGCCTCTACTGTCACTGTCCGAGACAGACTTTCCAAACGTCTCCACAGTGACTGTCCGAGACAGCCTTCCCCAATGTCACCGCAGTGACTGTCCAAGACAGGATGCCCAAGTGCCTCCACAGTGACTGTCTGAGACAGGCTTCCAAAATGTCACCACAGTAACTGTCTGAGATAGCCTTCCTAAGTGCTTCCACAGTGCTTCCACAGTGACTGTCCGAGACAGCTTTCCCAAACACCTCTGCTGTGACTGTCGGAGACTGCTTTCCCAATCGCTTCCGCAGTGATTGCCCAAGACAGCCTTCCCAAACACATACGCAGTGACTGTCCGAGACTGCCTTCCGAATTGCCTCCACAGTGGCTGACCTTTACTTAGGTCACTTTCTGTAGTGAGTTTTCTGTGTTCTTGTCTACTAGTGCATGTCTCTTGTGCCTTCTTACTGACTTTAGTGTCCTCCCATCTTTGTAATTATCTGAAATACACAATAACAGGTTACAATTTTACTTTTAGTTTGTTATTTTGTATGTGGTTATATTATATAACGTGGTATATACAGCTACTATACTGGTTGTTTATGTTCGAAAACCACATCAGTGTATTATGTAACACTGTTGCAACAAAGAGTTCCATCGTTGTCATAGTAACCAGTCAAACCTCTACTTTATCTAAAAACCTGCCATAAAAAAGTAAAGCTGGATTCTGACTGGTTGCTATAATACAGGAACATTGTCTTACTCCAAAATTTACTCTTTTGACTTTCTGTATAAAAAGTTTTACTTAGTTACAAAATTGTTGGTGATGGTAAATGTGAAACCATAAATATGGATACACTGAAAAACCAGTAAGGGAGTCAAAACTCTGGGTCCAGCCCTAAGATTTTGTATAGAAAATGACTCATCAGGACAACCATTATCTGTATGCCCCATGTGAATGACCAGTGGTCACATGTGTAGGGTTCAACTAATGGCCGTTTGGGAGGAAATGGTTTCAGAGCTGTATCTAAGCGTTCCTGCACCTGGACTAAAGATGGATTCCACCTCCCTAAACCTTTACCTAAATATTCTGAACAAGGGACTGTTATTTCTTGCCCTACCATCTACCACTAGCCTGGGCACATGAACTGCCAGTCCCATTTAGCTACATCCCTTGACCTATTTCATATTCTTTAGTTTCCTTACTTTGCTTTCCTAAGTATAACTTGGGGTATCTCAGCTAAATTTGGATGGATCACAGGAGCTGCAGCTGAAGGGTGCGCATCTCTGTGCCAACAGGACTAGACTGCAGCAGGTGCCCTGTGTGTGACATACAAGTTGTGGCGTTATGACATCACAGCATAAGCTAACAGTTGATGATGTTCTTAGTAGCTGAGCTCTGATTGGTCACCGTGGGCAATTTATTCTTCTTAGCTGAACTCTGATTGGTCATTGTGCAGCGAAGGTAATATTACGGGGCATGTCCAGATGTGTATAAAATGCAGATTCTGACAGGCACAACATCTGTAGCATATTACAGTGTTGTATAGTGGTTTAACTCTCATTGGCACATCATAGAAAAATCTGCAGAGAAAATTAACCTGTGGTGTGGACTATAAGACTACAGATTTTCAATGTAAATTTCATCCTTTGGAATGTGTAAAGTCAATTCTTCGCAAAGCTGCAGCAAATTTTGCTACAAATCCATGTTCTTGTAAATTCATATTCATGTAAACACAGTCGGTGGGGAGGAAGCGCTAAGGGGGACAGCATGCGGCATTGCATCCTAGTGTCTGGGCTGTGAGCTAGCCTAGTCAGGGGGCAACATTTTTGTACCATGAAGCAGGAGCAAAAGTAAAGTATGATGTGGCAGCTGAGCACGGTAAAGTGGGCGTTTGTTTACTTCAACAAGGCTGGACAGATTTGTGTAAGAGACAGCCAATGTTGTCCTAAGCTTTATTTGTCTGTATAAACTGTTAATGTTGAATGTATTTCTGTGATTCTGTTCCTGTAAGACAGCAGCCATTGTAATTGTGACATGATGCTGGAGTGAGACCCCCCCCCTTTTATGTCAGCTTGCCTGTTCTGCAGACAGAATGTGAGCAGAGAAGCAGGAAATGACGAGACAGAGAGCAGCAGCCATCTTAGCAAGTGTTGTATTGAACTGGTGTGGAGATTTTTCTGTACAGCTAAGCTGTATCTTGGTCCAGAAACAAACAGAGTGTAAAGAGACAACAGGACTAGTGAGTCCACGTGAAAGGAACTGTGCTCAGTGGCTGATCAGTGAGACTGACATTGTGACTGTGTATATGGATATCACATATAGAGACTCGCAGTGCTGTTGATGTACTGGACAGCACCTGCTAAACCCCGGCTTACATCCCAGCTCAGTGTATGGATTCGGCAGGACTGTCAGTGTGCTGAGTGGAATCTGCTGTTGGATTACATTGCATTCATTGGGTTTCCCTGTTAAAGAGGACTTCATTTCTCCCAAGATTCTGATAACCGTGAGGAGAGGACTTTCGCTATAAAAGAAAGGAACGACTTTGGGCCCCACCGCGCGCTTCTACAGACTGTAAGCGGTCCACCTGGACCACTGGGGAAAAGGGGGTGCACCCAAATGTGATGTCAGGGTCAGTTAGGGATAGTTTTGAGTATATTGTTCATTCAGTGTCCATACTGCAGAATTGGACAGAGTAAAAGTAGAAACCATTGCAGAATTTGCCTTGAAATTGTTCATGCTATATTGTATATTTTGCTTGTCTTTATCCTGTCATTTTACCTTCAAATAGCCTTTATTAACTTATAGTAAATATATATTCTTTTCTTGAACTACCGCGTGTGCGTTCATTTCTGGTTGCGGAGACCAAACCACCTGCCTTGCTCTCGGTTCACATTTGTATGGGTTTACACAACAAAAAAATGTAGCCTATGAGAGGGACAACCTCTGCCCCCACAAAGCTAGCTTACTACTGTCACTCTGAGCCGGACCGTCGTCAGGCGGGGGGCAGACTGGGCAATTGCCCAGGACCCCCGCACCCATAGGGGTCCCATACTTCCCCTACTATTAGGACTAATGATCGGGAGTTGATAACACCATTAGTAGATGCCGGGTCTGCTGATAGCTGCTTGAAAAGCTTACAGTCACTTAGCAGCATCCTGTGTGGCCCTGACTTCCCCCCTCCCCCTCCTCCTCACAAGCAGTGACTTATCCATCTGATCAGTGTGTGAAGGGGGAAGTCTGCTGCGATGTAAGAGCTTCACTACTGCCAGACTTAGGGTATGTTCACACAGAGTTTTTTGCAGGCTGATTTTGAGGCGGAATCCGCCTCAAAAAACGCCTCCCAATCATTTCAATGGGAGTCAGTAGCAGTTTTTTTTTTCCTCTAGCTGATTTTTTCAGCTAGAGGAAAAAATAAGCGACATGACCTATCTTCAGACGGATTCCAGCTCGATAAACCCATTGAAATCAATGGGAGACGGAAAATATAATATATTCTCTCTACAAGTTGTCTTGTTGAATCTCGTTGTGAAACACCAACTCTTGATAGCCTGAAAATGGCCACTAACAAAGGGTCATGTGATGCTGCAGCGTCCACCACCACATCCTATATCTGTATGGCTGAAACCAGAGCTGGCCCCTCCCAAAAAAAACAGGAAGCGCACTCCTCAAGTGACAAATTCTGAATACACCGATTGGTGCAAACAATTCGGGCTTTATTAAATAGGGTACAGATAAAGCGTTTCGGGGTTTACAGTGCTTTAGAAAACACACCCCTTCATCAGATCTACATCAACAATAAGAACATAAACATAAAAACATATATTTATATATATATATAAATTCTTAAAATGGATAATCTAAAGCAATGTTCATCTAATAAAAAGTGTAAGAACCAAAAGAGACCGGCAGATAAGTAATAAAAAACAAAAAAAGTATTCTAATGTATTGATAATAATAATAATAATGAATGGAACAGTAATCAATAATGTCACTGGGGGTCAATGAAATATTATTACCTAACAATGTTTATCTGATAGCAGATATAGTTTGAAAACCAAATGAATCTGGCAGATTAAAAATAGCTATTGTAATATATTAGCTAGTAATAAAATGAAACAGTGATAAATAAAAATATTCTATCACATTATCATATTGTACTATATAAACCATATTTAAATGATGTACAATTGAAATTCAATAAAAAACTTCTAGGTATCATAAATATTGTAATACCTTTTATCAGTCGCTGAATCCAATGGATTATAGATATTTTAAACACAAGGTGTGTTTAGCGAGAAGGAAAAAGGGCTTGAACTAGTTTTTATATAAGAAAGAAAAAATACTTATTGTTATTATTAAATTTTTATATAAAAACTAGTTCAAGCCCTTTTATCCATTATCCATTTTAAGAATTTATATATATAAATATATGTTTTTATGTTTATGTTCTTATTGTTGATGTAGATCTGATGAAGGGGTGTGTTTTCTAAAGCACTGTAAACCTCAAAACGCGTTATCTGTACTCTATTCAATAAAGCCCGAATTGTTTGCACCAATCGGTGTATTCAGAATTTGTCACTTGAGGAGTGCGCTTCCTGTTTTTTTTGGGGGGGCCACTTCTGGTTCCAGCCATACAGATTGTGACAAACGGTTGTGGCTCATCCTGCCAGTCCGTTATCCAGTTGAAACGCAACCCTCTCTGTGGGCAATTGCCCATGACTGTAATACCAACCTCTTAATGAGCATGGTGAGTATCCCCGAATCCTGAGAAAGATTGGGGACTCGCTGAACGTTGACGTCTCATTGTGGTTTCATAAAAGCAGCGCATCCTTTCTGAAAAAAAAAAAAAAAATTCTCACACAATAGAGACTACATCCTATATAATGCACTTCGCCTGCATCAGTCTCCTGGTATTCCAGGACCATTGTCCAGCCAGGAACCTGCAGAGGTGCAATGTATGTTGCTGGGAGGCGCCGACACTCACAAGTGAGGAGTACATGGCTCCTAGGAACCACCCGCTTACTGCAGAAAACTATTACAGTGCAGGGCAGGAAGAGGTTAATTGCTAGCTGGCATTATGAGGGGAGCATCTGAAAATAAAATGGGGGTAGTTGTGTTCTCAATATGAGGAATGGAGTAACTCTGATAGTAGTGAAGTGTTTAGCGCTATGAGGGGAACATTATACAGTAAAACACCTATTTGCGGATTGTACTATGAGGGCAGAGGGGAATCTGGCAGTAAGTGGCTGACGTGACAGTATTTAGTCCTGGTATAGCGGTCAGCAGGTGACGTTACAGTATTTAGTCCTGGTATAGCGGTCAGCGGGTGACGTGACAGTATTTAGTCCTGGTATAGCAGTCAGCAAGTGACGTGACAATATTTAGTCCTGGTATAGTTCTATTTGATAATTCTGTATGTATATAAATATTTTATTGTGTATAGGGTTAGACATACAGTGGATACGGAAAGTATTCAGACCCCTTTAAATTTTTCACTCTTTGTTTCATTGCAGCCATTTGCTAAAAGCAAAAAAGTTCATTTTATTTCTCATTAATGTACACTCAGCACCCCATCTTGACAGAAAAAAAACAGAAATGTAGATATTTTTGCAAATTTATTAAAAAAGAAAAACTGAAATATGACATGGTCATAAGTATTCAGACCCTTTGCTCAGTATTGAGTAGAAGCCCCTTCCTTTTGAGCTGGTACAGCCATGAGTCTTCTTGGGAATGATGCAACAAGTTTTTCACATCTGGATTTGGGGATCCTCTGCCATTCTTCCTTGCAGATCCTCTCCAGTTCTGTCAGGTTGGATGGTGAACGTTGGTGGAGCCATTTTCAGGTCTCTTCAGAGATGCTCAATTGGGTTGAGGTCAGGGCTCTGGCTGGGCCAGTCAAGAATGGTCACAGAGTTGTTCTGAAGCAACTCCTTTGTTATTTTAGCTGTGTGCTTAGGGTCATTGTCTTGTTGGAAGGTGAACCTTCGGCCCAGTCTGAGGTCCAGAGCACTCTGGAAGAGGTTTTCTTCCAGGATATCTCTGTACTTGGCCGCATTCATCTTTCCTTCAATTGCAACCAGTTGTCGTGTCCCTGCAGCTGAAAAACACCCCCAGAGTATGATGCTGCCACCACCATGTCTCACTGTTGGGATTGTATTGGGCAGGTGATGAGCAGTGCCTGGTTTTCTCCACACATACCGCTTAGAATTAACGCCAAAAAGTTAAATCTTCATCTCCTCAGACCAGAGAATCTTATTTCTCATAGTCTGGGAGTCCTTCATGTGTTTTTTGGCAAACTCTATGCGGGCTTTCATATGTCTTGCACTGAGGAGAGGCTTCCTTCGGGCCACTCTGCCATAAAGCCCCGACTGGTGGAGGGCTGCAGTGATAGTTGGCTTTCTAGAACTTTCTCCCATCTCCCTACTGCATCTCTGGAGCTCAGCCACAGTGATCTTTGGGTTCTTCTTTACCTCTCTCACAAGGCTCTTCTCCCACGATTGCTCAGTTTGGCTGGACGGCCAGGCCTAGGAAGAGTTCTGGTCGGACCCAAACTTCTTTCATTTAAGGATTATGGAGGCCACTGTGCTCTTAGGAACCTTGAGTGCTGCAGAAATTCTTTTGTAGCCTTGGCCAGATCTGTGCCTTGCCACAATTCTGTCTCTGAGCTCCTTGGGCAGTTCCTTTGACCTCCTGATTCTCATTTGCTCTGACATGCACTGTGAGCTGTGAGGTCTTATATAGACAGGTGTGTGCCTTTCCTAATCAAGTCCAATCAGTTTAATTAAACACAGCTGGACTCCAATGAAGGAGTAGAACCATCTCAAGGAGGATCAGAAGGAAATGGACAGCTGTGAGTTAAATATGAGTGTCACAGCAAAGGGTCTGAATACTTATGGCCATGTGATATTTCAGTTTTTCTTTTTTAATAAATTTGCAAAAATATCTACATTTCTGTTTTTTTCTGTCAAGATGGGGTGCTGAGTGTACATTAATGAGAAATGAGATGAACTTTTTTGCTTTTAGCAAATGGCTGCAATGAAACAAAGAATGAAAAATTTAAAGGGGTCTGAATACTTTCCGTACCCACTGTATATACGCCTTGTTGCTTGTGCACCTGATTTTTTAAAGGGTCACAAGCAACTAGTGTGGCTATGCAAAAAAAATTTACATACATATGAAACAACTCCTTTAGACTAAGGCCCCATGCTGTGGAAAAGACTGGCGGAAACGCATCGTGTTTTTTTCTGCAGCATTTTTCATTGCGATTCAGAGATCTCCTCTGTGGACCCTCTGCACCTATTATACGTATACAGAAAATGTCAGTATTTCCGCAGATCTAATTGACATGCTGTGATTTTCAAAAATGAAAATTTTTTTTTGAAAATGCAGAATTTCCGCTGCAGATTTTTTTCTACAATGTGTGTCTGGGATTAGCCAGAATCCCATCTACTTTGCAGGTAATGTAAAATGCTGTGGTTTGCAACGTGGGTTCCCGGCCTTATCCCTTTCATGCCTCTGTCAATGTTTGTTTTTGCATTTCCATTTTTCTCTCCTACCATTCCCAGAGCCATAATTTATTCATTTTTCAGTTCACAGACTCACATGATGGCTTATTGTGTACCGGATAAATTGTACTTTGTAATGGCACCATTGAATATCCTGTACAATGTACTGGGAAGCTGGAAAAAAATTCTGAATGAGGTGGAATTGGAAAAAAAATGCATTTGTGCCAATATCTTATGGGTTTACTTTTTACGGCATTCACTTTGTGGTAAAAATGACATGTTACCTGTATTCTGCAGGTCAGTACGATCACAGCGATACCAAATTTATATCGTATTTGTAATGTTTTGATACCTTTTAAAAAATTGAGAACTTTGCAAAATAGAGGAAAATTTTTGTGTCGCCATGTTTTTTTTCCACACTACGCCGTTCACCATATAGGATAAATATTTTAATATTTTAATAGTTTGGACATTTTTGAGCGCGGGTATACTTAATGTGTTTATGTATATTATTGTTTATTTATTTTTATATGTGTACTAGGGAAAGTGAGTGAATTTGAATTTTTATATTTTTTGTGTTTTTTTTATACTTTTAAAAACTTTTTTATTTTTTATTTTACTTTTATTTTCAGACCCACTAGGGACCTTGAACCATAGGGTTCATACTATTCACTGCAATACTAATATAGTGCAGTGAATAGTAAAATACATTGCCTTTTATTACACACTGCCTCTGTAATAGAAGGGATATAATGACAAGCCTGGGAGCCTTCAATAGGCTCCTAGTTGTCATGGCAACTGATCACTGCCCTTTGATGGCGATCTGGAGGGCGGCGATCTTCAAAGATAGCGCCTCCCATATTCCTCTGTGTGAATGATTCCTCACAGTTTCTCTATTACCTTCAATGGGAAAACTGTGATTCAGCACACAGGCACTAAACATGGCATTTTGGCCATGGCAGAAACGCCACAACAAAAAACGCAGCGTTTTACACTACCTGCAAAGTGGATGGGATTCTGGCTAATTCCATCCACACATTGCAGAAAAAAATCTACAGTGGGAATGCTCCGATTTCAAAAACGCTCACGGTCTTGTAAATCGCAGTATGTTTATTATACCTACGCAAACATTGGCATTTTCCATAAAGGTATAATAGAGGCAGAAATTCTGCGGACTTTCTGTGAAAAACGCTGCAGAAAAAAACACAATGTATTTCTACCACTGTCAGCGTTTTTCGGCTGCAACTTGCTACCTGTGGTCTTAGCCTTAAAGGTATTGTTCAGTTTTAGCAAATAAATGTTATTTTTTGTAGACTGAAAAATTCTACATTTTTCCAATATACTTTAAGTATCAATTCAACACGGCTTTCTAGATCTCTGCTTGCTGTCATTCTTTGCTTACTTTCAGTGGATAAAAATCAGTCCATGGTCATGTGATGTACAGTCCTTGGTCATGTGATATACAGTACATGGTCATGTGATGGACACACAGGTGCACAGCTCCTTACAAGACAGAGCTCAGATTGCTGTGCTGTAACTGTAACGAACTGTGCACCTGTGTGACCATCACATGTCCATGGACTGTATATCACATGACCAGTGACTGTATGTCACATGACCATGGACTGGTTTTTATAAACTAAAATAAAACAAAGAATAACAACAAGCAGAGATCTAGAAAACTGGGAGAAATTGATACAGAAAGTATAATGGAAAACTTTATAATATTTTTTGTCATTATACAAACAATAACATTTATTTCCTGAAACTAGACAACCCCTTTAAGGAATTGTAGTTTCTCTCCATATAGTGGTTTATTTTACTGAAGTAGTGTTTTTAGTTGTGGGAAAACCGCAATCACACACATGAAAGGCCGT
This sequence comes from Leptodactylus fallax, assembly GCA_947044405.1. NCBI lineage: Eukaryota > Metazoa > Chordata > Amphibia > Anura > Leptodactylidae > Leptodactylus > Leptodactylus fallax. The sequence goes on from CAMRHE010000760.1 coordinate 133,665, forward strand.
AGTCTGATGACAGGGAAATTATTAAAATCTACCCACAGCAAGAGCAGATTGACATCCATATTTGTGGGAAAAGATTCAGAACAACTAGTATATTATTCATTTAACCCCTTGGTGACATTGGACGTAATAGTACGTCACAGCTGCCAATGCCTTAAGGCAAGCTGACATACTATTAAATCAGATGCCTTCTGTCCATGACTTCCGGAGCCGGTGTCAGCTGTAATGTACTATAACTTGTTCGGGGGAGACAATATGTATTTTCAGCAGCATCGGGTCTGATCACTGACCCTGGGTCTGCCGAGCCACATATCTGGTTGATCCTGCTGATATAAAAGGAAGTCAGTATATACACAGGCTGTTTTTCTGTATAATCTGCAAAACATGTATTGTTCTTTCAAGTCCCCTAGTGGGACATCAAGAGTTAAAAAAAAAAAAACTAACGTTTTAAAAATAATAAATAAATAAAGCTCAAAAAATGTCCCTTTCCTATATAAAACAAATTATGTAAAAAAAAAAAAAACCTAAAAATGAATAAAAACAATGTATATTTGGTATCACGTCTGTAACAACTCGTACAATAAAACTGAAATATTATTTAACTTGCACAGTTAACCGAAAAAAAAAGCCAGAAGTAATGGAAGTTTTGGAAATCGCAGCGTGTCCACTGTGCGTATTTTTCCGCAATGTCTGGATGGGATTTGCTAGAATCCCATCCACTTTGCAGGTACTGTAAAATGCCGCATTTTTTTCCACAGTGTTTATGCCACGTGGGGCCCTGGCCTTACAAAGTAACAAGTTCCCTTTAAGATGTTTGTACCATATACATTATTATAGGGTGATAGGCTATATACAGACATTTTGTTGCATTCCATAGACATTCATTGCCTTTCTCAGCAGTCACATGTACATGCAGCTCTCTTACGAAAGCAAGCAATGAACACTTGGTTTGAGAGCCTTAGATGGAACTTAGTTATGTGACTACATTTCTTTTCTTTAATAAAAAAAATAAAAAAAAACAGCCACAGTTACTGGGTTTTGGGTTGTTTATATAGTACCAGCATATTCTGCAGCACATCCTGACATTATCGCTATTCCAATTGGGCTTGTAATCATTTCTCTTTCTTAGTCTGAGGCCCCACATGGTGGAAAAACTGCATTTTTGCTGTAGATTTTGCTACAGTTTCTTGAGCTAAAGCCAACAGTGGCTTCAAAGGCAAAATTGAAGCAAAGTCAACAACAACAAAAAAAGTGCTGTTGGGGCAGTGCTATGGAGAAGGCGCACTGTTGGGGCATTGTTACTGAGTGGTGGTGCATTAGGAATATTATTACTGGGTGGTGGCGCATTGGGAATACAAATACTAGGTGCCGATGCATTGGGCGCATTATTACTGAGTGGTGGTCCATTGGGAATATTAATACTGGGTGGCAGTACATTGGGAGTATTATTACAGAGTGATGGTATATTGGATATATAAATACTAGGTGGCGGTGCATTGGGAGTATTATTACTGAGTGGATGGTGCATTAGGAATATTAATACTGGGTGGCGGTGCATTGGGAGTATTATTACTCAGTGGCAGTACATTGGGAATATTAATACTGGGTGGCAGTACATTGGGAGTATTATTACAGAGTGACGGTATATTGGATATATAAATACTAGGTGGCGGTGCATTGGGAGTATTATTACTGAGTGGATGGTGCATTAGGAATATTAATACTGGGTGGCGGTGCATTGGGAGTATTATTACTCAGTGGCAGTACATTGGGAATATTAATACTGGGTGGAAGTACATTGGGAGTATTGTTACTGAGTGGTGGTGCATTGGGAATATTAATACTGGGTGGCAGTACATTGGGAGTATTACTGAGTGGCGATATATTTGGAATATAAATAATAGGTGGAGGTGCATTGGCAGCATAATTACTAAGTGGCGGTGCATTGGGAGTATTATTACTGAGTGACAGTAGATTGGGGTGTTATTACTGAGTGGTGGTGCATTGGGAATATTAATACTGGGTGGCAGTACATTGGGAGTATTATTACAGAGTGGCGGTATATTGGGAATATAAATACTAGGTGGTGGTGATTTGGGAGTATTATTACTGAGTGGTGGTACATTGGGAATATAAATACTAGGTGGAGGTGCATTGGCAGTATTATAAAATGATGGTACATTGGGAAGATTAATACTGGGTGGCAGTACATTGGGAGTATTATTACAGAGTGGTGGTACATTTCGAATATTAATACTGGGTGGAGGTACATTGGGAGTATTATTACAGAGTGGCTGTACATTGAGAATATTAATACTGGGTGGCAGTACATTGGGAATATTATTACAGAGTGGCGGTACATTGGGAATATAAATACTAGGTGGAGGTGCATTGGCAGTATTATTACTGAGTGGTGGTGCATTAGGAGTATTATTACTGAGTGGCTGTACATTAGGAATATTAATACTGGGTGGCAGTACATTGGGAATATTATTACAGAGTGGCGGTACATTGGGAATATTATTAGAGTGGCGGTACACTGGGAATATTAATATGGGGGCATTAGAAATGGCTCTTAATCTGAGGAGTCTAAAGAGGACCCTATGGGGGTAGCGAAAAATGGCACTTATGGTTCAGGAGTTAGAGGGGGCACAAAATGTGGGGTAATATTACTGTGTGGGTTTTAAATGGTAGGATCTGGGCTTTAAGAATAGGACTTTTGTATAGAGGTTTGGAATAGATGTGGGGTGAGCTAGAAAAGTCTGTGTGTCAAATTCTGTACGTATAAGCCATGGTCATTAAAAGTCATCATGAAAGTTCAGATGAAGAAGGAAGAGGAAACTGAATGCCTATAATTAGATGTCACCGGATGTAACTATATTCACCTATACGTTCTGCAGAATGTCTGTGTAGAACTAGTATCTACCACTATATGGTCATTGTATGGTGGTGATGCTGGACTTGGTATAGAGGGGTTAATTCAATATAGTCACTATATGGCAGCATTGTGTGTTCAAGGTCTGGTGGAATTATTTAGCTCTTATTTAGTGGTATTAGTAATGTGTTTCTTGATGTAGGGGGTTTTATTCGATAACAGAATGACTATCATGTATGGTGATAATATTTGCTTCTTGTCTAGTGGTATTATTTGGTGACTGTATGTTGCTGGAATATATTGCCCTTATATAAATGAATAAGGGCCCACATTACTCTGGAGCCAGCACTGATATACAGTGCCATCCCTCACCATCATTATATATAGCACTGTCCTTCATCATTATATACAGTGTCCTCATTATATACCGTATAAACAACAGGCCCTGGTGTAATGTTTGTCACCCCATGTATATAATGAATTACGTACCATTTGTGAATCACATGGGGTAGGTTGTGGGTGTGTCTGGGGTTTAACATAAAAATTTGTGCCTTTTCCTACCCTATTTATTTTGGGTGTGCCCCAGTATCAGCCTTCAAGTGCACCATGGCAGTCCTAATTTGTCAGATTTGTTTACAGACAAACAATACTGCCTCGCCAGCTCGCCACCCAATACTGCCCCCTTTTATCTGTAAATATTTTCAACTTCTGTCTGTGCCACCGCTGTCTATAGGAAAAGCTGGGAAATCAGGTCCCGCCCTCAATGCACTTGCAGGCTGATTTGCATATCCATAAAAAAGATGACTATCTCTTCATTGCTTCATCTGTGTGTGGATACAGAATTATTTTTATGCCTATTGAATGCCCCTACACTGTGCTATCATTGATTTTGGAGGCATTTGGGCCTGATAGACTCCTTTTAATGAACCCTGAAGCAAGAATGTGTTTCATGCACCGCTCACATACAACAGGCATAACACATCCTGTAATGTTCTCTTAAGTACAAGCTACATGTTTAATTGTGCAGTTGTCAGACATTTTAAGGAGTGGGTGTCATTGTTATAGGGGGCATTCTCATGGGTCACTACAGGTAATGTGGTATCTAAACATTTGACAATGTGAGTATTCTGCTTGAAGAAGGTGAGATGAGCGATAAAAAAGATAAGACAATATATCCATGAGGCAATCTCTGTTACTGGAAGAAGCCTTTATTGTCGTGCAGACAAAGACAGAAAATGATTACAGCCATAGAAGACGTCAGGTACTATGAGTCACTGCTCTTTATTGTGTCTTCAGCTATGTCTCTTCAGTATTGTATTCTTTAAGCAGTCTGCAGGTAATGATGTCCTGTCGTAATGTATGGTATAGATTGCTATTATTTCATCACTGTATGGCTCTGGCATTGGGCCACTGTATGGTAACATTAATTTATGGTATAGTCAAGTTATATGAAGCACTAGTCTGGCATATTAGCTCTGACCTTGAAGAAGTGATGGCCAACCTTTTGAGCTCGGTGTGTCAAAATTTGTAAAAAAAAAAAAAAACTGAGTATAACTCGGGTGGTGTGTCACTTCGAGAAAAATCCATAATTTTGTGATATTTGTAGCTCTAATAATAAGTTAGATTTTTAATATATGCACTGTATTCATCAATAAAGCAAGAACAAATAATTCTTTACCTTACTGCTTAGTGACTTTTTTGTTGCTGAATTTCATTAGCTAAATCTTCAATTGAAGGTTGGTATTTCGTACACTTCATGCCCAAGCAAGCACTACTAACTTCATCTGTCACTCGTTTTTTTTTTATTGGTTTTAATATTATTTAAGTAGAATCTACTTACTACCTTTCCCCCAGAATTGCTGAGCGGTAACTGTTTTGGGGTACACTGGCAGCAGGGTGAGAGTTTGGTAGCTGCTTCAATGGCTGGGGTGTAAGGAGCCCACACGCCAGAGATGACTCTCCTATCTCCCTGTAGTCACTGGAATGGACCTTGGTCCAGCCGTCTGCCGCTGACATGGCAACTGTGGGACACAGTTCTAGTGTTTCCAGCTGCCTGGGTGCAAGTCTGCAGTAAATTTAGTTCTGGCTTCACTGCCTAAAGCCCTAACTATCAACTTCTCTAATGGAGGAAGGACGGCCACCGTTTGCGCAGCGCTTTGACTATGAAGGAGGAGAGATGTGCACTCTCAGCGGGAAGCAGCAGAGTTGCCCCGCTTCCGGACTCGTGTCATAGGTTAGCCATCGGGGCTTTAGATTGATGGACACCATGAAGTCCTCAGGTTGTATCATGTCTGACACTGACTTTATAGAGTCCATTTTGAATCTATTCTAAGTCAGGTCTATGATGAGACACCGCTGACCCTCTGGTTATGGGACTAGGAAGATGACTGAATAGGCCCTGAGCCTTTCTGGTTGTCTGGAACCTCCTTTGGAGCCCCTTTAAGAGTGAATTTGTCTATAAGTTGAAAGATAGCTGGGTTCCTTGGTGAGTTTAGGAAGAATATGTGTGGTGGGATGGACTTGAATTCCGGAGAGTATCCTCTAGTAAAAGAGGCCTGAACCTATGTGTGATGTAATGTGTGTACAAATATAAGAGAACTCCAATAGTCTTGCACCCACCATAGGTGGAGGTCTGGCAACAAACCATACACTTGGAAGGGTCATTATTCTTCTTTGTAGAGAAATCTCTGTTGTTCTGTCTGGAACTGAGTTTTCTTTGTCTGTCTGTTCATCTGAAGTTTCTTCTAAGTTTTTGGGAATATCTTCTGAAGGGACAAAAATTTCTTCTCCATGTGTTTTTTTTTTACCATGGGGAAAAAGACACCTTTGTTTTCTGCCCGGGATTCTAAAATTAGGGGTAATTGAGGACCAAATAACCCCTTTGGCTAAAAAGGCAAAAAACTGAAACTATTCTTAAAGGGAATCTCTAACCAGCTACAGACACCCTATACTAACTAAAACCATAATAGTCTCTTCCTACCTTCCTTTCTAATTATAATCGTACATTTTTTTTACATTCCGTTACCAAAGGTTTCACACAAAAAATGCAAATCCACTAGAGGATGTCGGCAAAACACACACCCATACTGTAGAATGACATGGATGTGCATCCCATAATTTGTTGAAGTTTTGTATGAAATCCTGTGCATGCACAAAGTCTTGCGCATTCACTGAATTCACATTAGCTGCTGGCTCAATAAAAACTGATGTCAGTAACTGTGTGCGCAGGTGTGGTGGAGGATTGCTAGCGTGCATGTGCAGGATTTCATCGCAAGATGAAGAAAATCTGGATGCCAGTCACAGAAAGGGGACGTGATTAGTGCCAAAGCTGATCTGAGAGACAGACTCAAGTGCTGGTAGAAACACCCAAGGGACTCAATTTGGGTCATTAACAGACAGAGCGGGAAAAGTTTGGGGACGCCATAATCAGGGTGACAGGTTCCCTTTAAAGGCTACATCTAGAGATGAGCAAATTTCTCAAAAGTTCGATTCGGCAGTTCGATTCGATGTTACAAAAAAATTCTCTTCAATCCAAATTACTTCACGCCGAATAAACAGCTATTTCCGGGCTACAGAGAGCCGGGGTGGGCGGCAAAATGCCGGAAGCCCTTGGATGCCGCGGTCATGTTTCTCTCTCTCTCTCTCTTCAGCACGGACAACTTTTATTCATGTGGAAAGATCTACTAACAAGCAAAGACACGCCTACCCAATCACATCACTAGAGAATATCTTGTGACCGTCTGATATCACAAAGGTCCTTACTAAATATTCGTTACCACGAAGCATCAGGAAATCCGGAATCGTGGAGAATCAAAGATTTCCTGAAATTCGGATCGAATTTCACTTCTGCAGAATCGATTCGCTCATCTCTAGCTACATCTCTTGCCCATTGTTTCAACCATAAGGCTCTTTTGCTTGCTGAGAAGACAGTTTCAGTGTGTCTGTTGGAAAATTGCATAATAAGTCAAAAGCAATGTACAGGTCAAGAATAGTGTTAGGCTTCTCGTGTCTTGAGACGCCATCTTAGATGTGATTAGCAAGTTGATTGATGAGAACCCTGAGTGTCCTATTGACTAAGGTGACTGCCACTGATGCCAAGTTACAATATAGCCTCTTCAGATGATAATCAGTCTTCCTGTCCAACTGATCTTTACGGAGAGAGGATGGATCTGCTGGAAAAACAGATTTAATAGACAGTCTGGCAATTGCCAAGTCCACCTTGGGAGGTTCCTGCCATTCCTCAGAGAAAGCAGAGAAAGAAGGATCTAAATGATAAACCACTCTGAATCTTGCCCCAGGATCAGGCTTCTTCTCAGGTTGTTTCCATACAGCTCTGGGAGTAATGGATGATCAGGAAAAATAATCTGTTTCTTTTAAGGAAAATGAAAGCCTCTTATGTTTGGATCATCCTTCTCTGAAATCATCAGTTTCTACTGAGAAGTGTAATGAGCTCCTGAGCTTTGTCTACATCAGAGTCATAGGATATGAGACCATCATCAGGATAAGAGTCAGGAGCCCGAGGGGATTCATTGGAGGAGGAGATGTGAGCTGAAGAGGAGGACATGTTAGAGGCAGAGGAGCCTTTATGAGCAGACGTGACCTGCTGGAAGGCTCGGGAAAGCCGAGTTTTAAACCAGGCAAAAAAAAAAAAAATCATCTGATGACCCCGCATTTGCAGGTGAAGTTCTCTGCGGTACATTGCTGTTGGTGCATAGATCACAATGACAGCTGGAGCATAGTCTGTGTCTGTTTTTTGTGTGTGTGTGTGTTTCTCTTCCCAGAAGAGGAGTGACTAGATAAAAAGAAAGTACTTGTAATATATACACAAAAATTTCACACCTGCGAGGCTGGAGGAAGGATTAGGCATAAACTCAATTTAGAGGAGACTTGCTAGCAAGGCTTAGTGGAAGTGAGCACACCAAGACTTTTAATAACCTGGTGGTCTCACGAAATGAGACTTCACACCTGTTCTCAGCCCCATCCATCCTCCTGAGCCAACCAACAGTGCCTCTTGGCAACCACCCCCTGTGACATCAGCCTAAGCATGTGCTATAGCTGCGACTTCACGCCATGGCAATCTGATGCTGTGCAGCTGAAAAAGGCAGATATCAGTATGCACGACTGAATCAGAGTGGTATAGACACCCCCGAGCCTCACCACATGAGAGATATAAGTAAAATAGCACATACCTGGAATGAAGAAGAGATGGCAAAATGGTCAAAAGACTGCATATAAAGTCCATGCCCAGCTAAAGCACTGTCAGCAGAGGCACCTTCCATGATACAAGGTGGAAGATGCAGAATACCAAACCCCGGCACGCAAAAGGGAATACAGGATCTGAAGGGGACATTAGCGTTGTTGCTCCAAATAGCTCATTTGCATATTGGCAAAAACATCTTAGCAACAGAGACATTAATTCACAAGGAAAAAAGACTGGGAATCGTGACCGTAGCCTATCAATCTGCAGGCTGGGTTGATATGCCGGGCTCTGGGACAGAATTACTTTAAAAGATTAGAGGCACAAGCCTTAAGACATACTGTATGTTTTGGCCTGTTCTCCCCCTTTCCGAAACATATATATTGGTAAAATCATGTACATGAGGCAAGTTCTCTAGCAAAGTAACATGGTAGCACACCTCTATAGTGCAGTCACCTAATACAGTAGTGTTCAGATACCACTTCTACACAATGAAATAAGTTCACTTATATCCGGTGATGTCTTCTCTAATTGAGGTTGTCCATTTTCCTATTCCTTGCCAAGCTAGGGGTCAAATTTTCCATCATTCCCATTTTGTCAGGTCCCCCTACACAATAATTGTGCCCACTTTTGTGCCATAGCCTCAAGGTCTCCTCCTTCCAAGGTTTCCTCCATCAGTATATTCTCACCAAATGCTACTTTTGACATTAAACATATTTCTTATTTTTTTGACAGTTAAAATCATAAATCTCCTTCTCCTCCACAAAAGCATCTCAATGGAAGTAGAATCAGTCTTAGTGTGATGCAGGGTCCTGTGGACACCCGCAAATGCTGCAACCCCTATAGTTACGCCACCTTGACCTTGCGTGGCTCGAAATCAAGATTCATATGAGTGTCTATATGCTCAGCTAAGAATATATATGATCTGTATTTACTTTACAATGCTAGTATGGTATTTTGTTCTTAAAAGACTTGTCAGCAATTTCAGTGTAGCATTCTTTCGTCACTTTAGATATAAGAAATGTTAAGACTTGTCACCACTCCTAACATGACTACTTTAGTAAATTCTTGCATTCCCCACATACAATTAATTCTCAATCATCTTTTCTATTATTCCTACTAGAAATTTTTAATTAAATTGAGAACTGGGTGTCACCATTCCCCTTGTCATAATGGTGTATACCTACAGAGTCTGGCACTGTCAGCATTGACACGTACTGGCACTGAATTCTCTGGCATCAGACACTGAGGCTGAGGTGTATATAAATATATACTGTATATAGATAGATAGATAGATAGATAGATAGATAGATAGATAGATTTTGCTTACATGCACAAAAAGACTCTTGTAAATCATGTAAATTCTTCATCAAGGACATAAAGAACATCAGTCTTCTGTCTGCGTGACCTACAGTACCACATTTGGGAACCCTGCACTGATGTTAAACGCACAAGGAATATGCCATTGGCACTTCTGGAAGGAGTCAGCTCCTGTGTGGGGGTGCAGGGCCAAGTACTACATCATCCTCAGAAGTGTGGTCTAGGAGGTGATAGGTTTCTTGCCAGTCTGATGGTACGTGTTTGGCGCATACAGCAGCAGGACAGGCCTAGAAGTTGTCAGACGGCTGCAGCAAAGAGGAGAGCAGAGTCCAGGAAGTTCAGCCTAATGGACTCTCAGCAGAGCAGGCAAGTTAGGAGGCAGACAGTGAGAATTATTAGTACTCTGGATATCTGAGGGAATTACAGTGAGTTTTTGGACTAAGTAGTGTGACCAAGAATCTACCGCAAAGAGAGAAGTAGAGAAATACAGATGTAGCAGAGTTAACCCGAACTTCTGCAACTGGTTAAACTGCTGCAGCGTGATATCTTATCACAGAAGAGAACAAAAAACAATGAAAAGTTATTGGAAAACCATTTGGTTTTTGCTGTCTTGTGTGAGAAGATATCAGGCAGCGACATTTTAACCAATTACAGAAGTTCAGGTTAACTCTGCTACATCTGAACATCCCCAAAGTGGTGACAGCGAGGCTGATCTATGTGCTGGTGTTTGGGCATTTGAAGGAAGTTCCATCCTCGGGGACCTGCAGCCGGAGCCTGCCGCAGTTGTTGGGATGTTCTGTGTTATCACTTTGGTGTCTCTCATGCTGCAAATGAAATGTTCAGTGAAAAGTTTTTTGCAATGCATCTGGTGTGTGCACGGTTGCTCTGCACCTACTAAAACATCCTGCACCCCATTCTTACAACATGAGAAACCTGGGGAAATGGACATGGCCGATTTAGCTACTGTCATTAGCCAGACACGTAGGTAGAGCAAGACAGTGTCTGGACAGGGGAGTGTGAGTGAGTGACTCAATCCTTCAGAGAGAGCCAAACGACAAGCAAGTTCCTGTCCCCTGAGACACTGTACAATGAAGTAGCTTAGCGTTACTTCAGAAACTGTACCAATAGCCAACAAATTCCCCATAATTCCATAGCGATGAGTACAGAGGATTCTGAGACACAGGTGTCACACATGACATCTTGTACAAAGGGCTGCTGATATTGTGAGTTCATCCTGCTGTTTTCTTTTGTTAATCTTGCCATTGTGACATCACTATGTGCACTATTTTAACACTGTAAACATCATTACACTATTTTGATATCACTTTGTTTATTATCAGTGTATTGTGACATCACTATGTTTATGTTTGTGTTGTGACGTAACTGTACACTTTTTCTGTTCTCTGAAATCACTGCGAATATTATTGGTGTAATATGACATTACTCTGACTACCTCTTTATTGTGACATCACTGTATAGATTATCCCTGTACTGTGACATCACTTTAATTATCTGTGAGCTGAGGTGTCACTGCATGCATTATCCCTGTACTCATGACTTCAAATTGTGCCTTAAACATACCTCCCAACTTTCAAAGGACAGAAAGAGGGGTAGAACTTAGCTCCACCCACTTCTACACTGATTCCGCCCATTCCCATTCATTTGTCTTTGTGCCACTATACAGTATAATGCTAAAATCATATGCCCCCCACATTATAACGTTCCCCTCCAATTGCCCCCACAGTAAAAAGTCCCTCACCTGGTGCACCCACAATTTAATGTCACCCTCCAGCTGTCCCAGTTTAAACTGGGAGCAACTAAAGGAGGACATTTAACTGGGGCAGCTGGATGGTGGCATTAAACTGGGAGCAACTAAAGGAGGACATTAAACTGGGGGCAACTAGAGGGGGGCCATATTATCTCCCTCCAGCTACCCCCATGGTTTAATGTCCTCCTCCAGTTGCCCCCAGTTTAATGTCCCCCCTCCAGCTTCCCCCAGTTTAATGTCCTCCTCCAGTTGCCCCCAGTTTAATGTCCCCCTCCAGCTTCCCCAGTTTAATTTCCTCCTCCAGTTGCCCCCAGTTTAATGTCCCCCTCCAGCTTCCCCAGTTTAATGTCCCCACCCTGTGACCCCCACAGTTTAACATAAAAAGCAGTAATACTAACCTCTTCTCGCTCCCCTGATGTTCTGTCTGAAATGTCAAGGAGCTGCAGGTGTAATGTGAGTGATGTCATCACATTGCGCCTAAAGCTCCAGAAGCACTCAGGGGCTGAATGGTGAAGCAGGGATGGGATGGCTCCTGCTTCACCATTGTATTCAACTCATACCTCCTGACATACCTCCTGCCAACCGGGACAGGAATCTGGGATGGTTGGTAGGTATGCTTACCCTTGTGCACTAAGCAGAACAAAGCAAGGCATTGTTATAAATCTGGCTATAGGAGCTCATGATTATTTGTTGCACCATTGGAGGATATGAGATAGATGCATAAGAGATAGATAGACAGACAGACATAGAAAAGTCCAGAGCAGCATCCTAGTACAAAGTGCATTTGAATGCATGCCACAGAATTTTTGGTGACCGAATATCCACCAACAGAAAACACAAAACTAGCAGCACTCCAGAATTTACAAGAAAAAACAATTGAAAAGAAACTATTTTACATTTCAGTTCAATGTAAGGTCTCAGGGTGCCTGAGAAAAATCGTTACATTGGACCAAAATGTCACACGTGAAATAAAGTCACCTTTTTCACTTTTTTTTTCTATCTGTGAACAGAGAGATAGATACTGACGTGCATATATATATATATATATATATATATATATATATATGTACATATATACAATATATGTTGTTTTCTGCTTCATGTGCACTTTCACCTCTGTGTAAGCTTTAATATGCCTTATTATACAGCATATAGTTATAGGAATTTTCCTAACCTTTTACATGGAGTTACATTGTTTTATTGACAAACAAAATATGGGTCACATGAAAATTCTTTCTGCATTATCGTTGTTCTTTTTTTCTAGTTTTTTTATTTCCTCATGAGGGACTTTCCAACAATTTATGAGAAAAGAAAAGAGAAAGGAAAGAGGAGGGAGTGACTATGTCAGGGAATATCCCAACCTTAGACCGTCCCACAAGGCTGAGTATAAACACATACACATGTCTATGTCTCACATTACTATACTATAATCATGGGGCTAACCTGCAGCTCTGCAGCTCAAGGTGAGTGTTACACAGTGTGCCCGAGACGCCCGAGACCTTGTTCTGCAATTCTTCTAATTCAGCCTCTATAGAATAAGTAATAACTTCATATATAATAGCAATATTATTATATTTAAGAGAACTTGTCTTGTGGTTGACAACTTGTTATTGTCACTGTTACTTTGTTGCCATTTTGCAAATAACATTGTTCTGCTTCACTCACTGTTGTGTTCCGTTGGGTGCGTGGTCTCAATATTGTCACATTTTAGCATCCATATTATGTCTGCAACAGTGTTTTATCTAAAGTTTTGCTGAGCGGAGCTCAGATTAGATTATTACGACCATGTGCAACTTGCCTTTATAACTTTATTCTCAAATATAAAGTATAGATCCAATGTTATTGAGGCCATAAGTTACAGAAGTCCCATGGTTATTTGTTATTTGCATAATGCACCGTGTGTATCAAAAAATATATATATATGTTATATCAAGGATCTACGTCCTCCATTGTGGGAACATTTATTATAAGTATGCAAGATCCCTGTCCGCAGGAATGAGTACCAGCTACCTGCAAATGGCGGAAGAACTTGTTCTTTCTAAAAACATAGCAGAAGTCATAATTTTGCTTTAGAATTATTGGTATTAAAAAAAAGCTACTAAATAAAGTCCAGGTCCCAGTGACAGGTAAGCTTATGCCCTGTATTTATTATCTGTGTACTGTGACATCACTGTGTGCATTATCCCTATTTAAAGGAATGTCCCTTTAAGGAGGTTATACATGTAGGGGATTCCCACTTGGGAACCCTCTCACTTAGGGCTCATTCACACAATGGGGTTCATCGCCCATGTGACAGCCATCACACAGCCTCATAGATGTTATCAGATCTATTCACACAAATGTTATTGTAACAGTCCATGTGAACGATTTGGGGTAAAACAGAACCTGCTATTTCTCAGGCAGAGACTTGAGTCTATTGAGGGATCTGTGAAATTGGTTTACCCTCGGGTGTGCACTTGAGTGCAGTGCTCTGCAGTGTGAATGTAGCCTAAATGTGGTTATAAAGTGGGGAACCCCTGATCAGAACCCCCCAATACAAAGGTATGTGGCAGTGTTTAAATGTTTTGCAAACTGGTAAAAAATATTTGTGAGATAAAATGGGGAAAAAATGCAATTCTGCCATTGATTTTTGGGTAATCTTTTTACGTCATTTACGCTAGGTTCACACTAGCCTTTGGATTTCCATCCTTGGGGTCCACTTGGTGACCCCTAAGATGAAAACTCTATCTTCTTAAAAAGTGGTTACACGCGGAAACTCGTGGACCCCGTAGACTATAATGGGGTCCGCAGGGCTTCTACCCAGTTTCCTTGCAGGACTTTTCTCTCCTCCAATTTTTACTGGCATCTGGGATGGAGAGTTTGGAACACTAGTGTGAACCTAGCATTACTGTGTAGTAAAACTGGTTACCTTTATTAGGCAGGTCAGTACTACTATGGTGATACCGAATGTATATAGTTTTTGTTATGTTTTACTCCACTTCTGGAGACATCTTGCAGTAATAAGGAGCGAATCAGTGGAAAAAGATATATACCATACAGGTCTGTGACTAGATGTGTCATGCAGAATTTTATAGGCTGGAAGAGATTGCATGGTACAATAGGCTCATGATTATGAAATAAAATCCATTGGGGGTAGTAGTTAGCATTACACAATCTTTCACAATGTAAAAAATGCAACTTTTGTTTAGGAAAACCAAAACTAGGAACCGCTGATGTTGAGGTTTCCTTCTTGTTTCCCAACACTGTCCATTGTACTTCTCCTGTAGTCTGGAAGAGGAACATGCGGTTAATAATTCACTTATATGATCCCTGTAATGCTTAGATAAGCAGCACCTGCTGATATAACCGCAGCTAGGGTAGAATGGGGCAATTGTTTCACAAGCTGAAAAATTTATAATCAAAAAGGATCATAAATATGGATTTATTACAGTAAATAGGGGTTTATCATATCAGTTTACTGCAATTTAATAGGAGCAAAACATATTAGCAGGTAATGCCAATAGTCTAATTCCCAGAAGCCAGAAGTTATGATGTGGGCACGCCAGATGCTGGCACCAGTGCCGCCTGCATATCTTAGGTCTTTTGTTTTGGGGAACGTGACAGTGACTGGTGAAGGTAGTAGCAAGGAATGTATTATATGAAGTCACATGAATAGACAGAGCTTCATTCATCTCCTGACTTCCTCTTGTGATTTCCTATATACACAATGTGAAGCTGGTGCCAATAACTCTTTAGAGTTTCCAGGGATACACTTTTGTGCAGAGTCCGTATTTAATAGAGGTTATGTTTGGGGTGACCGTCCTGGAAACCTTAGCTGCAGGGTAAGACAACATGGACACTAGGTATACAGTGTACAACAATAGGTCATGTGTCACAGGCTGGAACAATAGCATGTTATTTCTGGCAGATCTACATATATAATGGCATTATTTTGCAGAATTTGTATGTGTTGGTGCTTGTGCAGACTTCAGTTACATATAATGCTGGTTAGAGAGACATAGAGTTACAGTGTTTGGGCTCGGTATCAGATTTGCCAGTGCTTAATATTATATTGTTGACACTGGCAATGAAATACAACTACATAGCCTAGTGCCAAATTTAGTTGTAAAGGAGTCTTTCCGGACATGTTTTATTAAACAATTGTATTGTGGAGCGTCTTTTCTTATAGCTCTATTGCGCTGCTCCTATCTTATTCCTCCTAGAAATGTACAAGTAAATTGACAACTGGGTGTTACCAGTTGGGGGGGTGTCCTTACACTATTTGACATTGTCCAATCACTGCTGACAGTTTCAGCCTGTGTAGACACACCCCTTTTGAAAAAGGAATGGTAACACCCAGTTGTCCATTTATTCATACATTTCTATGAGGAATAACAGAGCAACGGTAACATTTCTGAAAAGGATGTCCAGAATTGTCATTCATAGAACTCTACATTTTCCCGCATGGTACGACGTTATGGATATAATAATATCATTATTAAATATATATAATTAAATATATAAATTATATATATAATTAAATATATAATTATTTTACACTCTATACACATAAAGAAGACTACTGGACATGATCATAATACAATACTGTTACACCCTATACATAGATCACTACACCTATACCATAGGACAATTCTATTACACTTTACACACACACAGAATATTACACTTTCCACCTTTACTATCTGACACAACTACAGTATAATTCTATTACACTGTATATATAGATCAGTACACTTCCCAAAATATCCTATGACTGGACATCACTATACTAGACTTCTATGGCATATTACACCTCCCACCGTGACTATATCACATGACTATAACATATTTCCATTACACAGTATACACAGATCACTATATCTTTCTACATGGTCCAACCCCAGATGTGAATATAATGTAATTCTAATATACTGTATACACATAGAACTCTACGTATCCCACTAGACATGACCATAATTCAATGCCATGTTAAAGTGGACTTGGCACCAAGGCCAGACTGATAAATTTCATGCATCGTTTTGATTGACGCTGTATCCCTGATCTATTTGATATGGCCTCCGGAAGGAGTAACTCTTGTTCTCCAAGTGGGAGGGAAACTTTTTTTCTTAGAGGAAGTGAAAGATTCCCACCCACTTGGAGAATAAGAACGAATTTAAATTTAATCTTTCAAGGTGCCATATATTTTGAATAGGTTGATGGATTTAAAAAAAAATAAAAAAATTCCAAATGGATCAGGGGCACAGCGGGAATCAATTGAGGTGACATTTAGTATTTGGTGACAGGTCTTCTTTAAAGGGTATTTTCAGTGCGATAAAGTTTTGTTTTTAACATGCAGAATGAGTGGAAAAAGTTCAGAAAAAGCACTGCTCACCTAATAATCCCCTAACACTTCCAATCCAATACCTACTGGGTCCCACTGGTCTCTACTTCCTGGTCCCATCTGGACACACAGGAAATACCCGCTCAACCTATCACTAGCACTCCTGCTGTGTCATGGCGGGACAAGTAGAGACAATAGTAAGCTTCAGAATGGCTATTGCGGGGTTCTGAGGGGTGAGTAGCCAATCTGCCTTTTTGCTGCAAAATGTTATCTTGCTGGAAAAACCCTTTAAGCCATCTTTATCTATCTATTATCTGTCTTGAGTCTATTGTACCAAGAAAGACACACCGCTCTACCTTTGTCTCTCATACTATGGCACAATTCTATGACATTCTTTATTGTTATATAGCACTTCATTTACAAGCTATGGAAGTTTCTTCATAGAATGTGGACAAAGTGCAAGGTTTAGGTTCTCCTTTTCTCAAAGTACAACAATATGAGACAGTATAGTGAATGTGTCCAGTGCAACTACTAGTTATATATTATAGTGTGAGAAGGCGCTGAGGTTGGAGTATTTGCACATGGGTGTATCTGTTATTGCTTGATATCATTATGTCATGTTTCTGAGCTCATGTTAACCCAATGTTTTCCGATAATATGAAAGGAACCTGTACATATTTCACCTCCATATATAGAAACCTAAACTAGAAATTGGACATTTGTTGACTCCTGTTCCTGTTCCCATCTTTAGGTTTGTCTTTTCATCCCCGGTCCAAGGGCTGTTATATCCACCTTGACAGCTGCTGCCATCGGGCCAAACGAAACTACAGCTTCCATGATGGAATTGTCTTTTCCAATCGGCAACTTCGGCCAAGAGAGAAAGTCTGGATAAGAATACTGGAGGTTGAACCGAGATGGCATGGAGCTCTACGTGTTGGCTTTACCTCTGTGGACCCCAACATCATTGACTCTGCTGCTCTACCACCATTTGCCTGCCCTGACCTTACCAATACTCCGACATTCTGGGCTATAGGGATTCCAGAGGAAATGTGCATGGAGGGTGAGGAGTTTTGCTTCTGGGTGAACCGAAAAGGCCAAGCACTTTATAAGAAAAGGGGAAATATGAGGCCAAAGGTGTTGTTCTCTAATTTGCCAAGGAAGACAGCGCTATGGGTCATGTTAGATGTATACGGGCAAACAAAGGCTTTACAGCTTCTGGGTGAGTGGTCTATACTGTCAACCAGCATCACAGTAGTAATATATTTTCTATTTGACCAAAATTCATAGGAAATTTTCTATTTCAGATGCAAAAACAAAGCAGCAGTTTTCTCCATGTTGTTCTGGCAATACAGGTTAGGTTTTTTTTTTTTCAACGTAAAAAATGAATTTATTGATGGAGTTCAATAAAATGAGAAATCAGCTGTAGTTCTCCATAAATCCTCATCATGACCAGGATCACACCCTCTTCCTGTTCTGCAACTCACAATCCAGCTGTTCCATCCTGTCAGTAGATTTCAGCCTCAGGCTCTACTGTTTGACAATTTCTTATAAGACTCACATTAAGTATTTCTATATAACATTAGGTATGTCTATATAATCTGTGATTACCATTACACATGTTGTCCGACAGACTGGTCATACTGGTCCAGTATGGCTAGTATTGCAATTAATTATATCAGATGTGTCACATATATATGCATTGCAAAAAAATCCCCACCATTTCCATCCAGTAATATATCATTACAGGCCTGTTCACCGATACTATGAACATTGCTAACAGCTTGTTCCTGTTTCTGTTCAGAGCTGTCAAGGCCAGAGAAGGAATAGAAATCAGCCCTGCTCACAAATGACAGAAGCCCACGCATCTATATAGTATTTACATACACTCACTATATATGTGATCATACATAGATACACTCACTATATATTCATATGAGAACATTTACTATTTACATGTACAGTATACACACACTATGTGTAAGCACATATACATACACTCAGTATATAGGCATATGAGCACATTTACTGTTTACAAGTACAGTATACACACACTATGTGTGAGAACATATACATAGATACACACACTATATAGGCATATGAGTACATTTACTATTTACATGTACAGTATACACACACTATGTGTGAGAACATATACATAGATACACACACTATATAGGCATATGAGTACATTTACTATTTACATGTACAGTATACACACAATATCTATAGTCATACTTATGTGCACACATACACAAGTACTCTATAAACACTACTTGTCCATCTATGCCCTTACTACATGTAAAATATATTCAGAAGTTTAGCAAAAACACCTTCCGGCTTATGACCTGTAGACCCTACTGCTATGCCACATTAAACACTAGAAATGGTACTGCCAGATATGGCACTTTAAGCAAATAATACTTGAACCAATCTATTAGATGGTTAGAATGCTGCTAACAAAAGCAAAAACATCTAGCATTGTATTAAATACAGCACCTAGGTCCTACTTACTAATACATATACTGCATCCCCGTTGTGTCAATTGTGAACTTTTTACACTACTGGCTGAGCGGCAGGAGCCTTGCATTTCGGCCTACCCTCCTGACCAACTCTTGTTCACATGCTTGAGACCCTTCTCTACTCCAAGGAAAAGCAGGAGAGTTCAGCAGGGTCAGTCATGTGATCAGCACATATATTACTACGCAGAACCTCGTGTTACATTTAATACCAGGCTAGACTTTTTTTTCCCCTGGATAACCCCTTAAAAAAGTGATCTTTTTTATAGAAAAAGAGCAGAATATACTAAAAAAAAACTATAAAAGAAGCATTCACTAATCTGTTCTGATGCATCCTGGGATCCCCAATGATGTCTACTACTTGGTCACACTCAACGTACAACAAATACCACTCAGCCAATCACTGGCAGAGGTGCGATGCCACTTTGGCCAGTGATTGGCTGAGCAGCCATTTCCTGTCTGCTGATAAGGACCAATAAGTAGAGGGCAGTGGGCAACCCAGGAAGCTTCAGCGCAGCAATGGTGGGGGATTGGTAAGGGAACGCTATTTTTCTAATTCCATACTTACCCTTCCTTAAAAAAGTTACATTTATTCTGCAGAAAACCCGTTTAAGCATTTTTTTCTTAATTAGAATTTTAGTTGAGAATTGTTATTTAAAAAGATATACCTATAGTGTCCATGATCCATTATATACTTCAAGAAATAATCTAGATTAAGTCATTAGATTAAGCACCCTATATATTTATGTCTCTATCACATCCATCGTCATGTATTTGTGTAGGGTGTTGCTGCTAGTTGTATCTATGAATCATGCACAACCTGCATGACCTATGCCCTAAGGTTCTGTTCACATGCTGTATTCTTTTCAAAACAGTCTCTAATGGGGGCCATATATTTATTATGAGGTCCATCCTTTGCTGTTAGGGCGCCGGTATTTTTGATGGCTATAAAAGCACTGCAGACTATTTTTGCCCTCAGATATACCAGAGCCCAGAAACAAAGACATGCTAGTGTGAACAAAACTGTAGTCTAAATCTTCTATACAATCCAAAAAATAGCTAATAAACACTAAAGGTCTCATTTACTTTTGTATTTTTTTTGCAGAGCCTCAAAACTTGGGTTCACATCACCCTAGACCAACTGTGACCAAGGAAAAAGCTCTGCACCCTCCTTCTCCTGAGCTATGTATGAAGACATCTACAAACATGGACCTAAGGACAGAAATGGAGAACTTAAGAAGGTTCCCAGAAGAGGAGCCCGACTGTGTGATCTGTCAGGACAGAATAGCGGACACCTTGCTCCTACCCTGCGGACATTGCTCCTTCTGTAAACAATGCATTCTGAAATTCAGAAGACAGAGTAATATCTGCCCATTGTGCCGTCAAAGTATCGTTGCAACCCAAGGCATTAGAGAAGAACATTCACTCGCCAACTATGGTAGCCAATCTTTGTTGCGGCTTCATGTGACATGACAGTTTTCCAAATTTTGTCCATGATAAAGTCTTATCATCTCACTTTCCTTTCCAGACAGATTTGCTGAAGCTTGTATACCAGCAGATGTAATGGTGGCTACCAGGCTATAATACTGGCAACCATACTTGCTGGGAATCATATAACATTGGATGTAATCATATATCAGTTATTTAAGAAACGGTACAAAATGAAAGGATGTAAGATGTAAAAATAGGCTAAGGCTAAAGTTTACACGTCATTGAGTCTCCTGTTAGGTGGTAATTGTCAAGAGGATTTCTCAAAGTATACTACAGGCTATGTCAATGTATAACAGCCTGGTATATAGAAAGGACACTTTCTTGCCATACATTAGATAAGTGATATAGAATAACACACAGAAGTAGGCAAGTTCTGTAATGTACACCAAACCATGGACCAAAATGTACACTGTTGTGTGTAGAAGACCTAACCAAGGGTAAGAATTGGAGATAAGTGATGGAAAAGGATCTGAATGTAGAATGTGATGAATCCACCAAGTGGTGGATGGATGTAATAGATATTATCATTCATACAATGTGCGGTTCAGATTATGGGTCACAACATGTAAATATAGGTGGAGTGACTCAAGACGAGAAATCAGGTCAGATGATGGGTAAAGTATGTGATGAATAGAAGAAACTAAAAGGCAGAGAAGGAAGTCTGATATTGAGTAAGAGGGTAAGAGATAAATAGAAATTATTCAAGGGCGGGCAAGTAAGAAGAAGGTACAAGATCAGGAGAGGAAACTAAACAAATATGCAGTAATATGGGTGGCATAAAGAAGTTCAATATAAGGCAGTAAAGGCAATATCAGAGGCGTAACTTCAAGTTTCTAGGCTCCATAGCAAATTCTATATCAGGGCTCAGATGTACCATGTACTATCTATAGTACAGGAGTTCAGGTCAGGAAACCACCTACAGTTACGCCCCTGGATACAATGGATTAAAGGTCAGGCAAAAGAGAGCTGCAGTAAGTGAAAGAGACATTAGGAAAAGAGTAAGGGGCAAATAGATATGAAGATGAAAGACAGTCCCGGAAAATGAGACAATGGAGGTGAATAAAGAAGAGAGCAAAAATCTTGTACTTAGAATGGGATCTATATGAGCAAGGGAAAGAATGCTGTACATATCAAAACTGTGAATACAGAATTTATTATTTTTGTACTTTATTAACCTTGTACTAATATAATGTCATGTTACTTTATGTTGTGTTCTTAAGAACTGATCAGCTGCTGTGTTAATGTTCACGATTTTTATAACAGTGTAATAAAGATTTTTATACAAAAATATATCGTCTTATAGAATTTGATATTTTGAGTAACATTGTTCATCTTACCACATTCACTGATTTTGTCCAAAATTTTCATGCCAGTTACAGTACTGTGGAAAAGTTTTAGGCAGGTGTGGAAAAAACATGTAAAGTAAGAATGCTTTCAGGAATAGAAGGGTTAATAGTTTATTTTTGTCAATTAACAAAATGAAGTGAAAGAGAAATCTAAATCCCATCAATATTTGGTGTGACCTTTGCCCTTTGGAGGAGAAGTCCTGTAAGTGATGATATGGCCCCCGCAGAGCCCTGATCTCGACATCATCCAGTCTGTCTGGGGTTACATGAAGAGTCAGAAGGATTGGAGCAAGCCTACATCCACAGAAGATCTGTGCTTAGTTCTCCAAGATGTCGGGAACAACCTCCCTGCTGAGTTCCTTCAAAAACTGTTTGCAAGTGTAACAAGAAGAATTGGTGGAAGGCAAAGGGCAAAGGTCACACCAAATATTGATGATTTTCGATTTCTCTTTTGTTCATTTCCTTCATTTTGTTAATTGACAAAAATAAACTATTAACATGCCTGTTTTTGAAAACATTCTTACTCTGCAGTATTTTTTCCACACATGCCTAAAACTTTTACACTGTACTGTATAACATGTCATTTTCAATAGACTGGGAGTTGCAGACATCTTATGCACCTTTCTTCCATTTACTACTTATTAGAGGGATACATTGAAGCTCCAGATTGATCACTAAGATATAGTAAGATAGAATAGATAAGGTACATGAACAAAAGGTGTCATTTTGTGAGGTTTAATGAAAAGCAAACAATTCCATGTTAGATTAAGACAACAAAGAAGAATTAGGGTGGGTTCGGGCACTCCGTCCACCGCAAACCTGACCTAAATGTCGTTAAACTGGATAGGGACTGGATAGAGAAAGGTTTGCAACACTTTGCTTAAAAACCCATTCACTTCTATGGGTTTTTAAAGCAATGCGTGGGTGTACGCTTACACCCTCTGCGCCGCAAAGCCAGTTTTTTTGTCAGACACAAAGTCCTGCATGTCCGACTTTGTTTCGGATGTCCGGATTCGCGGCGGACAGAGTGGCAGCGCAAGTGTGAACCCACCCTTAGATGAACCAATCAGGCTCGGTTCACATCTGCGTCCGTTGAAGACTTCGCTGCTGAAAATTTGCAGAGGGAAGAGTCCTGCATGGAGGACTTTCTCTCTGCTGGTTTCAGTATAAAAACAGTGGAAACCTGACAGACACCATTATAGTCTATAGGGTCCGTGGGTAACCGCTGTTTTAGCGAACGGACTCTCCGTCATTTGGGTCCCCCAGCAGACGCAAACAACGGAGAGCCCAGTGCTGGTGTGAATCTAGCCTCAGGGTTGTTCTTGCACAGCATAGGATGCCTAAGTACTATATAAATGGCTACAATGTACTTTTCAATATGTGCTGGACAGAGCTAGACAGCTGAGTGTTATAACTGGAGTTAGGATCGAACACTCAAAGTATTGAAAAAGTTTTCTGGTGAAATACAAGTCCCAGCTAACTTTTGTGTTGAGTGAACCAGACACCACACAATACTTTGCACCACAGGTTCGGTTCCACACAATGGTAGGCACAGCCTCAATTCATGTCCATGTCCTAGAGAGGGTTACAGTCTCTATAATGGACCCTCAACTAAATGGTCACTAAAGTTTTAACAAACATTGCGTAAACCAATCGTACAGGCGATTATAAGAAACATCACTCTGAAAATCCTGCTATATCTATCTACTGAAGGTCACACAACTCAGATTACACATGTCTATAGAAATCTGTAGAGAAATGAAGGATAGGAGTAATCATAGACTTAGCATGATGCTGGAACTCAAGAGAAGCTTTTTATTACAACCAAAGTACTTTACTCACATCAGTGCAGTTCAGTTCTTCTCTATACATGACCTGCATGGTTCTGGAGTGACAGAAAGAGAGACGGTTATGGAGTAGATTCTTCTGCACTTACTGTGTGTAGTGTATGGTAGCTAGTCTCCACCCACCAGCTCAGAGAGAAACGCAAAATATTAGCAGGGCCTGCAGAGGGGAAAGGTGCCATAAATTTCATGATACAAGTCATATAATGGTTAGAAATCATGTTATTACACATGTTCACACACTGTACTCTTCATTTATGTAAATTTTTTTCAAATCAAATTTTTATGGTAAACATACACCGAGGAGCAAAAGAGTAACAAAGTTTTGAACTTGTGACTTTCAGGCTCCATATCTCACCATCCACTACAGCTTAGAACACGAGACTACCATCATTTATAGACAGTCATCTTGGCTATCTCATACATAAATGTGACTTGCAACTATTTAGCATATGATTAGTTATGCAGATTCTTGTCATGTAACTGCATGTGAAAGATCCTCAGTGCGCCAACACCGCTTTGGCCCACACCTGAGACTTCTTTCCTAAAAACCACACTCACCGCCAGTGAGTGCTGGGTCCACAAGATAAATACAAGACAAGCTTTCTAAATTTTGTATATTTATTAACCCCTAAATGGGTCGGTATTAACATCTAACATATGCAGTTCAGAACAGATATGCAGATATATGCAAGCATTAACAGTTACTAGTTACAATATACAGTACATAAAATAAAAAGGAATAAAAGTGAAATAATTACTTTACCACACATATCCTTGATGTGGCTCTATAGTCCAACACTCACACATAGCATGTGGAGGTAACCAGTGGAGAATTCTAGCAGCAGCATCACAGCATTCCAGCCTGCATGCTCATTACAGTCTCTCTGTAGTAGTCTCCCAATAGGCTCAGCATAGTCTTCCAATAGTAGTCTCCCTCACTGACCTCTTACCTCATCTTTTATACCCTTGATTACACCACCCAGAATGAGGTCACCGGCGACAGCAAGTCTGATTGACTAATGCACTCAAGTCCAGATTCTTTGTAAGAAGATGGGATTAAGTGGAATGACACAATGTTATCAACCATGTCTGATCTAACAGCCCAGGCTGAACAATGCATGTGTATTTGATCACCCAGGGCTATGTAGGAACTCAATGGAGCTATTCTGGGATGGATACAAAGCCCTATTGTTACAATGTTGCCACTACTAAAAACATACACCTAGGATTAGAGCTGCGCACATTATGAATAAATGGAAGTGAGAAGGAGATACGATACTCAGAGATCAAAATATATATTTGAGTTATAGCCATATTTAAGTGGAATCATCACACTGCATTATTACTGTTTTGCTCCTGGTGGTGGAAAAATCTTTTACTATACTACAAATGACGGCCTGTTCTCACATTCCCTAATAGCTCAGGGTGTTATTAGGCTGATTCCCCAAGCAAAAGGTCACTGGTTTAAATCAAGGATCAGTCACGAAGAAGATTTCCCTTACGTCCTACAGCAGCACAATATGGGGTATTTCTCCCCCTGTGTGTTGTTTAGGACAGGTGGAACTTTTAATTAGCACAAAAATGTGCTTACTAACCTGCCCTATAAGAGGGCAAGAGCGACCTCCCTCACCTGTGTTTTTTTCTGTCCTGTGTGAGACAGGTGGAGGAGGTCTCTTGTGACCTCTCTAGAGTTAAGGGGTTTTTTCTTACCTTGAGGTGGTCGTTTCCTTCTGTTGCCGGCCTGCGTTCCTTCTTCTCAGCGCTTCTGTCGGTAATTCTTCGGCCGGCGGTAGGCTTCGGCCTACCCGGAGGGTACGTCGGACTTTGCGACGACCGGAACCCTTCTCTGTGTCCGAGTTCCCGTGCGGACGGATTTCGCCGGACTCCTTCGCGCCTACTTCCGGTTCTCGGAAAAAGTGCGGTAAGTTTGGAAATGTAAAATTTAAAGGCAAAATATAGAATTGATTTTTGCTGCTTGTTGTTTGAGCCTCTGACTTAGGCTTTTGCTCCTCTATGTTTCATTATGGCATTTGACCCGTTTTGGTGCTATAAATCTCAGGAAGGTAAGTAATATTTATTTATTCTTGTTCATATATTATATGAATGGTCGATTCATATCGCTGGCCTTGCTGCATGATTTCCTATGAATTTTTTCATTGTGGATTAGTTTTGTGTTTGGCTCCGCCTCCACTTATGGTTGCCTTTAAAATGTCCCATAGTCCATTTCGGTTGGGCTGTGATTTTCTGGCTCTCCTATTGCTAAGGAGTAGAATTCTCCTCTGTGATTCAGAGATTACCCTATTTGACTATTGCGTGTGCTGTTGCTACATTTTTTGCGACGACCGACCTCCTTAAGGTACCCCTCTCTTTCTGGTTCTGGATGCGGTTTGTAATATTGGTATTGTTATTGTCTGTGACTTTTTGTGGTCTTTTTAGATGTCTTCTTCTGCTTCCGGCTCTGGTGATGGAGATTTTAGGAGGAAGAAATCCTCCAAGTGTAAACATTTAACCTGTTTAGATTGTAAGACTCCCTTGCCTGACGGCTATGAATTCACCCGCTGTCGCCAGTGTCGTGGCCCCCCTTCTGAGGAGCCATCCATACGTGAGGTTGTGATATGGGTGAAAGAATACATGGAGGATTCTCTCAAGGAGATCTGGAATTCTATCTCCCAGATCGCCAAGAGACCACGTCTTGAAAAACATCCTCTCTTGCGGGTCTCGGACGAAGATTTTCAGGTTGTGGATGAAACTTTGTCTTCTGATGACTCCGCTGAAGATACCAGCAGACCTCTTTTCCCACTCGAGAAAGTCAATAGGCTGCTGAAGTCCATCCGGTCTAAAAACCGTGATGTTGATGGGGGAAGCCTCCACGTCCACCTATAGAGGGCCTAGGGTCTTCCAAGTGGACGAGACATTAAGAAAGTTAATGTCTTCAGAGTGGAAATTTCCGGAGAAACCCTTTATAACTACTGGTTGGTTTAAGGCCTTGTTCCCCATCACAGAGTCTCAACTGGATCAGTGGGGTCCTCCCCCCTAAGGTGGATATAGCGGTAGCCAAGCTATCTCGCTGCACTCTAGTACCATCTGAGGATGGAGCAAATCTGCAGGATCCTATGGACAGACGCATGGAGAGTACTCTCAAGAAGGCCTACTCAGCGGCCTCTGCTCAGACCTCTGTCGCTGTTGTGTCATGTGAAGTTTCAGCCAAACTACGGGCTGATTTGCTCCAGCTTGAGAGGGACATCGATTCTGGTGTCTCCAGAGACGAGTTACTTTCCTTCTTAACTTCGACTTCTTTGGCGGCAGAATTCCTAGCTGAGGCCTCCCATTATCAATTAAGGCTTGCGTCAAAGTCCTTGGCGCTTTCCACGGAGGCGAGGAGACCCTTATGGTTAAAACCTTGGAGAGCTGATTTTATCTCCAAGTATAACCTTTGTGCCTTACCATTTGAGCCAGGAAGAGTCTTTGGCAGTAGCCTGGATGAAATTTTAGAAGACTTGGCTGATAA
The DNA here is from genome assembly GCA_947044405.1 of Leptodactylus fallax. NCBI lineage: Eukaryota > Metazoa > Chordata > Amphibia > Anura > Leptodactylidae > Leptodactylus > Leptodactylus fallax. The sequence goes on from CAMRHE010000760.1 coordinate 160,850, forward strand.
AAAAGGCAAGACTTTGCCTCAGTCTTTTAGGGGCAGATTTGGCCCTGGCCGCGGCAGAGGTTTTTCACCTCGACTTGGTCAGCAGTCCCGGAGGGGCTCTAGGTATTATTCTAGAGGCTCTGGACGGAGGTTTCCCAAAACCGAAGATAGAAGGAAGCCCAGTTTCTGACATGAGAAGCTGTCTTCCTATGGCCGAAATTCCTGTCGGGGGTCGTCTCTCCCTTTTTCTCAGTGCTTGGCGGGGAAAAAATTCAGGACCCTTGGGTCTTACAGTTAATTCAGCGAGGTTATGCAATCGAATTTATCTGTCCTCCCCGAGATCGGTTCGTCTTAACTCGCCATCTTCCCTCATCTCAGCAAGGTATTTTGGAACGCTCCATTCAAGAGTATATCCGCAAAGGAGCTCTAGAAGAAGTTCCTTCTCTAGAAGAAGGTTTGGGGGTTTATTCCCCCGTTTTTCTAGTTCCAAAGCCAGCAGGCAGATGGAGGATGATTATAGATCTGAGGTATCTAAACCGTTTCATCAGAAAAAAACGGTTCCGCATGGAAACCATAAGCTCAGTTTCTTCTTTTCTTCTCCAGGGCGACATTGTTGTCACCCAAGATCTGAAGGACGCTTATTTGCACGTGCCAATTTACCCTCCGCACAGGAAGTTCCTAAGGATTGCGGTTATAGTTTCCGGCCACAGGAAGCATTATCAGTTCTCGGCCCTCCCTTTCGGGATCTCCTCGGCTCCCCACACCTTTACCAAGGTGGTATCTCCCATAGTAGCCGCCCTCAGGCTTCAGGGACTCTTTGTGGTCCCTTATTTAGACGACTGGCTGATAAAAGCCCAGTCAGTGTCTGTTCTGCTCCAGCATTTACAGATTGCCATATCCCTGCTTCAAAGCCTGGGATGGCTCATAAATTGGCAGAAGTCAGAAGTCGTCCCCTCAACCAAAAGGAAGTTTCTTGGTTACTTCCTAGATTCAGACCGGCTGGAAATCTCCTTGGCGACTGCAAGGAAAGAGAAATTAATTACAGCGGTTCGGCAACTTTTCAGGAGGCCGAGAGCGTCCATCAGAACTTTGATGAAAATCCTAGGTCTGATGTCATCTTCCATCATGGCGGTTCCTTGGGCCTTATGGCAGCTACGTCCTCTTCAGATGGAAATCCTAGGAATTTGGGATCGCTCTCTGCCCGGTCTCAACAGGAGGATTCGACTCTCCCCCAGGACCCGTCTTTCTCTCAGATGGTGGTTGCACCTCAAGGACGGAAGGTCCACGGTCCAACCTCGTTGGACCCTGTTAACTACAGATGCATCCCTTACGGGATGGGGAGCCCATCTGGATGGAAACTCCATAAAGGGAGTCTGGAGCGCTCCAGAAGGAAGGACGTCGTCCAACTGGAAGGAGCTCAGAGCTGTGTACCGTGCCTTACTCCATTTTCTCTCCTCTTCTCAAGGGAAGAGCAGTCAGGATTCGCTCGGACAACATGACGACGGTATTATATGTGAACAGACAGGGAGGCACCAGATCATCATCCCTCCTCAGGGAGGCAGATCTGATTTTTTCCTGGGCAGAGAAAAATCTGACCCATCTATCTGCGGTTCACATCAAGGGCTCCCTGAACTCAGTAGTGGATCGGTTGAGTCGGGGGTCTTGCCATATCAGGAGAATGGTCACTCAATCCAGAAGTGTTTCATCAGATTACCCTGAAATACGGTCTACCGGAGATAGACCTCATGGCAACCCGACTCAATGCCAAGGTGGAGACGTTCTGTTCCCTGTACCAGGAGGACAATCCCTTGGCAGTGGATGCCCTGTCCATCCCTTGGAGGTCCAGGCTGTCATACATTTTCCCTCCAATTCCTATGATACCCAGAGTATTGATGAAAATAAGACAGGACCAAGCCTCTGTAATAGCCATCATTCCATTCTGGCCAAAAAGAGCTTGGTTTTCCCAGCTCATGGTGATGAGTCGAGGGATATATTGGAGGCTTCCGCCCACCCAGAACCTGGTTTCCCAAGGATCACTGAAGTGCCAGGATCTGAGGAGATTCAACCTGACAGCCTGGAGGTTGACCAGTCCCTACAAATGTACTGTCAGAAGCCGTCCTGAAGACGCTTTCCTGTGCTAGAGCTGAATCCACCAAAAGGAATTACCAGAGGACAGCTAAGATTTTTTTGGAGTGGTGCTCCAAAAGAGGCGTTGATATTTCTAATCCTTTGACTTCTGATGTTTTGGATTTTCTTCAGGATGGCTTGGACAGGGGCCTTGCCCCTGCTACTTTAAAGGTACAGGTATCGGCTTTATCCGCCCACTTAAACAGACGGTTGTCCCAGGATTCCCTGGTTGCAAGATTCCTTAAAGGAGCGGCGAGGCTGAAACCTGCAGTATCTTCTCCTATTCCCCAATGGGACCTTGTGACGGTCCTTTCAGGCCTTTGTGGTCCTCCTTTTGAACCTCTGGAAGCTACGGAGCTAAAATTTTTAGCCTTTAAAACTACTTTTTTGTTAGCCATCACATCTGCCAAAAGGGTAGGAGAGCTACAGGCGCTCTCCTCCAAAGAACCTTATATTGTATTTTTTTTTTCGGATAGGGTCCACCTTAGGTTTTTGCCTGGCTTTATCCCTAAGGTTCCTTCACGTAATAACTATAATCAATTGATTTCTTTGCCTGTTTTCCTTCCGGATCCGTCCTCAGAAGAGGAGTTTAAACTTCATACTTTGGATGTGGTGAGGTGTCTGCGAATTTACTTATCTCGGACACAATCTTTCAGGAGAGCTGAAAATCTCCTAATCAATATGTATGGTAAAGACAGAGGTCTTAAAGCTTCCAGACCCTCCTTGTCCAGATGGATTAAGGAGGCAATCAAAATTTCTTTCATTGCTCAAGGGTTGCTTCCTCCAGTTTTTTGTACAGCCCATTCGACCAGGGCTGTGTCGACTTCTTGGGCTGAGAATCGCTCGCTTTCACTGGATCAAATTTGTGCGGCTGCTTCTTGGTCATCCCAGCTGACTTTCGTCAAACACTATCGTTTGGATGTCCGCAGTTCCGAGGCAACTGCCTTTGGCCTGACAGTTCTTGAGGTTGTAAGGTGAGGAAACCCTCCCTAGGGGAATTACTTGCTATATCCCCATATTGTGCTGCTGTAGGATGTAAGGGAATCGTTGATTATATTGTTAATCTGTTTTCCCTTAGTCCTAACAGCAGCACAAGGCTTCCCTCCCTAAAATCTTGTTTCTTTTACTTTATAATTTACACAGGTGAGGGAGGTCTCTCGTGCCCTCTTATAGGGGAGGTTAGTAAGCACATTTTTGTGCTAATTAAAAGTTCCACCTGTCCTAAACAACACACAGGGGGAGAAATACCCCATATTGTGCTGCTGTTAGGACTAAGGGAAAACAGATTAACAATATAATCAACAATTCCCAAGTAAAGAGAATAAGCATCATCCAACTCATCGATAGTGGTCTCTTGGCCAAGAAAATTGCCAAACTGCATCATGTGAATACCATGACAGGTCGAAGAATACAAAATGGAGTCCGTCCATCCATTCAAAAGCCAAGAGGTGGATGTCCAGGCAAAACATCAGAATCAACAAGTCGGATCATCACAAGGTCTATCAGTTCTGACATGACAAACAGTCACAGTGGAGGTGGCTTGTATGCTTCGTATTAGTGAGATCTCAGCTGTCCATACAAGTGACGTGTGTTGTACAAGCCAGAGAAAAGGTGAAGAAGCGTCGGCTTGCTACAAAAAGTGGGCAGTAGAAGATTGGAAACAGGTGATTTGGAGTGATGAGACAAAAGTCAATAGATTGGGTTCTGATGTACAAATAGGTCTGGAAGGGAAAAGGGGGCTAACGGCCCCATCAGTGACGTCTGGGGCACATGACCTCAGTCACACACAGAAGAGGATGGAGCGAGGATGCCCAGATAAGGTGAGTGTAAGTTCTTGTTATTTTCTATCACCTCCGATTATTACTCTGGTGTATAATAATTGCACTAAAACTAATCAAAGTGCCGAACCTCATGAATATTCGTCAAATTTCGTGGGGTTTGCCTGAAGCAGCTTAAGGGGGATTCTTGGGAGCATTTTATACTGTTTGGGGCTACTGTGGGGATCATAATATACTGTGTGGGGCCACTGTAGAGCATATTATACTGTGTGAGGGCCACTGTAGAGTATATTCTGTGTGGGGGCCACTGTGGAGCACATTATACTGTGTGGGGGCCACTCTGGTGCATATTATACTGTGTGGGGCTACTGTGGAGCATATTTTAAAGTGGGGGGGTCACTGTGGAGCATATTATTCTGTGTAGGGGCCACTGTGCAGCATATTATACTGTGTGGGGGCTACTGTGGAGCATATTATTATTACATTATTTACATCACACCCTATCTATTTTATAGCAGACATGTGAAATTATTATAGGCTGTAATTACATTGCACGGTGACTATAAAACAGATCTGTGCGATGTAAATAGCGAAGAGGTGAGGGCGCTCGCAAAACCACCATGGTCCCTTCAAATAGTTGATCAGCAGGGGCCCTGGGTGTTAGACCCCCACTGATCACTTAGACAGTTAGGACCCTGCAGATCAGATGTTTACAAGAACATGCGCTCCCAATAATGTTTCCATGCTGGGAGCTGCTCACTAACCATATTCTTGATAACCGCAGTTGTGTGTACTATAGTTGTATGGGCCATGTTAATGATAACAATTCCAGGATCCATGCTGCTTGCTTGCCATACATTGTGTAGAGGTGGGTTTAGGTAGTGCAGTGGTGCACATAATATTGTTTTGATTTGTTTTGTTTTGTTTGTTTGAGTTGGAAGGGACCTCAAGGGCCATCGAGTCCAACCCCCTGCAAAAGCAGGAATTCCTAGATCATCCCAGCTATATACCTATCCAGATTCCGCTTGAAGATTTCAATTGATGAAGAACTCACCACCTCCCGTGGCAGCCTATTCCACTCCCTCACTACCCTTACTGTTAGAAAGTTTTTCCTAATGTCTAATCTGAATCTCCTTCCCCTTAGTTTCATCCCATTACTTCTCGTGCTTCCTTCTGCTAATGAGAATAGGGTAGATCCCTCTGCACTGTGACAACCTTTCAGATATTTAAATACCGCTATTAAGTCTCCCCTTAGCCTTCTCTTCTGCAAACTAAGCAGTCCCAATTCTTTTAGCCTTTCTTCGTAGGACATGGTTTGTAGACCTGCTACCATTTTGGTTGCTCTTCTCTGGACCTGCTCCAATAAATCGATGTCTTTCTTAAACTGGGGCGCCCAGAACTGTACACAGTATTCCAGGTGGGGTCTGACCAGGGCAGAGTACAGCGGAATAATTACCTCTCTTGATCTAGCTTCAATGCTCGTCTTGATACATCCTAGAATTTGGTTAGCCTTTTTAGCCACCGCACCGCACTGTTGACTCATGTTGAGTTTGCGATCTATTATTATGCCCAGATCCTTTTCCCCTGTACTCTCACTTAGTACTATTCCTCCCATACTATATATGCTTCTTGCATTTCTGTTACCCAGATGTAGAACTTTGCATTTGTCCCTGTTGAATACCATTTTGTTCACCTCAGCCCATTGTTCCAGTGTGTCTAAGTCCTTTTGGATGCACTCTCTCTCCTCTCTAGTGTTGGCCATTCCTCCTATCTTTGTATCATCTGCAAATTTTATTAGTTCCCCATTAATCCCATCATCCAGATCATTTATAAAAATATTAAGAAGTACTGGGCCCAGGACAGAGCCCTGCGACACCCAGCTTTTTACTTTCTTCCAGTTTGATGTATAGCCATTTCGAATTACTCGTTGTGCCCGATCATTTAGCCAATTGTGAACCCACCTTACTGATATTTTATCAAAGCCATACTTGATCATTTTTTCAATAAGAATGTTATGTGATACTTTATCAAAGGCCTTACTAAAGTCAAGATATACTATGTCCACTGCATTCCCCTGGTCCAACCATTCAGTGACTTTATTATAGAAGGAAATAAGATTAGTCTGACAAGATTTATTAGGAATAAAGCCATGCTGGCTCTGATTAATTAAAGCCTTCCCATCCAGGTACCTAATTAAATGTTCTTTAACGATTTGTTCAAAGATTTTTCCTACTATCGAGGTCAGACTTACCGGCCTATAATTTCCTGGGTCGTCCCTATTCCCCTTTTTGTAGATGGGGACCACATTTGCCCTTTTCCAATCTAGAGGGACCACTCCTGTTTCCCATGACTTATTAAAGATTATTGCAAGGGGTTCTGTTATTTCCTCTGCTAATTCTTTTAAAACTCTAGGGTGTAAATCATCCGGTCCTGGGGACTTGGTTTCCTTAATCTTAGCTAAATGTTTTCTTACCAAACCTTCACTTATAATCAGCTTGGAGTCCTCATTCCCCTCATCACTATCACCATTAATGTTGATATTTCCATCCATTTCTTGGGAGAAGAGGGATACAAAATATGAATTTAGTAACTCCACCTGCTGATCCACCATGTTAACTTTTTCACCCTTTTCGTTCTTCAGGACTCCAATGGTTTCCTTCACTTTTCTTTTGCTCTTAACATATCCCCAAAAACCTTTTACCTTACTCTTAACTTCTTTTGCAAGCTTCAATTCGTATTCAGCCTTAGCTTTTTTAATGCTTATCTTGCAGAGTCTGCAAACTGCTGTATACTCTCCCTTAGATATAGCTCCCATCTTCCACTTGTTGTATGTTTCCTTTTTCTTTTTTAGTAGGTTATGTAATTTTTTTGTCATCCATCCTGGAGTTTTTAGGTGATTCCCATTTTTCTTGCTTCTAGGTATTGTTAGTTCCTGTGCATTAATGATTTCCCTACGGAAAATTTCCCACCCCTCATGTGCATTTTTGTGCTTAAGTATTTTTCGCCATGGAATTCTACTAACCCTTACCTTTAGGCCCCTAAAATCTGTCCTACTAAAATTGAGCCTTCTAGTCTTTGTCTTCTCAGGTCTTCTTCTTACAACCCCAAACTCGAGTATAGCATGGTCGCTGAATCCCAATGTCCCTGCTATCCTTAATTCCTTAACCATGTCCTCCTTGTTAGTTAAAACTAGGTCCAGAAAGGATGTTCCTCTCGTGTTTTTTTCTACTAACTGGGCAATGAAGTTGTCTGCTAGAGAGGATAAAAATTTGATAGAGCTTTTACTCGCAGCTGTGTGAGTTTCCCAATGAATATCTGGGTAATTAAAGTCTCCCATGATAACAATTTCAAATTTCTTCGAAAGCGTGGTCATTTGCTGTGAAAAAATCTCATCCATGTCTTCTGTCTGTCCTGGTGGTCTATAATAAACACCTATTATGATGTCCTTATCATTGTTTTTCCCCTGAATTGTTACCCAAATATTTTCCAATAAGTTATCATTTTGTAAAACTGTGATTTCCGTGGAAATGTGGTCTTTTTTAACATACAATGCAACTCCTCCCCCTCTTTTATTAGTTCTATTTTTTTTGAATAAGTTGTATCCTTCCATCTGTATATTCCAATCATGCTTATCGTTCCACCAAGTTTCTGTAATACCAATGACATCATATTTTTCCTTCTGTATTATCAGCTCTAATTCTCCCTGTTTATTTCCCAAGCTTTGCGCGTTTGTGTAAAAACATTTCAGATTGCGCTCTGGTACTTCCTTTTTCTTAATTTCATTCTGAGTATCCTGTCTTGGGTCCTCATTACCACATCTAGTAACCTTGTTTAGTATATCCTTTAGCTGCATGTTCTTGTCTTCCTTTTTACTTCCCATCCCCTCCTCTTCTAGTTTAAAGCCCTCCTGATAAGTGTGGCAAGTCTTCTGGCAAATATGTGTTTCCCAGGCTTTGTGAGATGTATCTCATCTCTAGCAAGGAGTCCGTCATAGAGGTAATTCACTCCATGGTCCAGAAATCCAAATCCTTGCTCTCTACACCACTGCCGAAGCCACTTGTTTACCTCTAGTATTTTATTCCATCTCCTGATACCATAACCATCAACTGGGAGAATTGATGAAAATACTACCTGCGCATCCAGTTCCTTCACTTTCTTTCCTAGATTTTCAAAGTCTTTACGAATAGTTGGTAAATCATTTTTAGCTGTGTCGTTTGTACCCACATGTAACAACAAAAATGGGTAGTTATCCTTAGAGCTGAAGAGGCATGGAATCCTATCGGCCACATCCCTAACTTTTGCTCCTGGGAGGCAGCATACTTCTCGTGCAGTTAAATCTGGCCTGCAGACAGCTGCCTCTGTGCCCCTTAGCAGTGAGTCGCCCATAACCACTACTCTTCTTTTTTTCCTCGCTACGCTATTTCTTGTTGCTCCCTCTTGTCTCTGGGTGACTTTTGTTTCTTCTTTTGCTGATAGATTATTCTTATCGTTTTCATCAGTCTGCATAAGAGTTTCATATCGGTTACCTAGCTGTGTAAGTGGTGATGGCCTTGTGATCCTTTTGCATCTCTTGGTCACCTGTATCCATTTATCTGCCTCTGTAGGTTCACTCAAGTATTCTTCCCTTACTATATTTAGGAGGTTTGCTTCAGCCTCCACCACTGTAGGCTCTCTCATACTTTCTTCCCTTACTATATTCAAGAGGCTTGCTTCTGCCTCATCAATAAAAACCTCACTTTCTTTGATGCCTCTCAACGTCTCTATTCTTTCTTCCAACCTCTGCACTTTATCTTCTAAAAGGGCCACTAGTTTGCATTTCATACAGGTGAAGTTGGCTTTATGGTCAGGCAAATCTGTAAACATATAGCATATGCTGCAGCTTACCATGTGAGTTTTCTCCTCTTCCATATTCCTCTCTTCTGGCCGTGCTGGGCCGCTACTCACCGCCGTGAAGCTCACTCCTGGCCCCACTGGGCTGCTGCTCGCTGCTATGAAAAGCCCCCCCGGGACACAGCGGTCTACCCTCCGCACGCTGCAACGCTGACTCCTGCTCACAGCTGACTCACGTTCACAGCTGACCAGCGGGCACGGCGGGCTGCTCCCCGGGTGGCGGTCTGGGTGTCCGTCCCTCCTTCCCTTGTAGGGCGTCTCCGCTCTTCCTCTTAATATGACGGGTGAGCAGCATGGCATTGTTATTACCTGTAGCCACGCTGTGTTGGTACAGCTGATCTGCAGCACCATAGACCTCAGTGAATACTATTGCTGTCTATGGCCATGACTATGCTGTAAAGCATATCACCAAGTGCTGTTAACAGAGCAGAGGAGAAGCTTAGACAAGATGGCTGCCCTCATAATCATGTACAGAAAGTAGAATAAAAAAAATCTACAGAAAAAAATAACAGATATCGAAAAAAAGTGATATATTTTACTATTGATTTTAATTAATAAATAATTGGTAATACATTCCTTTCAAAGGTTAGGTACACTTTAACAGCAATACAGCAGTGTAAATATGATAACTTCACGTGGGTTTATTATTTTACTTTAGCACAGTTTAACTGTGCAGATTACAGTTTACTTCCTGAACCTTTACTATTTACAGGATGAGGGATTATATTAGACTTTATATTGTAATGAAGTGCCCTAACAAAGTGATCTCCGAGATAACCTGCATTAATTTGTCATTTACTTACTGAGCTGCAGTACTTATGGCTCTGGGGTGGGTTGGTCATGATCTGTATTTCTACATACTTAACACTTCTACTTGGAAATTGTGTAATTGTGATGAAAGAATGTAAATTATATTAATGTACAAATATTTACTCAGGTATGTGGTAAGTGTCTTAGCATTGCTGAAATTTAATTTTTGGTCAAACAGGGTTTCTGGTTTTCACTTCAGTGTGTTCCTCTTCCTTCCAAACCCCCATAACTTTTTTATTTTTCCGTTCTCAGAGCCAAATAAGGGCTTGATGTTTGTGGGACAAATTGTTCTTCATAATGGTACCATTTATTATTCTGTGCAATGTACTAGGAAGCTGGAAAAAATCAGAATGGGGTGGAATTGGAGAAAAAGTGCATTTGTGCGACTTTCTTACAGGCTTCTTTTTTATGGCATTCACTCTGCAGCCAAAATGACAGGTCACCTGTATTCTATGTTTCGGTACAATTCTGGGGATACCAAATATATATAGTTTTATTTACATTTTAACCCCTTAACAAAAATCCAAAAAAATATTTTTTTCTTAAAGTTGCCATATTCTGACACCCATAACTTTTTTATATTTCTGTGTATGGGGATGCATAGGGCGTCCTTTTTTGTGGGGCAAGTGTACTTTTTAGTTATACTATTTTGGGGAATGTCTATTGCTTTGATCACCTTTTATTCAAATTTTTATCAGAGGCGAAACAGTGAAAAAACGTCAGTTCTGCACTTTTGATTTTTTTTTTCCCACTATGACATTCACCATACGATAAAAATATTTTTATAAGTTTGTAGACCGGGTGTTTTTGGACACAGGGATACCTAATGTGTATATGTTTCACAGTTTTTAGTTTTATATGTATTCTAGGGAAAGGGGGGAGATTTGAACTTTTAGTTTTTTATTGTCTTATATATATATATATATATTATTTTTTTTTACTGTTTTATTAGCCCCCTAGGGGACTTGAACCAACAATTGTTTGACTGCAGGTCCCATAGACTGTAATACAACTGGATTTGCTACATTACTATTGAGGCAGGTCGTAGACCAGTGCAATGACCGTGATCAGGGTGAACTGTGATTTAGCTACGGGACACGGTAGCTATGGCGGCCGCCCTGCAGCATAGCGGCCACCATCTTTAAAGACCTGGCATCCGCTGTAAAAGTATGGTGGATGTTGGGAAGGGGTTAATGCCCCATGTACATGACCAAATTTGCAGCTGTGTACATGGGACTTCATAAAGGAGAACAGTCTAGATGTGTTCTCTTATAAATCATAGCACTCTGGATAGGCGCTCTTATGAATGAGAGTACTCTGGATGGACAATATAATAAATAAGGGCATTTTGGATGGGCACTCTAATAAATAAGGGCATTTTGTATGGGCACTCTAATAAATACAACCACTCTGGATGGACACTCTAATAAATAAGGGCATTTTGGATGGACAATCTAATAAATACAACCACTCTAGATGGACACTAATAAATGAGAGCACTCTGGATGGGCACTCTAATAACTGAGATTACTCTGTATAGACACTGTAATAAATTACTCTTATGGGCACTTTAATAAATGAGGGCACACTGGATGAACACTAATACATACAAGATTAATGAAATTGGCGCAAAATGACTGCTCCTACTATGTAACGTAATAAAACAATTGATCTTCCAACAACAAATCACTCCCTATCTCACTTTTATCCACAAGTTATTTACAGAAGGTGTAAATGTGCCAGACTTATATATAACTGTAAATGAGATCACTCTTGGCTAATAGTACAAAGTATTTACTGTCATAGTGCCTGGCTGGGTGACTAAAGATCATTTCAGCTATTCAGCAATATCTGATAAGCAGCTGCCATAATGGTGGCCATTATCTTCGAAGCAGAAGGTTAGCCTGCAACCATATGTCCTGTAAATGTTCACCATATACACTTATATATTAGATATTTTACAAATTGGGTGAGGACCCATATATGACCATAAAACCCAAGGACACCTTCAAGGCATTATCTCCAATGCAAGAGGCAAAGATCAGCTGGCATGGAAGAGAAATGTATTATACAAGTAGTAACATCAGTGGGGATCCGACCGCTCAGATCCACAATGGTCAGGAGAACCGAAGTCTGTACTTTGGCTACCTCCGGCACTCCCACTGAAATGAATGGAGAGGTGCATGTGTTACTGACCACCGCTCCATTCACAATGGGGACACAAAACTTGTTTAACCACTTCTGTACCAATTCAATTTCCCTGGTTCAAAACTGGACACATTTTTGGGTTTTTTCATACATGTGTTTTTGAGGGGTATAACATTTTTTTTTTCAAGTTAATCATAGGGAAATCGCCAGCTTTTCCATAGGTATAATTGACATGCTGCAATTTCCAAAATTGCTACGCGTATTTTTCTGCAATGTGTGGATGGATGTTTGCAGGGACTTTTTTCCTGCTACGGCGCTTGCCATACTTAAATTTTGTAAGTTTGTAGCCTGGGCGTTTTCAGACATGGGGAATTTGTTTATGTTTGTTTTTGTTTATTTATTTGAATTTTTAGTTTTTTTGTTTTTTTTTAGAAATAGGACAGATCGTGAGATCTCACTGCATGGGAGCCACCATACACTGTAAAATGTACAGGGCTGGGGGGCAAAATTTAAGTTTGGGGGCTCACAAAGAGCAATGCCCACGAGCTGAGTTCACTCTGATCGCAGACATTAGCTCAGGGTCTCCTCTGTATGATACAGTAGAGACCTGTGGCTATGGTGGCCGCCCTGCTTCATCTGCTTCACCCGGTGGCTCTGGTGGCCACTCTGTGCCATTTTTAAAGACCCGGCATCTCACGTACTAATATGACGGATGTCGGGAAAGTGTTAAAGAGGATTTTTCCCCTCTCCTGACATGTCTGCTTCGGTAAATACTTGTATTCCCCATAAAATAGCAATTCCTGACAATCTTTTCTCATAACCCTGCACTGTGCTGCTACCAGTGGGAGAAGCTTCACAAGTAAGATGATAATGGGGCCAGTAATGCTGCAATTGGGTGTTTGGCACAGCTGGAAGGTATTTTGTGCTGCATTGTGGTATTTAGTGCTGCCGGGGAGGTATGTTGTTCTAAAATGTAGTATTTGGAGGTGCACTGTATTGTGGTATATGGATGGTGCTTGTGGGAGTAATGTAACATATCTGGCTTCCCAATATGCTGATGGAGTACACTGGAAGTGGGGCAAAGGTTTGAAATTAATAGTTAGACAGTTCATTTGTACTTAGAAACTTGTCTACATGGGTCACAGGATACTTCACACCACAGCAATGGACACACAGGCCAAACGTTCCAAGTTTCCATGACTGGCTATTCATAATCGGATACAGTAACAATCTTCTCAGCACCAAACCCCTGCAAATGGCCTACCGAGCCAATTCAATGGCATTTCTTATTGCAATTTTCCCAAGATCACTAGGAAGACCTACTCAAGCAAATCATTTACAACTAGCATCTCATAACTTCTGGTGCAACAACCACCATTAGTGGGAACTGCTGTCCCATATGTCTCCTTCCTCCAAACCTTTGGCCCTCCTGACTTGCCAGAAGAGACATAACTGAAAGATCCTGGGTCCCAATGAAAAATCTTTAATGGACCCCTATCTACCTTGTGCCATTTAAAATAGTGGTATATTTTATGTGCCAAAGGGACCTTTGTGGTCCCCTCACAGTTGAAGGGCCAGTAGTGACTGCTACTGTGGCACCCTCTATAGCTACACCCCTGCCTTTTCCCCTTAGGCTGTTCTCAGGTGATGCCCACAGTAAACCAACAGAGTCCCCAGGAAGACAATGTATTCAACATGGACAAACTTTAAACAGGAATCACTTCTGAATATCATTCTTAGAGGTATCTAACCCTCGTGTAAACCTTCCTGAAAGAGCAGCAGAACAGGTTACTTGAAATACAAACCACTTCATGTTGCACGTCATAAACAAAACCAATATATTCTAAGTCATTCAATATACTCAGATCACAGAAATATCTAGATGTCATGTATGTCAGAGGTGAAGATAACTATACCTGTAATACCACCACACACATCCTGTCTCATGGTCTCTCTAAATTATTAGGATATAATGGAAATTATAATTTTCTACACTCTTATCCAGGTTTCCATGTTTAAATTTTGAGTTTTATAGAATAACCTCTCATATGGCCATCCTAAGACTAAACATAGCAATGAACTAAAGATAAGACATGATAATGAAAGTCCTATAGAACTCCAGTAAATATTCCCAGCCCAGACAAGATCCTTATAGGAAGGTTATGCAATCTACTGGGCAAATACCTTATAGGAAGGTTACATTCTAATGGGCAAATGCTGTAAAGAAGTAAAGAAGACTAAGGGCATATGCACACAATCAGGATTTACATGCAGAAAATCTGCTCCAAAATTTGCATGTATATGTGGAAAATCCTTACCTGGAAGGAATGCAGATTTTGGTGTAAATTTTGAGATTTTTTTTTTTTAAATCCACATTGGAAAAAAAATAAATTGACAGGTTGCAGATGTTAAAATCCACACTATAGATTAATTTACGCATGGAAAAAAATCTGCATCTGTGTGTGAAAAATAGAATTTGTTATCGATGTTAATACTAATGGATTACTTTGTGGATTTTACTCATTGAAATCTGCACATAGTCCTGTTTGTGTGCATGTAACCTTAAAGGGAGTTGCAGGGCCGGATAGTTACATCGTGAACATAGCATTTTTATGTCTAAGTGCAATATTGCTGCCAAAAAAGTCAGCTTTTGATCCAAATGTAATTGAGCTGCTTGGAGGTAACTGGGGTGTGACAGTCTCTACTGGAGCATTCATTTTCACCTGTAGTCACAACACATTATTATTCTTACTTGTATAGCGCCATCATATGCCGCAGCGCTTTACAGACATTGACAGTCACTGTCCCATATAGGGCTCACAAACTATATTCCCTATCTGTATGTCTTTGGAGTGTGGAAGGAAACCGGAGTACCCGGAGGAAACCCACACAAACACAGGGAGAGCATACAAACTCCTTGCAGATGTCATTGGGACCTGTCATTCTTTCTGTTAGGCTTAAGCACTGGGTGGTAACCATAGATGGGTGCTCCAGCAGGCATAGCCACGCCCCATTTGCACCCAACAACTCATTTGTGTACTGATTAAAAGATCTGTTCACTATGTCCCTAACTATCCCTACAACAGTATATACGGGGTCTAGAAGAGAATTTGGTGGTGGTAGATTCATTTAAATAATTCCCAGTAAAAATAAGCACATTTCTCAAAATACTATTTTCATAATTACTATAATATCAGTCAGTGTCTTGCTCCAAAAAAGTTTGGCCTAGATATTAGCTAACCAGGGATACTGATCTATGCTGAGTGCTGAGCAGGGATCTGGTTATTAAGCAAGATGGCTTTTCCAAGAATCAACATATGGTTTCCAAGACATAAATGGTTTCCATACAGATATTGGTATCAATTTTGCCAGATACATAATTAGAAACTCTGGGGGTTAAAGGCTAAAAGCAAGAGGAACACATAGACAACACCCTCAGAAGAAGCCCTAAGGGTACGTTCACACGTAGAAATCGGCGGCGGATTTGGGGACTGAATTGTTTTCAATAAGAGGCAGAGATCACAGAAGGACGCAGAAAAAAATCAGCGTCCTGCTCGATCTTGCTGTGGATTCCGCAGCTGATTCAGCCGTGGATTCTGCGGCTCGGGAGTCCCTGCCAATTAGGCCCATTCATTCGGGCCAATTCAGCAGAAGAAAGCCACGACGGAATGCTGATGCCCTGCATTCAGCGTTATCAGGCGGAATCTGCCTGAATAGCATGCTAATTATTTTTTCTACTAGCTGAAAAAAATCAATTAGGCTAAGTTTACATGGCGCAAAAAGAAATTCCTCTTCATTTCGCACCTCCGTATTCGGCCATGGGATTGCCGTGCTGATTAGGCCCAGATGAATGGGTTTAATCGGCAGGTACTCCCGATATGCGGACTCCTGATTTTTTCAGCGTCCTGCTACAATCTCTGTCTTCCACGGATCCATTCCCAAATTCATGGCAGATTCCTCCGTGTCAACCTAGCCTTAGAGGAAAAATTCAGTGTCTGACTCGAAATCAATGGAGGCTGGTTTCAGGCGGAGTTTTGAGGCAGAATCCTCCTCAAATTCAACACCAAATTCCGTCGTGTGAACATGCCCTAAGCAGACAATAGGGTCTGCTCCAGACATCGTGTCTATGCCCCATAATCCATCTCCAAGAAGTCACAAACTATTTTATGCTTTGTCGAAAGAGTTGGAGTTGCACGATTTTTAGGATTTTTTAAAATATACAGTAGATGACACATATATAGATAAAACATCTCCAAAAATTTAAAAAATATATGTTTTAAATAAAAACATGATTTAAATAATAGGTTATTTCCTGGCAATATTTTCTCTTTAATGGCTTAAAAAATCCTACGAGGTGGTCAATGTAACTTCATTTTACAAGTGCAGTAGTTCAGAAATTCTGCCATGAATTACATGACTCTTCATGCCCTGCCCTGCCCTTATTTATCACCAAGGCATAAGGAGGTGATGATCGATCCTGATGACTTTTTCCTCCTCCTCCTGGAACTATAAGGAAAAGCTGAAATGTGTTATCTCACAATTCTGTATGTAAAAGTTGTGAAAAAAACAAAAAGTTGTCTCTGGGCACGCTTTCATGTTTAGAATTTTATCAGTGCTCCCCCTAGTGCCCAAGTTTTTATATTCTCTTTCTGTTCTATTCTATGACTGTTGTTTACATAGAATCCTGTATAATGCAAAAATATACCATTATGTGTGGTCTGTGTCAGGGTGGGTTCACACCTGCGTTCCAGTCCGTCCGTTGCCAATCCAGTGAAAATCTCGGCGAACGGGATTGGCATCGGATACAGACCGGTCAGCGACGCATTGGTTAAAAACCCATTCATTTGAATGGGTTTTTAAAGCAATGCGCGGGTGTCCGATTGCACACTCTCGCTGCGAAGCCGTTTTTTTTTCGTCGGACACGAAGTCCTGCCTGTCCGACTTTGTTTCCAACGAAAAAAAAAGGATTCGCAGCGCAGAGGGTGCAATTGGACACCCGCGCATTGCTTTAAAAACCCATTCAAATGAATGGGTTTTTAACCAATGCGTCGCTGACCGGTCTGTATCCGATGCCAATCCCGTTCGCCGAGATTTTCACTGGATTGGCAACGGACGGACTGAAGCGCAGGTGTGAACCCACCCTAAGGGAAAGCAATCTCCTGCAGCAGGGGCCGATGTGAATGAATACATTGTGGGGCATGGATATATATATATATATATATTGAAACTATCAAAAGGGGAATATTCAGCATTTAATGAAATAATAGAATAGTCATTTATTGACCCAGATTAAAAGCACGCTTTTCAGGATAGATTATTCCTTAGTCATAGCTAGAGATGAGCAAACCAATTTTCCAAAACTTGCAGGATTCATCACCTGTGAACCAGAAGTGAAGTGTCTCCACAGTTTCTTGTCCCTCTCCAGTTGCCCCTATCGTTTCTTGTCCCCATTTCAGATGCCCCCACAGTATATAGTGTACTCCCTCCAGTTGCCCCTACAGTATATATTGCCCCCCCTCTAGTTGCCCCTACAGTATATATTGTCCCCCCTCTAGCTGTCCCCACAGTTTCTTTTCCCCCTCAGTACATGCTGTCTCCCTGCAATTGCCCCCACAGTTTCTTGTCCCCCTCACCATCAAAAGACTGGGCTCCATAGCAAACTTTTGACTCCCCAGCCCCCCACAGCATAGTATCCCCTGTCCTGTTTCCCACACAGGCAGTATAATATCCAATAGCATCCCCTCCACACAGCATAATGTCCCATAACAGCCTCTCCACACAGAATAATGTCCCATAGTGTCCCCAGAATTTTTGAGGTACACCACCCACTAAATATTATTATACTCTGGGGTCTCTTCAGACCCCAGAGTATAATGATGGGAGCCCCAGGCGAGGTGACATAAATACCAGTGTTCCTCGCCCTCTCCTGGCCTCCAGCACAGCTCCTTGCTGTTTCTGGCCCTCTTCAATGACGTCACAGGCGTGGGTTACGCCGGCGTCTCTTCAGACCCCAGAGTATAATGATTGGAGCCCTAGAGGAGCCCCAGAAACAGTGTTATTCACTTCTCATGGGCTCTGGCGAGACTCCATGCTGTCTTAGGGGGCTCTGTAGTGACGACACAGTCACGTGGATTAGGCCGGCGTTGCGGCGCATAATGATGCCGGTGTAACCCATGTCTGTGACGTCATTGAAGAGGGCCGAAAACAGCAGGGAGACACCCTGGAGCTCAGGAGATGTGAGTACCACTGATTTTTATGTTTGTCACCTCCCCTGGGGCTCCAATCATTATACTCTGGGGTGTGAAGTATAATATAATATCAGTATTTGTTGGGGGTTGCCCAACAAATAGTCTTGCCATGGGCCAGAGGTCTTACTTATCCGATCCCCGCTCCTGCTCAAGGCCGCCTCCACTTCCCCTTCTGGGCACCCTGGAGGGCAGAAGGGGAAGCAGAGGTGGCCTTGAGAAGGAATGAGGATCAGTAAGTGAATAGAGCCCAGAGTAATCCCGGAGTAATCCTAGCAGGTAACGGCTTATTAAAAAAAAAAAAAAAAGCAGCCCCTCACTATATATTGTCCCCCTCCACCTTCCCCAGTTTCTTGTCCCTCTCCGTTGCCCCCACAGTACATATTATACCCCGCCAGTTGCCCCTAGTTTCTTGTCCTACTCAATATATAATGGTCCCATCCAGTTGCATATTGTTTCCCTCCTGTTGCCCCCAGTTTTTGGTCCCCCTCTGTATATATTTTTCTCATCCAGTTTCCCCCACAGTATACATTGTCCTCCTCAATTTGCCAGTACCATGGATCAGACAAATAAGTAAAAAAAAATCCCTAATACTCACCGTTCCCTGTTCCCCTGTCCTCTTCTGTCTCTGGTCCCGGAGTCATCACAGACATGATGTAACTGACATCATTACATCTCGCCTATTGATCTCAAGACACCAGGAACAAGAAGCAGGGGCCTAACAGTGAAACAGGGAGCGAATGAGTTGGAGTTGAGCAACCCAAATCAATCACACAAAACAGCACTCTAAATGTAGGGCTGTCCCACTGTCCCAAGGGGGCTCCTGCTACCATAAGGCTCGATGCAAGTGCACCATTGGCCATATGGTTAAACAGCCCTGCTCCTGGGCGATGTCATATGCCCCAAGGTCACCACTGAGGCCTGTGATTGGGTCTCAGCAGTGATCCTGAGGAGCATGACTTCATGCATTAGGCTGAAAGAGGCCAGAAGAAGACCCAGAGACCGCGGCGAATGCCACAAGGAGGCTCAGATGAGGTCAGGGTAGATGTGTATAACTGTTTGTTATTCTTTTACATGGCTCCTGGACTTCCATCTATTATACTTTGGGGTCGGAAGAGACACCAGAGTATAATAATTTCACTTCTGATTCTACCCCAAATCGAATCTGTGAGCTAAACCTACCAAACCCAAAACAAATCTTCAGAGGTTTGCACATCTCTAGCCATAGCTGCACACTGCATTTGGGCACCATGTTTAGTGCATAAATTCATGCTAACAAATTTATACATCTAATGTGCCCATAAACATCATTAGCCAACCACATGCCAATAGGATGCCCCAGTGCTGCACATTTGAGTGGCATACTTCAGCTGTTCCACAGTGTTCATAGTAGGTAATAGCAGTAGGGGTGTCTATTGTAACTTTAGCCTTCTTCCATTACCTCACCTTATTTTCCACTAACTATTGGTATATGTGCTGGAAATTTCCACTTCCTTTCCTGCAGTTTCCTATTACAGACTTTACATCAATCCTATTAAATCATTTGCATCAGATATGGCAACTATTAGAGCCTGATGAGATTATTGGGTCAATATATGGCAGCGTGCCTCTGACGTTAATAAAATTATTACGCTAGCACCTCTGAAGTAGCTCACACACTGCTGCTTCCATTTCTATACGTCAAAGACCTCCTGTAAGTGACGAACAATGAAAGTTAATTGCATGGTTTGCTCCTGCTTGTATTGTTTTGCTTCCTCCTCCTCCCAGACATGCTTTCTGTTATGCAAGACTGTCGAATATATTAGATGTTATGTCAGGCTTATGTTCCCAAGATGCTGGGGCCTGCGAGGCTCCATATAGACAATAACATCTACTCTGTTTCAATCATTGGATTTATTCCTCAAAAAAAGCCACATTTGACAAAAAAAAAAAAAAAAAAAAAAAGAACACTGAGGGAAATTTATTAAGACTGGTATTTCCTACATCTGTCTTAATTCATTTCTTCCCCACTGGTGTAAAGATCAACCTTAATTCTCACAATCTTCCAAGGTCCCATTTGCCAAAAATAAAATCTAAGCCAGTGAAAGACTAGTATGGGTTTCATGTATAACACAAGTTTTCTAGCATGGGCTATAGTAAATCTGTTGGGCCAAAACCAGGGACATAACTACCAAAGACTGGGCCCCATAGAAAACTTTTGACTTGGGCCCCCATGGCATAGAGCCCCCTTTCCTGGCCCCCACACAATATAACACCCTATTTACACACACTATAATGTCCCAAAGTGGCCCCTTCACACAGTATAATGTCCCATAGCGGCCCTTCCTCACTGTATAATGTCCCATAGTGGCCCCGGCACACAGTATAATGTCCCATAGCAGCCCCTCCATAGAGTATAATGTCCCATAACGGCCTCTGCACAAAGTATAATGTCCCATAACAGCCCCTCCATACAGTATAATGTCCCATAATGACCCCTCCATACAGTATAATGTCCCATAGCGGCCCCCTCCACACAAAATTATGACCCATAGCGGCCCCTCCACACAATATTATGACCCATGGTGTCCCTTCCACACAGTATTATGACCCATAATGGCCCCTCCACAGTATAATGTCCCATAGTAGCCCTTGCACACAGTATTATGTCCCATAGTGGCCCCTGTACACAGTATAATGTCCCATAGCGGCCCCTGCACACTGCATAATGTTACATGGTGGCCCCTGCACGCAGTATAATGTTCCATAGTGGCCCGTGCACATAGTATAATGTCCCATAGTGGCCCCTGCACACAGTATAATGTTCCATAGCAGCCTCCATACAGTATAATGTCTCACAGTGGCCCCTCCACGCAGTATAATGACCCTATGGTGTTTGTTGCAAATATTCCAAAAATTTCAGGTTTGGTAGAACCCAGAATTTTTGGAGTAGACCACCCACAAAATATTATTATACCCTGGGGTCTTTTTAGTCCCAGCGTATAATGATCAGAGCCCCAGGGGAGGTGACAAACATAAAAACCAGTGTTACTCACCTCATATGATCATATTGTCTCATATATGGGAAAATTTCAGACAAATATAGATCAGGAGCTTTCAATATCAGAAAAGGAGATTTTTCAACATGTAATCCTTACTCTTGAATAAGCGGATTATACTCTTAAGGCCCTTTCACATGGCGAAATCTGATCTGCTCCTGCTTTAAGTGTCTTTGTGCTTCTGGGTGTGTTTGTATGCCCTGTCTATATGTTCTATGTTACATGTCATTGTATTGTGTGCAGCTCTCCCCATTGTATTTCCCTGTTTAGTTTCCCCCATTGTCTAGTCCCCCCACATGTGGTACAGCCTAGGCCTATCACAGGCAACTGGGAGGGGTCTGGGAGATGAAAATCTCCAGGAAACTATTGGGGCCTCAGTGTAGTGTGTAGTTGTAGTTAGTAGTAATGAACACTGACAGACACGCTGAGACTCGACGGTTTCCATTAAGCCCCTGAGGGTGAATATTCATCCCAAGGCTCTTATTGAGACTGCCCTGAGACAGGGAATTCTGCTGTCTAACATTCGGACACAGTGCCAGGAGGAGAGAAGGAGCCCTGACTGACAGGAGGTGTTATCCAGGACTGGCCACTAAAAGGTAACCAGGCCCCTGGAAGGACTACCTTGGATTACAGCCCCTAGTATCCTCTGCTGGAGGTGACTGAGTTGTGGAGATAGAGTTATTGGAGTGGAGTATGGCACTAGAGCCTTATTGTATCTGGGCATCCCTCAGGACCAATGCTGGGAATACCACACAGTAGGAGACTACTACCCCCATTGGGAAGCTGCAAGGTTTACAGTGACTGAGGATACCTGTTTCAGTGTGTCACTGCCTCCTGAGTCATTCCTGCTTTACCATCAGGGCCCTTCTGAACACTATCACAGCAGGGTCTCCTTCTCGGTGTCCAGCCTAGGAGGTGCGCTGGGGAGATTGGTTGGCACTGGTGGCACAGCTATCACTACTACTACTCCCATCAAAAAGAGAAAGATGAACCACACTCCAATAAAGGTTATGCTTCATAATAGTTTAATGGTGTTATTACAACGTTTCGGGTTGGACGCCCTAATAGTGGCCCTACACACAGTATTATGTCCCATACTGGCCCCTGTAAATAGTATTATGCTCCATAGTGGCCCCTGCACACATTATTATGACCCATAGATGCCCCTGAACACAGTATCATGCCCCATAGTGGCCCCTGCACACAGTATTATGCACCATAGTGGCCCCTGCACACAGTATTATGCACCATAGTGGCCCCTGTAAACAGTATTATGCTCCATAGTTGCCCCTGCACACAGTATCATGCCCCATAGTGGCCCCGGCACTCAGTATTATGTCCCATAGTGGCCCCTGTAAACAGTATTATGCTCCATAGTGGCCCCAGCACACAGTATTATGACCCATAGTGGCCCCTGCACACATTATTATGACCCATAGATGCCCCTGAACACAGTATCATGCCCCATAGTGGCCCCTGCACACAGTATTATGCACCATAGTGGCCCCTGCACACAGTATTATGCACCATAGTGGCCCCTGTAAACAGTATTATGCTCCATAGTTGCCCCTGCACACAGTATCATGCCCCATAGTGGCCCCGGCACTCAGTATTATGTCCCATAGTGGCCCCTGTAAACAGTATTATGCTCCATAGTGGCCCCAGCACACAGTATTATGACCCATAGTGGCCCCTGCACACAGTATTATGACCCATAGTTGCCCCTGCACACAGTATCATGCCCCATAGTGGCCCCGGCACTCAGTATTATGTCCCATAGTGGCCCCTGTAAACAGTATTATGCTCCATAGTGGCCCCAGCACACAGTATTATGACCCATAGTGGCCCCTGCACACAGTATTATGACCCATAGTTGCCCCTGCACACAGTATTATGCCCCATAGTGGCCCCTGCACACGGTAATATTATGCCCCATAGTGGCCCCTGTAAACAGTATTATGCTCCATAGTGGCCCCTGCACACAGTATTATGACCCATAGTTGCCCCTGCACACAGTATCATGCCCCATAGTGGCCCCTGCACACAGTATTATGCCCCATAATGGCCCCTGCACACAGTATTATGCCCCATAGTGGCCTCTGTAAACAGTATTATGCTCCATAGTGGCCCCTGCACACAGTATTATGACCCATAGTTGCCCCTGCACACAGTATCATGCCCCATAGTGGCCCCTGCACACAGTATTATGCCCCATAGTGGCCCCTGCACACAGTATTATGACCCATAGTTGCCCCTGCACACAGTATCATGCCCCATAGTGGCCCTTGCACACAGTATCATGCCCCATAGTGGCCCCTGCACACAGTATTATACCTCATAGTGGCCCATGCACACAGTATTATGCTCTATAGTGGACCACGCATGAACGATTATTATACTCTGGGGTCTTTTCAGTATAGTATCGGAGACCCAGGGGAGGATACAAACATAAAAAACAATACCACTCCATAGCAGCCATTATATAAAAGTACTATTTATTGGTGGAAGCTGGAATTCCCTTTTATTCTGGTTGCTGCATCCATGCATTTCTCCTGCAGGGGGCACTCTAGAGTAAATGGGGTAGAAGTCTGAATATAATACACTATGACCAGGACAGCTGACCATTAAGCCTTATTCACATGAATTTTAGAACATTAGTGTAAATGGGTAGATTCACAAGTCTTTTTTTGACAGACTTTGTAGGTTGAAGTCTATGGGACAGCACTGCAGTACCTACACTCGCCACTAAAGTTTGTACAGCGAGCGAGCAGCTTGGCTTGCGGGATATAAACATTACTGAGATCTGCGAAGTCTCGGATAAGCCATCCTGGGTAGAAACCAGATAACCCCTTTAACATTGTCTCTTATACAGTTATGTTATATTATTTTTCATAACATTCCTCTGTTGTTAGAATTAGGGGAACATTTTTGGATAGTGGGACATCTAATTTTTAATCCTATATAACTATACTATAATACAAAAAAGATAGTTTTGTGTCTTGTGAACTATAGTGCGACATTGATAGTGACTTAAGGTCCATCTGTGTGGGCAAACATGCACTGAAAGCGGAAATTTGCCTCCTGCACACTACACCTGCGTGTGACACTGGTTTCCTTACCCTACGATGCTAGTGCAGCTGTGTATCTTAGTAATAAATGTGTGGTTAGAAGAAGGAGGTAGCATTTAGTTTCCTTCATACAGCTCTTGACTTCCTGTACATCATATTCTAGGGAGATGTTGAGTGTCCTCTACTATCGGTCTGTTCTTTCTTCTACTACACTTTAACTATGGACCTGACTGGAGAATTACTTGACAATGGATACGTCTTGCTTTCTCTAAAGTCACGCTCAGTACTATATACATAGCTGTAATTGTCCGTACGCTTCATGTGCATTTTTACCTTGACTTGGTTTTTGGCCTGCATTTCACCTTACTGTTTATGAATCCATCGTGAGCTATAAGGACCTATAATTGCTTCTCCAAAGCTCCGCACCTTCAATCATGGCCTTTATCTTGAAGCTTCTTGGGTACGGAGGGGAAAAGAAGCGCTTAGTGGAATGTCAATGGCTCCGTCGGGACATTAACCCGGAACAGAACTGGGAAATCCTCACTGAGCTGGGAGATGGGGCGTTTGGAAAAGTATACAAGGTAAATAATACAAAATAATGAACAATACTTCGGTCACTATGATTCTGTGTCATGTCCTTCTATCTAGGCTTAAATTTAAAAGTTAGTATACTGAGCAATAGTGAGGTGCCCTTACTTTCTGGGGAACACGCTAAGGATAGAACCCTGAGAAGCAACCTGACAGTGGCGTACCTAAACACAGTGTTATGTGGGCACTATATAGTAGCATATAGTATATAGCACATGTATCTTTGTGTTTTAGATAGATAGATAGATAGATAGATAGATAGATAAAAAAACAGTCACCACAATAGCTGGAGGCCCCTACGTAAAGGGTTGTACTGGCCCCAAATTGATTTCTCAAACTGAAGAAGGTCATCGGTATGTGATCTGTGGAGGTCCAACGCCCAGACACCACATAGATCAGCTGTTGCAGCAGCCTCCAGGTGCCAAAAACTGCTAGAGGATGGGCCATGCACGCAGCGCACTCCTATTCAAGCAGAAGCCCTGTCCGCTGTATAGCAGTGGTTCCAGGGAACTGAAGCACCTAAGACAAGGGGTTGACTGGCTAGTATTTTATTTTAAAAGAAAAAGGATCAGAAAACCCCAAAGGATTGATACTTGTCTTGCAATCCCCCACTGCTTCCATGCCAACTCTTCCTGGGTACCTAGTCCCTAATTCAGGGTCCCTCTTAACAAACGGCCAATGCCCCTTAAGCCAACCACTGGCTGCAGTGGCAACCCAACCAAGCCAGCAATTGGTAGAGTATTGATTTTCTGTGTGCCAAAGGGAACCATGAAGTAGAGACCAGCAGGGTCCCGAGAGGTGTCAGAATGTGAGCAGTGGGGGAAAGTTAAGTTTTATCCAAGCTGTGATCTGTGACTACAGTTTAGCTACAGTGCCTGCAGGGAGTCTACGGTAGTCTAAGACACATTTTCTGTCTCCTCATTGGTTGAGGCTGCTGCTGTCTCCCTCCCCAGCCAGCTTTGTATCCTCTGTGGTCAGCTGCTGTATATAAACACAAGTCTATCTCAAGCTCACAAGGAAGTGCATGGAGGGCTGATTTCTCCAAAAACAAGGGCAAAACCATTATAAAGTATAGATTACTAATCCACCTGATAGAAAAATATGATCGAGTAACTGGCATATACAGTATATAATAAATAACTCCTGTGTCATAAGTA
This sequence comes from Leptodactylus fallax, assembly GCA_947044405.1. Classification (NCBI taxonomy): domain Eukaryota; kingdom Metazoa; phylum Chordata; class Amphibia; order Anura; family Leptodactylidae; genus Leptodactylus; species Leptodactylus fallax. The sequence goes on from CAMRHE010000760.1 coordinate 186,678, forward strand.
AAGTAAATAAGGGGAAAAATAGCATTTTCAAAAATAAAATAAAATAAAAATCCTTGCATTGGCCCTTTCTGTCATGATGATACAATTTCAATTGAACCATATTTGCTCCTACTCAAACTTTTTAATAGCGTGACTACAGGAAATGGCAGTCATTTCAGCACCCACAGGGTTTTCCAAGGTAAATTATCTTTGCCTAGTTATTAGTATCAGGGTAACAAAGTTGTAATATGTAAATGTATCTAGAACTGAAGAGAACCATACCCCTGCCTTTCTAGAGTATATTAACAGGGAAATCCCCCATGAAGCTCAGTTGCCTTCTCTCTTAAAGGGGACACGTCAGAAATCCTGATTGATCAATTGTAATAAATTTCACATAAAATAATATTTCCAGAAAAACCTTTACTATAACTCTGCAATGTGATGTTCCTCTGTTATTCTTCCTGTAATAGTATACATTTTCTAACTAGGCATTATATCAATTGGGTCCTTTATTAATAGATTAACTGGTTGGGCAGTTTGATAGTCTATGTACATGGTGAATATTAACTCAGTGATGTCAATGTATTCAGACATTTCCAGGAGGAATAAGAGAGCAACTCTAAGCATCTCTAAGAAGAGATGTTCCATTATTATTATTATTTTATGAGGAATACAAGAACGTCCTAAAGCAGACATGCCAGGAGAGGTGACACGTCCTCGTAAATGCTCCCCTCCATTTAACTCTTCAGCAATGGCTGTAAATCCCTGCGGTCTCGTAGCAGGATGAAGTGCTCTACTTTCCTTTAGTGAACCTGCAATATATAAAAGTTTTATTTTTTTTAAAGTACAAGAATAACAACCCATTAGGTCACATGCACACGACCGTGTGCATGTGGAGGGTACATGGTAGAACGGCAGGGATATTAATGGGTCCAGATGGCACACAGATATCATCCATGTGCTGCCCCTGCCTCCTAGGACCCATTAATATAAGTAAGCCCGGGCCACAAAATGGACAGGAATAGGACCGATCCTGAGTTTTGCTTGTGTATGGGTCAGTGTGCTAGCTGTGAAAAACATGGCTAGCACACTGACAATGCACATTTTTGTGCGCGTAGAGTCTTAAAGGCATTGTCCCATTATAGACACTTATCTCCTATCCACAGGACAGGGAATAAATATCCGATTGTTGGGGACATGATTACCGGGTTCCTCTGTAATCATGAGGACAGGGCATCAAAAAGCCACTTTAAGGCTTCTGTGTGAATGGAGCACCAGCACTTCTATGGGGCTGCGGGTGCATTACAGTCCCAGCAGCCACATAGAAATGAATGGAGCGCCGGTCATGCAAGCGCATTGGCGCTCAATTCACAAAGAGGTTCCCCCATCCTGGCGATTGGTCCCCCAGCTATTGGACCTTGTCCTATGGATTGGGGATAAGTGTCCATAATGGGACAACCGCTTTAACTCAAACTTTAATGACTTCTTATCCCCAAAAAATATCCAAAATGAAAGAATTGGGCATTGATACTAAAATCACAGTATCCTTTAGGCTGAGGCCCCACGTTGCTGAAATGCATTTTTTTTTAAGCCAAAGCCAAGAATGGCTACAAAAGGAATGGGAAATATATAGGAAGCTTCTTATGCTTCTCCCTTCTGCTCAATCCACTCCTGGCTTTGGCTCAACACCAAATCTGCAACAAAAAAGTTGCATTTCTGCAACGTGAGGCCTCAACTTAAATCCGTTTTACTTGTTTTTTACAGTGTCACACTATTGCATCCACATGTTGTCTGCAGTTATAGGCTATGGGCAATCTCAGGGGATTTAGTTTCCTCTTTTTGCTAACGCTTCTGTGATTTACAATCACATATATGACATAACTTCCTACCTTGGCCCAAACAAGCAATGTCTGCCCCATAGAAAACACTTATAGCTGAGCTCACATGTGAAATTTGGTACTTCTGACTGGAAATATTGGACATCCTGACTAACCAACAAATCACCATTGAATGGAAGGCAGAATAATATTACATTGGTTGGCGATAATATCCAATTACTTTTGTGGGGTGACGAAGGGAGACAACATATATAACATGATCTAAGCCCAGCTCAGTAGACCCATAGGGAATGCTGGAATTGCAATAGTGATATGGCCCCTATGTGTGTATATTATATACAGTAGACACAAAGATACAGCTGGGTCTTAAAAGGGTTGTCCATGATTTTTTTTATTTTCAATTGCCTAACAGTAGGGAATGTGATCAAGAAATTAAAAAAAGCAATAAAAACCTCTGCCATGATGCCTGCATATAAAACATGAGAACCAGTGAGTCCAGTAATTGGCTGCAGCCACTGGGTGCCGAGGGGGTGCAGAGGTAGCAATCACTATTGGGTTCTGGAGCCCGAAGGGGGCCCAAAGTTCTTTCTACAAGATAAGAAGACTCCAGGATTATAAATAGCAAATGAGAGGGCCCCATTTCAAATGTTGCATATTATATAACTTTATGTTACGCCCCTGGCTGCAGCAGCCATGCAGATGCTTAATACCTGATCACTGCGTCATAGTAAACCAAGACCCACAGAGAAGGATCAGGGATAGATTTAACAGTTGACTGTTATTTTTTTAATTTTACCACATTCCCAGCTGTTAGACATGTCTTGTTTTGTTTTTTAAATGCTGAACAACCCCTTTAAATATTTAGAGCCTTTAAATATTTAGGTCCTGGACAACCCCTTTAAATATTTAGGTGCTTTTATCTATACAAATATAGGCTTAACATATGCACTCCACGGTTTATGTACTAAAATAGATGCTTGGTCAGCTGTGAATGTCAGCAAAGTGTGCAGTTAACCCTTTACATGAAATACCGTTTATATTAATATTATACCATATCATATTTAATAGGCAATAACATGAGCCCCTATTGTTACTATGTGAAATGTGTTTTTCCAACCTCACTAGTTTTTTCACACACAATTGTAGCAATAATAAAAATTAGATTTTAAAAAATTTTTGTTTCTAAATTCGATTTTCTTGGTTGGACCTTAGTAAAGATCATTATTTGGAAATCTAGTTTCACGTATGTGGCTCGCAATATATTATGACAAGGCATAACATAAAGTTATATAATATACCAACACAGTTCTATATATTATAGCAATGTAAGAAATGCCCAAAACTCCTTTATGTGGAATCTTGTAAAATATTTGTGGACAAATCAGAGGGACGACACAAAAATCAAAGAGAACCAGTTATTGGTACAGAAAGCTTAGCTTTTTATAAGACGTCTCATCTATAGTGACTATGTTTCCTCAGTCTGAGAAGACTGTTTGGGCATTTCCTTTTAGAACATACTTGTGCAGTAGAATGAAAACCACAAAGACTTCCGATATAAGATGAAGATATGTCTGTCCTATAATGTTCATACCTCCACATAGTATCTGCAAGAGGAACTGAAAATTCAACCTTAATACAGTTATTAAAAGAAGTCTTAAAAGGAGTCTGTCACCAGAACCCAACATATCAACCCAGCGCAGATAGATTAGTTTTCTTTGGAGCAATGAGAGTAGTTCTGTTGCACCAAAGAGGTGCTTCAGATAGTTGACTTGCATATTGACAAAGACAGTGATATCTCGGTAACAGAAGCAGCAATTCACCAGGGGAAACCATTGTCTGCTTCAGGTGTCCCTAACCTATCTATCTGCAGGACTGAGTTGATATGCTGGATTCTAGTGACAGACTCTCTGGAAAGGAGTCTGATATATTTCATGCACTTTCTCCTCCGCCACAAGCTATGCGTAACAGTTTATTCATTGTAGTCAATAGATTGATGGTAGAACGTAAAAACCGGCATCAAATATATCTTCTCCTTATACCACACACTGACTTTTTTTTTAGTTTTAATAAGTAAAAATAAATAAACAAATAAATAAATATATAAAAAATAAGAAATAGAGATTATAACTGAGAATCCATAAACTTAAATAAAATCAAGATTTTATTTTTAGGTAAAATCGCCCAGGCCTAGTTCAGATATAATAGAAGTCTAGAAATTCCTATTGTGTTTATTCCTCCACATGGTATCCGCATAAGGCTAGGTTCACGTCTTGCAATTTCAACTCTTGACACTAAGCCTAAAATAATCTGTGACTTCCTGTTTCCTGGAGATGGACCATGGGCCAAAGACACAATGGTCTAGAGCAGATCATTACAGAGAGCGGAGTAGATAAGCCCTGAAATCACCTATTGTGACTGGTGGATTCTGTGTCTTATCTATATAGACATGAGAGCTGTGATCATCAATGAAAACAGCTAGTCTCAGCATATTATTTGTCCTAGTGGCTAGAGTCAGAACTAAAGGATTTTTAGGATTTTTTTTTCTAAATATAGATAATTGGAAATTAAAAAAAAAAACAACAACAATTCTTTAAAAATATGTTTAATATAAAACATGATTAAAAATAGGTAATTTTATAGCAACACTTTATCTTTAAAGAGAGTCTGTCAGCAGGAAAATCAATATCAAACTAATGATAGTACCTTGTAGGGCGGCTTCTGAAATTTCCAAAGATGCCTTTCTTATTCTACATTGCAGCTCCATTTACATGAAAATCAGGATTTTATTATTATGCAAATTAGCTGAAAGGGGCTTCATTTCCTGCTCTAGATTGCCACAGCAGTGCACTTCCATAACCGGCGCTCCATTCACTTCTATGTTACAGCCCCATAGCAGTGAATGGGACTCCAGTTACTCAAGTACACAGTGCTCTATTCACAAGGAGGCTTTAGGAGGGACTTTCAGTCCCCTTTTCTCCCTGATCGCTGGGGGACTTGGTAATCATTGAACATTTATCCCGTCCTGTGGTTGGGAGATAAATTTCCCTAATGGCACTACCCCTTTAACTGCAATGCAGTCAAGAATGGAATGCTATAAGATAGAGTGGATAATTTTAACTCAGTTTTGATATTTGATATCAAGAGAATAACTGCATAATATAACACCCTATGAAATATGTCACCTTTATATAAAATCACCTGATATTATAAGCATTGAAGGAGGGGTGCAAAGGAACACAACCCCAAATGGTAGCACTCAGTTGTCAATTTATTCATACATTTCTGGGAGGAATAACAGAGGGACAACACAATGCAGAGTTCTAAGATAATGTTCGAGAATTGTAATTTCATGGGCAATACAAGTAAGTTCAAGGGCAATACAAATACTTAGACATATCAGGAGAGGTGACGGATCCTCCTAGAAAGCAGTAATTGTAGAGTTTGTGGTTGAAACTGGGACTCTATGCTAGTTGGCTCCAGAGTCAATTTTGTCACATAAGACAGGTATATATTTTGTACCAGGAAGCTTTAGGCTAAGGGCCGACATAGCAGAAAAGTTGCTTTTTTGTAGCCAAAATAGGACTAGACTGAGCAGAAGGGAGAAGTATAAGAACTTCCTATATATGTCCCATTCCTTTTGTAGGCACTCTTGGCTTTGGCTCAAAACAAACGTAGCAAAATCTGCAGCAAAAAAGCTACTTTTCTACAATGTAGGGCCTCAGCCTTAAAGGGGTATTCAGAATATGCAACTGTAACTCCCGGCTACCAGCTGCAGCGCTACGTTGGTTCCATAACTCCTATTTACATCTGTGGCCATTATGGAAACAGACAAAACAGCAATGTAACTTAAGACCACCTCTTAAGTTTTGGAGATACGCAAAATTCTAAGATGAAAATACCCATTTAAGCCATGTCTTCTGTAGATTGTTGCTTATTATTACATAATAATGTTTTTCAGGCACATCATAAGGAGACACAGGAGCTGGCAGCAGTCAAGATTCTTGAAATTTTATGTGAAGAATCCTTGGAGGATCATGTGTCTGAGATTAATATCCTGGGGCAATGCCAGCACCCAAATATCCTTAGACTCCTTGAGTCCGTTTATTGGGATCAACAGCTCTGGGTAAGTGGATGTGAAGGTAATGGTACAGTAAAAGCATTAGAGGGTACACTGAAAATAGGGTAATACAGAACTCACAAAATGCTGGTTCACGTTGGGTAGTGTGGATGCTATACATATATGACAGACTTGCAAATCTCTCTTTCTCAGATCATAATGGAGTTCTGTGCTGGAGGAGCACTCGATGGAGTAATGCTGGGTCAGTAAAAACACAATCCTTTTATGTGGGCTATGAACACATTTTTGCAAAGGAAGTCACTGATTTCTATATAATATCCTTCCCTATGCAGAGCTGGGACATGGCCTTAATGAGGGCCAGATCCGGGTGGTTTCTTACCAAACTCTCCTTGGTCTCGAATATTTACACTCACATAAAATCATCCATAGAGACTTGAAGGCTGGAAACATCTTGCTAACACAACATGGAGACGTCCGTCTTGGTAAGAGTTGTTTGGTATTAACAAAAGGTGACATTAAAAAAATACCTATATTGGTGAGTTCTCCGTCCAACATGTACATAAGAGTTGACATGTTCTATTGGGCCTTGGGCCACATGTACACTGGCATACTATGGATTCATGATGCACTATTTCGTAATTTGGCACCCATGGGGCCATAGTGTACCTGCTCCAGGAGTTTTTTGCATACAGGTGCATCTTAATAAATTAGAATATCTTTGAAACGTTCATTCATTTCAGTGATTCAGTAATAGAATTCATAATCTGCGTCTTCCATGATTGTGTGTCCTACTGAACCAGACTGAGGGACCATTTAAAGGCTTAGGAAACCTTGGCAGGTGACACACTGAATTTACAATACTGAACTTTTTTTACAATATTCTAATTTCCTTAGATTTGGGTTTTCATTAGCTGTAATCCATAATCAACATTTACAGAAATAAAACACTTGAAATAGAACACTCTGTGTGTAAGGAATCTAGAAAATATAGGAGGTCACTTTTTAATGAAATTACTGAAAGAAATAAACGTTTCAAAGATATTCTAATTTATTGAGAAACACCTGTTTTAAAAAAAATAGTAGCATGTTTCAGCAAGTCTTGTTATGCAGGTATACCACCCTAGAAGAAACCAAAAGTGCCATAAAGCTCCTATGTGACTAGATCAATCAGAATGAAGTCCTTCCTACTCATACTTTCTTGTACCGGTACTAAGTGAACTAAGACAGGATCTTTTACCTTCTTGCTTGGTGATATAAATTCTTTCTATACATACATTAAACGTATTTATGTCCTTTCTCTGTCAGCTGATTTTGGTGTCTCTGCGGTAAACAACCATACCCTGCAGCGTCGAAGCTCCTTTATTGGGACTCCTTATTGGTGAGAGAGTCACATCTACTTATTTGCTCACTATTAACTGTAAAACTTATTGTACTGGAAATGACAGTAAGTCTCATGCTATTCGGGACTAAAATGTAATGGATACTACAGTAACTCTTATATTGGATCGAACCAGAAAGGCTAGCCTTATGCTCCCAACATACTCACTCACATTCGTGAGTAGAGATGGGTGAACCTCTCAGGATTCGTTTTAGGTGGCTGGGGGCCAAGATTTGTTTTGGGTCAAACAAGTTTGGTACAAACCACACATTAAAATGGATTAAAACAGTGTAGAACACTGTCAGGGCTACTAGAAAACTATCTATAAAACATAGTGTAGAACACTGTCATGGCTACTAGAAACCTATCTATAAAACATAGTGTAGAACACTGTCAGGACTCCTAGGAACCTATCTATAAAACATAGTGTAGAACACTGTCAGGGCTCCTAGGAACCTATCTATAAAATATAGTGTAGAACACTGTCAGGGCTCCTAGGAACCTATCTATAAAATATAGTGTAGAACACTGTCAGGGCTTCCTAAGAACCTATCTATGCAATTTTTAGCTCTCTAAGGCAAACACAGCCAAAGTTATGACAGCATAACTCAGCATACCCATGTGACCGCTGGTGGCCCAATCACAGGCCCAATAATCGGTGTTAACCCCGGGCACATGATGTCACCAGAGGAGGGCCAAAACAGGTAGCGCAATGTGAGTATGAATGTTTTTTTCCCCTGGGCCTCAGAGTATAATGTGGCTGTCATTTTAGTTCGCCTGAGACAAATTTACATTTGTTCAGTTTCTAAAAAAAAAAAAAAAAAAAAAAACTATTTGGAAAATTCAGGTCGAACCCTTTTTGGTACAAGTTGGTTCGTCCATCTCTATTAGTGAGCCTTGGGTGCCCATGACCTTGTTGCCAGTTTACCAGTTGTCCTTTCTATGTCAACTTTAACTGGCACTAACCACTGCATACTGGGAACACCCCACAAGAGAAGTGTTAGAAATTCATTGACCCTGCACTTGTTAAAGTTGCTTGCATGCTCACACTTGCCCATTTTTTTGTTTCCAATATATCAACTAATATCAAGAGAATAACTAATTGTTTAATTGCTGGTTAATATGTCCCACCTCTTGACAGATGCCATAGTAACAATTAAATCAATGTTATTTTCTTCATCAGTCAGTGGTTTTAATGTCATGGCTTATATTGATGTGTGTGGTTAAAGAAGTATTTAAAGGTTTTCTTTATCTTTTTTCATGAATGCTTGTAGGATGGCCCCTGAGGTTATAATGTGTGAGACATGCAAAGATGCCCCATATGACTACAAGGCCGATGTCTGGTCTCTAGGCATTACTCTTATCGAGCTGGCTGAAACTCAACCTCCAAACCATGAAATGAATCCCACTCGTGTCTTGCTGAAGATTCTCAAGTCTCAACCGCCGAACCTAAAGTATCGGCAGTTGTGGTCAGTCAGGTTTCTGTAAATATGAAGAAACCTTCATATTCAATGAATTGCTATTTGATATATTTAGTTTAACGTCTGTTGTTTTTATACAATCTCTTAAATAGGTCTCAAGACTTTAGAGACTTTCTAAACAAGTGTTTACAAAGAAATCCCCAAGAACGATCCTCAACCAGCGAGCTTCTTAAGGTTAGTTATGGTAAAGACTTTGGAAGAGGATAAAAGATGACACAAGACAGCCAAATATAATAATTCCGTCTTCTGTATTTCTTTTTTTTTTATCTAGCACTCCTTTGTGTGCAACAACATTGATAACACTCCACTACGAGAACTAGTGGCTGAAGTTTTAGCAGATGTTATGGAAGAAGAAGAAAATGGTAGTCTGAAAGATTGTGACTCCGTGGTAAGAAGAAAAAGCTTTCTTCAGTGTTCTTTAATCCTTAAAATTAAAGTAATGTCAGTACAATTGTGATATATTATATTACATCGTATAGCACATGCAAACAACACATAGCAAATATAGATTGCCGTAAATGCTGTATGCATTGTTGTTACTTGTCTGGAGCATTATGTGACCTATTTATTATTACAAATTTTTCCCACTTAAGGCTGAGGCCCCACGTTGCTTTTTTTGTTGCAGATTTTGCTGCAGTTTTTTTTAGCTAAAGCCAGGAGTGGTATTAGCAGAAGGTAGAAGTATAAGAACTTCCTATATATTTTCCATTCCTTTTGTAGCCATTCTTGGCTTTGACTCAAAAACTGCAGCAAAATGTGCAACAAAAAAGCTGTGTTTTGACAACGTGGGGCCTCAGCCTAACATTTGTTGCAGATTTTGCTGCAGTTTTTTGAGCAATGGTTAGGAGTGGCTGCAAAAGGAATGGGAAATATATAGAAAGCTCTTATACTTTTCCCTTCTGCTAAATCCACACCTGGCTTTGGCTCAAGAAAACGCAGCAAAATGTGCAACAAAAAAAGCTGCGTTTCCACAACGTGGATGGGATTCTGCCTAATCCTAACAACACACTGCAGGAAAAAAATCTGCATTGGAAAAGCTACTTTTTCGAAAACGCTTAAATTTTTGAAAATCACAGCATGTCAATTATATCTACGGAAACACTAGCATTTTTCCTATAGTTATAATAGGGACAGAAAGTGTGGGGCCTTAGCTTAAAGGAGTTTTCACACATGATCAGTGATAAATGTCTGATTGCTAAGGGCCCCCATACTAGGAATTCCACCGATCACTAGAATGGGGTTTGAGACTGATTCTGTCATGCCCATAGACATTGCATGGGGTGGCAGTAAGAATTCTTGATCACCACTCCATTCAAATTCCACTGTCATGTATTCACTGTCCTAGCACATGAGGTGGGTACAACTGCAAGGTGTTAATTCACTCCACCCAATCAATCTTGCGCTGTAACCCTTCACTCAGGCTGCAAATTGAGCATAAATCACAACGCAACACAGTTCATGCATTGCAGATACACGTTACTATTACCTACTGATACCATGCATCCTATAGGGCCCCCACACACACTCATTCCTCCTACCAGTCAGTCAGTCAAACACACTTTAAAAGGCATTGGATTCATAGAGCACACAGGGGCTAACATTAAAGTGAACATTTTAATATAAAGAGGTTCAGTACTTACAAAATTATACAAAAAGATCCAAAATAAAGATGAAACACTGTACAACAAGCAAACAGTTACAAAATAAAAGGGAGAAAAACAGGGAAACCTAAGTTACAAGCTACAGTCCTTCTGATTCTTTTGGATGGAGACAAGATGGCCACACTCAGATTGACTGACCCCCACATGTGTGACAAGGTTCCCCTGGTTATTCTCAAGTTTTATATTTTTAGCTCTTGACTTGGGTTTCAGAGCCACCCTCCTGGTTCATTATTCTAATTCTTTGTTGGTCACTGAATAAGTCTCATACTTATTTCTCCTCCCAGGTTTGGTTTAGTGTCTAACTAAGGATTCTCTTGGATGGTTCAAAGACCCATATATAGACACACAAAAAAACAATACAATTCTTCTCACAAGTATATACAGTTAGACTTTCATTACCTCCTCCATGACTGTAGTGAGGAACAACTGGAGGCGCAGGACCCCTGTTCGAGTGATAACTGGGTGTCCTAGTGGTGGGGCCCCAACCAGTCAGATGTTCATTGCTTATCCTGTGAATAGATGATCAGTGCAAGTTGTGGGAAAACCCTTTAAAATGTATTGAAATGTAACTTACAAAAATTTTGTTTCATTTCCAGAATGATGTTTCGCTCAATGTCCAAAGTCACGAAGTTCTTCTCCAGCACACTTCTGAGACTAACAGAGATAACTGCTCTATGAAAACAGAAAATGACCAGCAAGTCACCCAGGAAATAAATTCTACTGAAAACACAGACCAGAAACCATCAAAGAGAGTACAAAAAAGAAAAAGCTTCTTGAAAGAGATGCGTAGACGGTCAGCTCCTTCTTTATCAACGGAAATCAGAGCATCTGTTAAATGGAGGATTGACAATGAGCATCTTGAAACAAAGAATAGAGAACATATCAAAAAGCAGCACACAGCTCAAATGAACCCTCATGGTAACATAGAAAACCCTGAATTAGGATTATGTCAATCTCCTAGAGTATCAGAAGAGGAGGACAATACTAAGGTCATTGAATTACTTGATATGCAAGACATGGACACAGCCACAGACACTCTTTGCCCTGTTAATGATTCTAAGGAGAAAGCTAGTGTAGGTTTTCAGTCGACTCCAAAATTAGTCCCTGAAGATCAACATGATGTTATTACTTCTATAAATCAATCGCATAATATCTGTAGAGCCTTGGACTTGTTTAGCAACCTAACACCAGCTATACAGAGGTGGACAAGTACTGAAAATCTTAATTCTTCAACCAGAATATTGGCAAAGACATGGTCAGCACCTTGCACTAATAAGAGAAATTCCACTGTTGCTTGGATAACATTGGAGGCAGATTTATCCAATGCACAAGAACAGACAACAAAAAGTTGTAATGAAACTTCACATCATCCTGAGAAAGATGATAAAGAACCTAAGACAAATTCTAATGAGGATGAAGAGAATAAGACTGAAGACCAAATAATTTCTCGTCATATCAATGATGGACGCCAAATCACATTCAGATGTTCTTGGTCTGTACCTCAAAAGGAAAAGTCTACAGCAATACGGAAATATCCACATTCATTTTCATATGGTAAAAAAGCATCAGTAAAATGGGTTGCTAAAAAAGGGACGGATGTAGCCAAGGACGAACTTATTACTAGGCAGATGAAGTCGGCATCTTTAGAACTAATTGTAGATCCTGCTTCTGAGGGTACAGTAGAACTTGGTAGACATGTAGTTTGTCATGTGGGCAAGGAGAGTATACACACTAATGAGGTTGTAGAGGAAGATCTACCAAACTCAAAAGAAACTATCTGTAATAATGGTGAAGACCATCATCTACAGCAATATAGCAGCCATACGTCAAAAGACTACAAACGTATATCTAGACCTCTCACACCTGTTATTGGCACGGCATGTAATAATCATTCCACAAGTACCTTATCAAGACGTTGGACAATAGCAAGTTCCGGGGAAGAAATCAACTTGAAGTCACAGTTCAGATTAACAGAGCTAAAATATGAAGAAAGGAATGAGCATGTAAGAAGATGTTTACTCAAGAAAAACGACAAATGTGATGAAGGTGTTAATGATGCCAAAGACAAAAGTGTGCCTTCAGGTGAGACTGATGCTACTCGGGGACATGGAGTCAAGAAGAAGTTGAACTTTTCCCGATGCTCATGGAGTATACATCCTAATGAAGTCAATAGTGAATCCAGTATACAGAAGGAAAACACTCAAGGCATGATAACCATAACAGAAGATGTAACTTCAAGAGAGGAGGTAAGAAGCATCAAACAAAAAAGTTGCAAAAAACATTAAACATATAGCTACCCATACACTGTGGGAATACAGGATTATGCCATAGGTCCATATATCATTGCTTTTGGTAGGTTATAGGCGTATTCTGATTATTTAAAGATATTTCCTATCCACTGGATCGAGGATAATGGTCTGATGGGTGGGGGTAATCATGAGAATGGTGTTCCCTTGTACCTCCATATAACTGAAGCAACTGGTTGCACATGCATAGTCCATTCCCTTCTGTTGGCCTGCTGGAGATAGTGAAGCACTGTACTTAAGCATGCTCAACCTGTCACTCCATTCAGATGTTGGATCCCTGATCTTGTTATTGGTGGAGGACCAAGTTGTCATACCCACTGATCAGACAGCTATCTCCTATCCAGTGGAATAACCAGAATAATTAACATTTTTGATTCCTGAGGTCTATACCACCAAACAGAGACAGATTAATTAGCAGTAATTAAACAATAAATCAATCAACCAACAGGATGCTTAGACTTAAAGTGGGAGTAAGGACCATGCCATGCTGGCCCAGATTTACTGTATGTGCTGTGCCTAGAAATGACCCTCAACTTGGCACATTTTTGGTACGTGATGGCGCGTCTCAGCTCTTTTGCTGTGCTCGCCATTTTATTAGGCAGTGAGCAGAGCAGGGCAGAAAGGGACAACCCCAGTCCATCAGATTTACTTAATTTAAGTTAATTCATGTTAGTTCCTGACTGGCATAGATTTTAGTTCAGACACATCTACATGCACAAGAGGCCAGAGCCTCTTCATAATTCTGGATCATCTTGGTCAGGGTATGAATTAAGATTGGTGTAAGAATGGTCACTCTTAATAAATATAAAAATATATATATTAGAGAGGGAAGCTTGTGCTGTCTATGGATACCAGAAAACAAAAATTTCAGTGCATAAATTTTTATTTCCTCGATATTCTTTCAGCAGCACAAACAAATGGGACTTGCATAGTAATGAAACAAAAATAATCAGTGTTGGGCAACTACTGGTGCAGGTGAATGTGAGTCTGGATAACCACATGGTTGCCTTGCAAATTTGTTCCAAATATGCTCTGCCCGTGAGGTAGATGTGCAGTTGCTAGAGTGAACCCACATATTCAGTGGGGATTGAAAGTTGCTAGTATGGGTTGATTCCATTTCTATTCCAATGGGTCAAATTTCTTGATTAATGTTAGTCTTAGATGAAACCTTTGGAAGAAAACCAGGGATGGTCCACAAAATCACACATTCTCTCATGTCCTTAAAGCAAGGCTGATGTAATTGCTACTAAATAGAAAGGTTTTAATGTGAGCCTTTTCTATGCTTAAAAGGGATGCTGGGTTAGTGCTGACCGTATCATCAGCAGGTCCCAGGAAGGAGCTGAAGTCTGTATTACTAGACATTACTAGATTTAAGAGGGCCATAAAAAAAAATGTCCCGATCAAATGGTGATTAAAAAACTTGCCCTGAAGTTGTCCATGAATAGCTGTGAATTGTACCTTGAGGGTTTTTATTTTGGGATCCTTCTGAAACCCCCTTTGGAGAAACTGAGTAATCCCATTTAGTGAGTTAGGTTCTAAAGCTTGTCTCTCACACCAGGGAATGAAGGTCTTCCAGACTCTGCTGTAAACTTTCACTGTAGAAGGATCTCTAAGCTGACAGAAGGCTTTGATTACTTCTACTGTAAATGTAAAGCATTTAGCTTTGGCTGGTCAGTCTCCAAGCCATGAGTTGTATGGTCTGCAATTGAGGATGAGGTATTACTTTCTGGGAGAGGAGATCTTATATTGAAGGTGGTCTCCAATATCTTTCTCTTGAGAATGCCCACACATGATAGAATCAGAGTCTTATTGGCCACAATGCGATGATGGCTATTATTTCAGTATGGTCTTGAAGGATTTTCACTAGAACTTTGGTAATTAGCATGTGAGGAACAAAGAAGACAAACCAGACCTTTCTTCTAGGATAGGCCTTCTATGGCCAGGGCTTTGGTTGACTGGTGCAGAATGCTTCTAAATATGCATTCTCTTTGGTTGCAATAGCATCCAAATTCAGAAAACCCATGCCCTGTAAAAACACTGCATGGGTCAAGCTCCATTAGAACGATTGAATAGATCTGCCTTTAGAAGAAGAATTCCCCTGATGTGAATACCAGAGACTGCTGTCATATTACATTCTGCCCATGTCATGAGGTACGTGCACTCGGACAACATCCTTTGACTTCTTGTTCCTCTTTGTTTATATAAAAACTGTAGCAAGATTGTATGACAGTATCAACACTTGATGATTTTGAAGATGTTCTGAAAAGGTGATTCTGATTATCTCACCACTTTGATTTTGCATAAATCGGAGGAGAGGGTTGACTCCTGTTTTGACCATTTTCCCTGGGTTTGGAGATTGTCTACATGGGCACCCCAACCCTGAGAGAAAGGGATCTTCTGGGGTTAAGAGACTGTCTACCTGGGCACCCCAACCCTTAGAGAAAGGGATCTTCTGGGGTTGGGGAACCAGGGTTCACCCTGAAGAAGACGATCGGAGCTTAGCCACAACATGAGATCTTGTTGATGGGCCAACTCTCCAGGGTGTGTTGCTGACCTTCTAGTCTCCCAGGATATCATCTGCAGTGCTCTTATATGTGCTTTGGTACAGCAGACCACATCTATTGCTGGTGCTGCGACCCAAGATTCTCACCAGGTGATTTACGCCTGTCTACAGAGAGTTTTTTTTATTTCTGGAGCTACTTAGGACACTCACTGTAAGATGCTTAGAATGTATTACAAACCTAGGAACTTCAGCTATTGAGAAAGAGTAAGTTGTGATTTGTGGTGGTGTAAGGGTATTGCCAGTTGAGCGATTCCCCAGTGCTGCTGCAGAAACCTGGGGGGAGGGGCACACAAGACAGTGGACCCTAAGCTGAAACACCCCCACTGACCCTGGCTAACTTGCCCGATCTGTCCTAGGCGACATCCAGCAACCAGTCGACAGTCCCTTCCTAATATAGGTGACAACAAAGAACACAGACAGGACAAAACAACAAAGGGAGGTCAGCTAGCCAAGGGGTCGGTAACAGTTGAGCAATGCAGTACAAAATCACAATCCAAAAGAATAGTCACAGACAAAGCCAGAGATCAGGAATAGAAATACAGGTAACAAACAGCACAGAGTAAAGGCAGGTATGGAGAAGCAATAACCAGCGCCAATGTGAATGTGAACAAAGAATAAATAGGAAGAAAGAACCCGCCCCAGACTTGATAGGAGGATAGGCTGTCAATCACACAGGCAAGGCCAAAATAATCTATTAGTGGAGCAGGGGGAGAGCAAGGTGAAGTAAACAGGTGTGGCAGAAAATCAATTACATAGTCTAGGACAGTGTTCAGACTGAGCAACAAGAAACCTACGCAAGGAATCAAACTTAATACGCCTCCTTCATTGCAGCGTGCGAGAGGAGGGTGGCGCAGAGACCCGAACAGGCAGAGACGTTACAGGTGGTCCATGATAAATCCATGGTCATGAGGAAAATGGATGGTAGTGTAAAGATTTTCTCATAACTGATGTTCTGAAGGAGCTTTTACAAGCCATTCATTGAGAAAGGGTAAACACTCTTGAGTGGCGATGATATGTCAAATGATGAAAATATGGGAATTTAGAACACCTTGATGGTAGTGAACTACTGTCCTGCTGTATCTCCAATGTTTGGGGAGAATGGAGATATGAAGATTTATAGTACCTAGAAAAGTATTTGGTTATAGAAGGGACACACACGACCGACTGGATTTTGAATTTTTTCTTCATCAAGTACCTGTTGAGAAAGGTGATATTTATTACTATCCTCTACATGTTCCCTTACTTTTGAACATTAGAGTACACTCCTTCCTAGTTTCCTTTTGAGAAATTTTAGCAAGAGCTACTCTCTGTATGAACAACTAGATACCAACTACTGGGTCTTTCCCTGAATTAAGAAAAAATATCAGGAGGGAAACTGAATTGTTGAAACTACACTTGTGTCAGATGAAATCACAGACCATAAAGAACACAAACATTTTAGTTTGGTTCCTACCTACACAAGTCATCTTCTGGTGTCATACTCATGAAGACTTCTGATTCTGAGAGATGGCTGCTGCCTATTAGACCTGAATCATCTTTGTCTGTTGAAGGATTTGTTCTTAGACCTATATATTGAGGATCTTCTTTGGCCATGAAAGAAACTTTCTCCTGATTTTGAACTTCCTTTATGCTTAATGAGTACTAAAGAGAGCATCTGGCTTGAAATAAAGGCAGCACACGTTGTTTTCAGAACCCTTCTTTCAGAGAAGGAAATACCGAAAGCCTTAGAGGAAAATGTTATTACATAAAAAGGAAAAACACACAAAAATTCTGTGGCTGACTTCATGATTGGCAGAGATTGTAAAATGTATTCTCTGAAAACACCTTCTTCATGGTCTAGCAATAGTTGGGTTGACTAGACCCCGAGTGCCCTGGTTATTGGTACTGTTGCTAGTGTTGAAACACATGTTGCAGATGAGGAAGCATAAGATTTTTCAGAAGGGAGCCACTCCTCTGGTCTTTGGGTTCTTTCAAAAGAGATGTGTCTTCTGAAGGAAGACTACTTTTCTTGAAAGCCTAACCACTGGCATGTCCACCTTTGTCATTGTATCCCAGGGTTGCAAGATTTTCCCCTTCCAACTTTTTAATGATTTGATGTACTGAATATGTTTCCTGGTTTTGTTTGACTAAATCATATCATGCTGGGTGGCTAGGGAGGATTTTCACTGTGGTGATAGGGAAACAAAAAAGTCTATCCTTTATAGGTCCTTGCTTGACTGCTTTTTCTGTTTCTTTTTCTGCTTTAATCAGAGTTGGCATTTTTTCTTTGCAAAAAATATAGTAATCTTCCTGGGTCCAAGGAATTCACCTTCTGGTCTTGAAGAGCTTTTGGTGGACGAGTCCAACTGTAATGGGAACTGTGTTGGTGCTTCATTGGTACATTTAGTTTTACAGGAAAGATGACCTGATTTCCTCAAATACAGTAGGGAGCTGTTCTTTAAACCAAAGGAGTTTCTTCCTATTGTGAAGTGAAACACAGCTGTCACATAAGTCTTCCATTAAGTCATAAAGGCTAATCCTGGCATCCTCTACATGTCCTGTGTTTGGGTTTTCTGCTCCTTTTCCTGGTTCCTTCCTGATCAGAGATCTGAGAGAGAGTATAAAACTAAGCGTAAATATATAACATACAACTGCATATACAAGAGAAGGAGGAAAAAACAGACTATGGGTCCAGCATAAGACAAGCCAAAAAAAACACTTGTGTGCATGATAACAAGAGACAAAGATACATGGCCATAAGGAGGAACAACACACTGCTGGTACTAACAAATGTAAAACCTTAATGAAGGTTACGTAGAGGATTCAGGGTGGCTGGCCAAGCTCACTGAGTGCTCAAAAATATACCCTCCGTATTTATTGTGCTTGCACCTGCTTCCTAGTTACCGGTAATACACTATGTGTTGTATTCTATTCTATTCACATTCATATCCACCTTCCGTTCTTTCTGGGCCAGCGCAAGTGCTTTTACTAAAGCTTCTGGATGATCCCTGAGTGGTGGTTTGGGATGTGAATAGATCACATCTAGTCATGCTTACTACGCAAAAGCATTTGCCATAATTGAAAGCTTCTCCCGGCTGGTGAGAGGTGGAAAACATGACTTCCTGTAGCACCATAGATCCTTTGTTTTTAAGGTGTGACAGATGTCATCCAATCTTAGGCGGGAGCCTGGAGGCAGCAAGTACTATGTTCTAGAGATCCTGCTGGAACACCTTAAAAAGAATTTAACAACCTTCAGACTGAGGGTTGTTGACACCCTGTATCGAGCCTGGTAAAATACATCTAAGATATAAGAAGTGTCTTTGTTAAAATCACCTAGAGAGTAATAATCTAAAACACATCTGGGGAAATTTATCAAGCCCTGCACTCCAGAATTCTGGCATTAAAAAGTGACTTTTAGAGCCTGACTGTATAACAATTTAGTGACTTTGTGCATCTTTACACCACTCACTCCACTTTTGAAAAATGGGCACGGATAACTTGTTTAGCAGTGCGTACACGGGATTTATCAACAGCAACTTATGAAAATGTCTCAAAATTGTCACAATCTCTTTGTGGTAAGAGGGTGGTGTAGTAAGTGACGTAACATCTCAGGACAGAAGACTTACACAGATGATGCGCTAAACAACCATCGTGTGATATTTGATAAATCTGGTGCAAATTATGCTGATGCAGAATTCATCAAAATTGACTGACTAAAAATTCCCCCACAATAAATCTCCCCCACTTTGTCATGTTTCTGACTCCCACTTGTAGTCTACAGGCCCTATTAGACAGGGCAATTGTCAAGCCTGTCTAATAATACAGATGGGGCAAAAAAATCATCAGTCTATCTTGGGTCTGCTCCCAACAGAAACTAGAATGTACAGTGGGGAAAAAAGTATTTAGTCAGCCACCAATTGTGCAAGTTCTCCCACTTATAAAGATGAGAGAGGCCTGTAATTGTCATCATAGGTAGACCTCAACTATGAGAGACAAAATGAGAAAACAATTCCAGAAAATTACATTGTCTGATTTTTAAAGAATTTATTTGCAAATTATGGTGGAAAATAAGTATTTGGTCACCTACAAACAAGCAAGATTTCTGGCTCTCACAGACCTGTAACTTCTTCTTTAAGAGGCTCCTCTGTCCTCCACTCATTACCTGTAGTAATGGCTCCTGTTTGACATTGTTATCAGTATAAAAGACACCTGTCCACAACCTCAAACAGTCACACTCCAAACTCCACTATGGTGAAGACCAAAGAGCTGTGGAAGGACACCAGAAACAAAATTGTAGACCTGCACCAGGCTGGGAAGACTGAATTTGCAATAGGCAAGCAGCTTGGTGTGAAGAAATCATCTGTGGGAGCAATAATTAGAAAATGGAAGACATACAAGACCACTGATGATCTCCCTCCATCAGGGGCTCCACGCAAGAGCTCACCCTGTGGGGTCAAAATGATCACAAGAATGGTGAGCAAAAATCCCAGAACCACACGGGGGGACCTAGTGAATGACCTGCAGAAAGCTGGGACTAACGTAACAAAGGCTACCGTCAGTAACACACTACGCCGCCAGGGACGATCCTGCAGTGCCAGACGTGTCACCCTGCTTAAGCCAGTACATATCCGGGCCCGTCTGAAGTTTGCTAGAGAGCATTTGGATGTTCCAGAAGAGTATTGGGAGAATGTCATATGGTCAGATGAAACCAAAGTAGAACTGTTTGGTAGAAACACAACTCGTCGTGTTTGGAGGAGAGTGAATGCTGAGTTGTATCCAAAGAACACCATATCTACTGTGAAGCATGGGGGTGGCAACATCATGCTTTGGGGCTGTTTCTCTGTAAAGGGACCAGGACGACTGATCCGTGTACATGAAAGAATGAATGGGGCCATGTATCGTGAGATTTTGAGTGCAAATCTCCTTCCATCAGCAAGAGCATTGAAGATGAAACATGGCTGGGTCTTTCAGCATGACAGTGATCCCAAGCACACCGCCAGGGCAACGAAGGAGTGGCTTCGTAAGAAGCATTTGAAGGTCCTGGCGTGGCCTAGCCAGTCTCCAGATCTCAACCCTATAGAAAACCTTTGAAGGGAGTTGAAAGTCCGTGTTGCCCAGCGACAGCCCCAAAACATCACTGCTGTAGAGGAGATCTGCATGGAGGAATGGGCCAACATACCAGCAACAGTGTGTGCCAACCTTGTGAAGACTTACAGAAAACGTTTGATCTCTGTCATTGACAACAAAGGATATAGAACAAAGTATTGAGATGAACTTTTGTTATTGACCAAATACTTATTTTCCACCATAATTTGCAAATAAATTCTTTCAAAATCAGACAATGTGATTTTCTGGATTTGTTTTCTCATTTTGTCTCTCATAGTTGAGGTCTACCTATGATGACAATTACAGGCCGGCCTCATCTTTTTAAGTGGGAGAACTTGCACAATTGGTGGCTGACTAAATACTTTTTTTCCCCACTGTATATGCCGAGGGAATGATCACTTCAGCATGTCCCCTGCATGGCCTCTGCATCAGCCTGTATAATCAGTTTGGTGGAAAATAAGCGCCAATCAGCACGTTTTGCGCTAGTTCGGAAATATCTTTTGGTCTAATGGGACCTTAAAGATCCTATTGGTTGATTGTTTAATTACTTCTAATTAATCTGCCTCTGTTTGCTGGGACCTAGGGGACTAAAACCAATTTGTTTCTACTGAATGACAATTATAAAGCTCCATTAATAAGGGCCACCAAACCCTGACAAATCGGGAGACACATGTATCCAAAGCCTTTAGTTAATATGCCTTACGAGCATCAGGATTGTGTATAAAGGGCTATTCTGAAGTGCTTATTGGGGCAAATTCATTGTGATTAATATTTAGACCAGGCAATCTAAAGATTTGGCAAATCTCATACTGGATGCTAAATGTGGT
This sequence comes from Leptodactylus fallax, assembly GCA_947044405.1. Taxonomy (NCBI): domain Eukaryota; kingdom Metazoa; phylum Chordata; class Amphibia; order Anura; family Leptodactylidae; genus Leptodactylus; species Leptodactylus fallax. The sequence continues at coordinate 207,874 of CAMRHE010000760.1, forward strand.
GCATTATTAGATATTTTTGTCTTATTTTAAACCATTTACTGTATTAGTTCATTTACTTTGCAACAAAATTTCGGGATAACATTTTGATGCATATTGGCATATCTATATATAAAGTCACAATCCTTTTATAACAAACCATGCCTCTTAACTAGCAGTACATAGTGTCTATAACACATAATGGATTTACACCAGTTTTTGGGCACAAATTAAAGGGGTAATTTGGGGGGTTGCTTTTTTAATATTGATCATCAATATCAGATTGGAGGGGGTCCGACAATGGACTGGAATGAGAAGCTTTGTATACTGTGTAGTGGTAGTGCTGGAGTACTGCAGCTCAGCTCTTATTCCCTTGTCGTAGGCTGCCAAAGAGTTGATTGAGGCGGGGTGCCGGGTGTCAGACCTGCACCAATCTGATATTGATGACCAATGACCCAGGATAAATTATCAATATCAAAACACCCCAAAAGCCCATAAAACCTCTTTTAGCAAGAATTCTAATTGATATAGTTAAAGAGATTAGATTTTAATCCACATGGATTTCCATATTGGATGTACTGTCATTTCCAATGGCTGCTTTGAGGTGTTCACATTTTTGGAATTCACCAGAAAACTGTAATATGTAGTATATTGTATGCAAAGAGAGCAGCTTTGACTGCTGAATTACCAGGGGATTTACTGTAGACGAGGTAATGACCTTCAGAGATCTGGCTAGTCATTTCAGAGCACTGTGAAAGAGCAGGAATGACCAGGGGCCTAACTTGAGGGTGTGCAGAGGCTGTGGTCACACCCTTAGGGAACACATTAGATGTCTCTTCCCAATTTGAGGAGACCAGTACTATAGATGATACATTATAGTTGGGGGGCTTGGTACAGAATTTGCATTGGGTCCCAGTAGCCTAATGGGTCTGACAATGGGCAAACTTGCCTTGTACCTTTATGTAGGGAGTAATTTGAGGATAAGTTTCCCAGTGAGCAATCTGGTATACAAGCTATAGAAAGGGGAAGGAGCAACATGCTTCCATGACTTATGTCTTGTCCAGCATCACTCCAAGCATCACCACCACCAGATAAAAATGCTTTTTAGTGCCAGTTAGCTAGAATTTTACAATTTATGGTATACGGATAAGTATCAATTCTATCTAATATTTCAAAGCTTATACGTGTATATATGTGATAAAATACCTTGGTGTAATCCCCTTAAAGGTGGAAGGTGAAGATTCAACTTCAGAAGAAAAGGATATCATCTCTATGGACACACAAAGGACTATCCGTATCACCAGGAGATTCATAGTGGATGGAAAGGAGATGAAAGTGTCCTCATGTAAACGGAAGGCTCAGCCCAGCAACAGAGATGTCAAAGAACGCACGGTTAGGTAAGAATAGTATGAGAGGTGTCTGGCTCTTTCTGGATGACTTGATTTTACACTGTGTGATTCTTATTTCATTTGGGCCATTATTGATAAATATGCTATATCTGATGCCAAACCATCACTCCTATATTCTCTCCTGAAGTTTTTTGCTCTCTCTTGAGCATCCTAGTACCAACATCTACAGCGTGAGGTCTCTGTGTATTTGTTTTAGTATTTTAGCTCCCTAATAATTTTTTACAGTCAAAGGATTTGTCCAGGATTTAGGGGAAATTCAAGGGCGGCCAGGGTTGGTGTGAAATAAAAAAAAAAAAGACATACTCACCTATCCCCACCACTCCATTGTCTAGTACCTCTCTACTTTACCTCCTGTACCAGGATTTTCTGCACTGGAATTGGAGAGGTTCACGTGACTACTGAAACCAATCACTGGCCTCAGCAGTTGCTTGAGAGAGACCGATGATGTTACATATGTCACCGGTTCCTTACCATCGACCACTGAGGCCAATGATTTGTTTCAGCGGGCACGTGAGCCTTTCCAATTCCCTTGCAGAAAGTACTGGCACGGTAGGGAAAGGGATTGGACAACAAAGTGCCAGGGATAGGTGAGTGGCTTCTTTATTTTGTTCTGCCCTAAATCCTGGACAACCCCTTTAATAAGTAAATGTCCCATATGATCAAAGCAAGATGAGATTTTACATACTCATCAGATATATGCATAAGAATGCAGATTTGGAATTAATAGTTACAGTGAAAATCACATGTCCATGTAATGCATCCAGAAAACAACTAAAGGAACATAAATGAAAATGTCATATGAAATATGCAGTACAATCTAAATACATCATGTTATAGAGAAGGAGGAGCTGAGCAGGCTGATATATAGTTTTGTGGGGAAAGATTCAGTATAATTTGTTATTATATCATTTACATCTTTTGCTTTTTCTATGTTTAGAAACAGTCATCTAGTCATGTGGGCGGTGCTATCAGTGACTGACAGCTATCTCAGTATGCACAGTCATAGAGGGGAGGCTACTAAGTCAGTTACTAAGTAGAACGTCTCCTATGACTAGATGATTGTGTCTAACAAAAAGCAGCCATAGAAATGGATAAATGACAGGTTATACGGAATCTTTTCCCACAACACTATACCTGTATATCAGTCGACTCAGCTTCTCCTGCTCTATAACATGCTGCCTGCAGACTGGACTGCATTTTCCCTGTAACAGGTTCCCTTTAATTATGGCCTACCACTTTTCAAAGCCTATATAGACAAAGATGGGTGAACCTCACAAGATTTGTTTCGAGAACATTTGCAAGGTTCACCCACTAGCTCTGTTTCAGTCAGAGACAGAGGTGCTATTATTATACCCTGAGGTCTCTTCAAACCCCAGAGTATAATAAGTGGAGGCCCAGAGAAATAATAAACACTGATAGTCACCTTCCTCACCTCTACTGGGCCCATGGGGTCTGCTGCACATTACCCAGCATCTTCAGTCTTCTTTGGGCCTCTTCCAGCCTCGTCTGTGATGTCAAGGGCCCCGGAGTCACCGCCAAGGCCTTATGATTACGTGAAAACATCATGTCATTGGTGAGCCCCATGTGAATGCTAAGGACCAGTCTCAGGCCTCGGTGGTAACCCCAGGGCCTGTGACTTTACAGTAGGGGCCAAAAGAGGCCCATAGATGCATGGAACTGCTCACCACGAGGAATGCCCAGGAGAGGTGAATGGAAGGTGAGTAGCAGTGTTTATTATTTTTCTACATCTCCCCCGGGCCTCTGCTTATTAGAATCTGGGGTCTGAAGAGTCTCCAGAGTATAACAATGATTTGTGGGTGATGAACCTCATAAATGTCGGCCTCATCTGGACCCGAAATTGTAGGAAAATTTGCAATGAATCCATCTATGAGTTAGGGTGGAAAGCTGCTGCAAATAGGGTAGTCTTGATATTGTATGGTTACAAATTTATTTTAATATGTGCAGTGTAGTACCACATTTCTCCAGCAGTGGACTCTGTGGATTTTAGTTGCAGAATGTGTCATGATCAACTAATCGCCAGCAGAAATTAAAATTCCTTCTTGACTATTTATGGAGAATAAACTGGATGAATAATCCAATTAATATGTTCAACTAAAGCCATTTGTAAATTTGCAAATATTGTGAATAAAAAATCTCAATCAAGCATTTTGTGTATACAGCTCCTATGCAGACCTATGTGTCTCTTTGATTTCAGACTACAAACAAACCCTGTGTAGTCACATGTTATTCCCTTCGATCTGTTCCCTACATTTTGCAAATATCCATTCTGAAGGTTACCAAGAAGACGTCTGCTGTATCTGCTAAATTCACTTTCCATTAAAAAAGACTCTTTTACAACTTGAACAATTTAGTTGGAGATTGTACTTTTATTTCCCCTCCCGTTGCGGCAAAAGAGAGGAGGGGGGATGCCCCGCAGTCTTTAATGGTGAACCCGAACTTAAAAGAACAGTTTTACACTTTGTCTAATGAATGGGTCTTTGATATCTATGAGAGTTGATGCTCGTGTCCTCTCTAAGCGACCGCTCACGAGACGGAAACTAAAATCCTGACTGGCATTTGCATTAACGGAGCAATGAATTGACATGTGGCATTTTTTATAGTGTTCCGGACCACAAAATGGCTGACTTCATTGTGTGTAAGCGACAGGTGCATTCTTAAATGTACTTGGCAATTAGATAGTAAAGACGTCAACCAGATGAATATTCATGAGAATGCAGTCTATAAATTCTTTAGAAACTAATGACATCACAGATGCTTCCTTTAATGGTAATGTTTCCAAGGGAATTATTAAGCTGTATTGTCAGAAAAATTGGTTTAGTCCACAAAATGGCTGCTTCCACTGTGTGTAGGCACGGGGTACACGTTCATCACGACTAGAAGCATCGACCTGTAGCTCTCAAGGTAGGGTATGACTGCAGCTCCTCGCATGCTCTGCCAGCCTGTAGCATCACTACAATACTTGGCAGCAGAATCTTAATCCTGCACATGAAATGTTCCTTTTAATATATTCTGCAGGCGCCAGGAGCTACAGCAGCTGAGAGTGCTGCAGAAAGAAGAGATGAAAGCACAGAGCCAGCTGGAGCAGCGAATGCAAAGAGAGAGGGAGATCATGTTCCGACACATTGAACAGGAGATTATAGTAAGTGGGGTGACAAGACAATGCTCTACTGGAAGCCGTAGACAATGGGGTGGGCTGGGGCACTCAGTAGGACAAGCGTAAACTGTTGGCAGACACCTTATGCTGGAGGTCAAGCAGTAACTACCCACAGGCATCCCCTTTATGACTTATTGATGGCAGGAGAGATTTAATATGGAAGACAGGGATACATGCCTGCAATGCTAATGTCTACTGCTTGACTTAACACTTTAATTGCTAAGGACAAATTACTCAGGACGCATTGTCGATGTTCTCCCATCAAGGTTTCTGTGGTCTATTCACATAGAGGTCTGTGTGTTCTTTCAGAGTAAAAAGCAGTATTATGAGCGAGAGATCGAGGCCTTGGAGAGACAGATGGAACAGGGACGAGCACGAAGAGAGCAAGAGCACACCAACCGCCTGCAGCAAGATGCCCTCCGTATCAAGGCTCAGCATCAGAAAGAGAGGAACAAGAAGAAACTGGAGTTAAAGGACAAAAGGCAAGAGGTAAATGGGCTTTGTCAACTGCCCTGCTCTGCCACAGCTAGAACGAAATATAAAATATATTATACCCATGTGTAGCTTAAAGTCACAAGGCTTTCATAGCTATTATCTGTCGGATCACGTCAGCCAATTGTTCTAAAAGTATAATACATATTGGCTGTTGGAAAAGAGTGTGGGTGGAGAATATCTACTTCCCAGAAGGCACCATATGGAGAGAGGAAGAAAATGTGTCAATGTATTAGAAGTATAAACTATCTGAATATTAATTGACATATCCCAGGCTTTCCCTTCGTGATGTTCCACAATCCGTCGGAGATGGGGTTGCACTGTGATAATATTATGCAGAAATCTCATAGGCCAAATGTCTGTGCTGCTACTGGGAAAAGCAGGGGATTGAATGTGAATGTAACCTATTATGGGGTTAATAAAGAGCTGGCCCATCTGGGAATGCAGAATTAACACTGGGATTCAGGTATATTCAGTCCCAAAAAGAGTAGTGAGGTTGGTCACTAATACTTGGTGATAAAGCCATGATTGTTCATGGCATTCTGAACTATCCAAAGCCAGAACTTTCACAATAAGCTGGCCAACCATTTTTACTAGACTTCACTTTTTCATTTGGAATCATGCCACATTTTTATTCCGTTTCTTACCATTTTGGTTGTTTCTAGCTCAGGTGGAATTCCCTTGTCCAGGGTACCGTAAGGTTATATGGTCACAGTCCTCTGTTATTGCTCACAACTATTCATCAGGTATACTTGATGTACAAAAGAAACATCTTCTACATCTCTCCATTACCTGTATATCTAATAATATATAAAATTACAAGAGATGTAAAGATTATTGCACGAACTTCCTTCTCCACTGGTTTCAGTTTAAAAACGATCGACTCCCGATGGACCCCATTATAGTCAATGGGGTCCGCCGGGCTCCACATGTAACCGTTGTTTTAGCAGTCCACTCCACTTCCCACCGATTGTTCTAAACAATGGAGAGTTGATGCTAATGTGAACCCAGCATCAGTCTGATAACTGTTCTATTATTTGCTCTGTGGATTTTTACAGATAGGGGCGCGTTCACATCAGCATTGTTTAATCTGCTCTTATGGTCCGACATAGAGGCTGAAGAACAGAACGAACAATAAAACAGATCTGTCTAATGACGTACAAGAACGAATCATGTGGGACCCCATTGACTATAAAGGTGTCAGTCGGGTATCCGTTAATTACTCCCTAATATTGCCAGGCGAAAAAGTTGGACTTGCCAGATTCTGCACCAGACGGACTCCCACGATGTGAACGTAACCTTAAGGATACACTAGTCTTCTGAGTAACAGTCAGATTTCACCAGCCTTTTCAGGGGCTCATTTTATAATCCTAAAAAGTTTAATCCCAAAATATATCTTTACAGTGAACTTCTGCTTTACTCCTAAAATCGTAAAACTATGGTTGCCCTTGCCTGAACCCAGCTCTCAGTATACAGGTTTATACAACTCCTGTAGTCACTTTTACAATGTTGTTATTTTACTTTGATGCTCCTCCCATGGCGGTCAGGAGACAGATGGATCCCTTGTTTGGCTGTGCCCTTGACAGTAGTTGCTTCTCGGCTGCGGGTCCATCCTCCATCTACTGTGTACAAAACATGTGCATATTGTTATTGCACACATAGGACATATGGTGAATAGGATCTTAAAGGGAGTCGGTCAGCAGTATATTGGTTATAAACCTAGTCCCAGTACCTTGTACAGTTTCCAAATATGCCTCAAGGTCAGTTTTTCATGTAAAGTTTAATTGATATGCAAATTAGGGGAAAAATCCTTGCTCAGGAACCTACAGGTGAAACAGAAACCCAGGCACGCAAGACACGTCCCCAAAACACTTTCCCCTCATTCTGCAAATGAATAAAACAATGATTTCCGTGAAAATGGGGCCCCAAAGCTGAATAACAGAGGCGTATCTGGAATCTATAGAATCCCCTCTACAAGGTACTGGGATTAGGTTTATAACCAATTTATTGCTGACAGACTCCCTTCAAAGGTTATTAATGAAATAGACCCCAGTGGAAAGGTTCATAGTCAGATCCAGATAGGGTTGACTTCTGCTGGGACTTATTTTTGTGACCAAGCCATGGCCCATTGGAGATGCCCTGGTGGGCCAGTCCAATCCTGATTTACAAAGTCTTATTTTCAGTCTATATTTTGTCTGCAATGTTGGAAAATGTTTCCTTAATTTTCTACTATGGATTACTTTATCATTTTTGGCAAAACATTCCTCTTGGAAGGTACAGCTTCTCATTGCGGCATAGGGAATTGTACAGGTATATAAAAGCATATAAAATAGCTCTCCTCCAGAAGGCTAAACCTCTCTAGTGCCACCTATAGGTGAAATATAGAGGTGGAAACTCACCATAATAGATGCACAGTTAGAAGCAGAAATAAGCCCTCCCACTGATCCCCTTCATTCTGAGATACATTGGACTACTGAAAGGTTCCTCTTGTTACAGGAGAGATTTCTTGTAGAACAGCAGCAGGAGCTGAACTCGGCTTTGCAGAAAGTAGTCAATGAACATAAGAAGAAAGTCATGAGCATAGAGAGAGAAAACCTCTGTAAACTCCACAGCCTCAAAAAAGGTAAGTACCCACGGGTGACGCCATAGAAAAGATTTGGTCTCCAATAGTTGATCTTAAAGAATGTGTCGTTTTTTTTTTTTTTTTTTTGGGGGGGGGGGTTTACTTGTTTGCAAAGATGCCTATGCCCAAAAAGCTTATCGGTGTCTATACATATGTGACAATCCAAACCATTTCATCTTTCTGTGTGGAGATCCAAATTGCTGGAGCCCATCTACCCCTCTCTTTCCATTTAACCCTATACTGTTGAATTCTCTGAATATGTGTTCTTCCTGCAGCTCGAGAATCTGTAATTCTTAGACTTGAAGAGCGACATCTACAGGAGAAATATCAGCTTTTCCGACATCAGGTGATGGAACAATATGCTCTGCAGAAGCATCAGCTGCGCAAAAGGCATGAGAAGGTAAAAAATTCATTATTGCTCACGGACCGATGGAAATGACTGCTGCTACTTTATAGTGTGCTGATGCCAGGCTGCTAAACAAAGAAACTAGGCTACGAAGGGTTCAGTCACAAAATTGTATTTCCAGTTTAACCCCATAACCATAACCATCACCATTTTTGCCCAATGAAAGCTTTTTTTGGGGAAAAAAAAGGATTATTAGTTTTCCTCCTTTTTTATGTCCCACTAGAGGATTACAATATAATATTTTTCATTCCTAATATATTAATAAACTGACATGGTGTCTAATAGGTTCTACCTAAGAAACATATAGCCATGTTAGGCCCCTTGCAACCATGGCAACCCATAGTGGGGATACTCATGGCATCCAGAGGGTTAACAGCTGGGATCAGAGTTATTGGCCATTGTTGCAGGATATCAGCAATATGCTATTGCTAATGGAGCAGCTGCTGCGGGACATTAGGGCTTCCTCGCCATAAAGCGTAGCGGTGGATTTAGGTACTGCAGCACTGCCCTATTGATGTCACTCGCCTATAGATGGAGACTGAGCAGCACAGTTCTCGGCATGTAAAGATTACCAGGAGCCGTATTTTCTCACTACAGCTGAACTGCACGGGTCCCAGGTTGGATCCTCACAGATCTAATATTGATGACCTAATATAATTAATCTAATATAATTCAGGTAAGTGAATAAATACTCTCCGAAAACGCATTTAAGGATAGGCCATCAGAAAGGCTTTATTGCTTTTCCTTTACTTATGTCCCGCTAGGGACTTCGACATATGTTTTGATTCCTAATATTTTAATAAAATGACATGGTGCCTATTAGGCTGTACCCAAGAAACATATAGCCATGTTAGGTCCATTGCAAGCCATAGTAGGGACGCTGAGGGCATCAGAGTTATTGGCCATTGTTGCAGGATATCAGCAGTGTGATACAGGTATAGGGCAGGTGTAGGTACTGTGCTCGTACCATCCATGCACAGAACATTTAGGTTAGGTTCACATGAAGGAATTTGGAGAGGAATTTGACACGGTCTTCAATCTCAAATTCTTCGCCAAATACCAGCCCTGTGGAACCCTCAGCGGAAAGCTGAACAGCTTTGGCTTTCTGTCACAGGTTTGCAAGCTAACTAGCCTCATACACAATGGGGTTAAGCAACATGAGTCTCGGCTGTAGTTTCCGTGGTTCAATCCGTGGCACTATACAACAGGGTGCTTGGTTCTTAAACGTGCTGAAAACAACGATTGGCAGATTCCGGTTGTATTTTGGAGCTGATTTTGCAGCGGAATCCATGTCAAAAATCAGTTCCAAATTCCTCCATGTGAACAGGCCATTAGAGCATGGTGTGGCAAGTCCTATCTGCTTATGCTGTAAATGTATGGCGCAGGATTGAAGGAACAACATGACATAAAGCCATCCCTACAGTACCCTACAATAGGTGGAAGAAATCCTTCCCAACTCTATAAATCCTTGGCTCAACATCTAACGTGATGTCACATCTTACAAGAAAGACATCCAGGCGTCTTTTGAAATTGTTACATCTTGAGGCAGAGTGCTCGGTAGCCTCACTGCTTTAACAGTAAAGAATCCTCCTCTATGATAATGTTAGTAAGGAAAGTCGGACATCATAGAAGGTGCAGAATATTAACTGTATTTACATCCACCCTAGGAAATGGAGAGACTCAAACACTATCAGGGAATCTTGTTGGAAGAGTTGAAGAGTCAGCAGCTACAAGAGAAGGTACGAAGCCAAAAAGCCCAGCGCACGGAAGCTAGAAATCGCCAGACCATGTTCAAAGAGCGACTGAAAAACCAAGGGCTGAGTGCTTCAGTACAGAAAGAAAGGAACAAGCAGGTGAATAAAACAGAATAATTCTTCTGTCAAACTGTTAGAAACTCTATTCTATATTTCCACTTGTATTCTATTCACGGTAAAGCCAGGTGAGCTCTGCAGGTGTTGTTATCTTGCTTACCCAAGCTTTCATATGGTAAACCTGCCTGAATACACCGTGACGTATTAATTGATCCTATTTTGTTGCCTAGTTAGGAAAATTTGCTTTTCAGGACTGTGAGAAAGCATAATGGCAGTCAACGTGGGAGACATTATGGCGGGCGCATTATGCACCACTTGTTTTTCCTCAAGAAAATTAACTTGCTTTCAAAGAACAAGAAAGCTGTGCCTCTACCGCCACCTGTTGGAAAGTATCAGTCCTATAAGTCAATGCCCAACATTTAAACAGATCTATTTTTAACCAGATACATATCTGTGAAATGGCTGAATAGAATTTCTACGTAGCAGTCCTAGAAGTAAGATTTTACCTATTTAGTTACAGCTGCAACCCAATTGAATGCATTTGAGTGCAAACCTGTGCGCTGCAGCGGTCACTGAATAGTTAAAATCAACCAGTAGCGCTACAAAGAGTCCCAGTGTGGCCCTGGCTTTATTCACAGCTAGCATGGAAGCCAAACCAGACAGCTGTTTCAGCATCTTTGCCCTTCATCAGTGCAAAGTAGAGCACTGGTTTGGGGATGTGCATGTTCATTTACTTCTTAAAGACGATCTTTCAAGTTTTCTGGCACTGTGATATACCGCTAGAAAGATGACAGTATGCGCCCCCCGGTGCCAGAGATATCGGTGCCATTAGTTTCAGCATCGATATCCCTTCAGAAGGGCGGGCCTTACAGCCTAGCCTCGTAGCCTTAGTACTCTTTATAGTATTGTACAGTTGGAGGGAGGAGTGGGCGCGTTCCTCACAGCCCAGCGATGACGCTTAGCAGTAAGGAACATTCAACTGACAGTGAAGGGATATCGGTGTCGAAACTAACGTGCCGATATCTCCGGCACCCGGGCGTATTCTGCATAAAATATGATAATCGACCGACCAGTCAGTGTTTGCTCATTCCTAGGAGTGCTCATTGCGGACAAGATAGTATATCATCCCATCCAATAGTGCCTTTAGGAAGAAAGACTTAAAACATATATCATATAGGCCATGCAATGCTGCTCTGGAAAATTGGTAAGCAAATAAGCAAAGAAAGCTGTGCCTGTAGTCCCATCTGTTGAAAAGTATCAGTCCTATAAGTCAATGCCGACCCTTTAATAATATGCTTTTTTTTTTTACCAGAAATGTATCTATGAAATGGCAGTATCGGATTTCTAGGAAATGAGGATTTATGTGGGTGTCAGGTGAATGTTTTGTATGTGTGTACTTAGTATTAGTGTATTTATACTATGTTCCCTGTATGATGCGTTTCCTTCTGCAGGATCCATTTCTTATTGTCCATTCTTCAGGAGCTCAGCTCCAGTTAGGATAGGCAGAACCACATATAATGCTCTCCTATATTTATAGCTATAATATGAATTTACATACAAATAAATAAGAATTGGGATTCAATTTTTACTTAAAATAACAAAATAAAAGATGCAAGATGGTGGTGGTAAGTGTAAATTGATACATATAGATTATATAGATATAGATAAATTGTTATAGATAGAAACGCTGCGGAAAAAATGCAGTAGAAATGCATCACGTTGTTAAATCTATAAGGACACTTGTTCTACCCTTGTTAAATCTATAGGGAAAATGTGAGTCTTTCCGCAGGTAAAACTGACATGCTGGGCTTTTCAGAAATTCATGCGTTTTTGAAAATGCAGCTTTTCTGAAAGTTTTTTTCCCCTAATGTGTGGTTGGGATAAGCCAGAATCTTATTCATTTTGCTGATACTGTAAAACACATTTTTTTCTGCTGTGTTTCTGCAACATGGGGCCCCATGTAGCAAAATGCACTTTTTTTTTCTGCTGCATTTTTCTCAGCTTTTTTACTTCCCCTATTAAATTAATAGGAAAGCTCGCTGACCCATTCATTTCTATGGCCTTATATACACAGTCAGACTCACAGAGCAGTGATTGGAACCATGGAGGCACACAGATGTCATCCACACGCTGGTATACATATAATCTAAATGAGAGGAAGTCACTGCTACACACCTGTGAGCCTTACAATTTGGAAAGTGCTGCGGAATATGTTGACGCTATATAAATTAAATGTATCATTGTTGGGCAGTAGAGATCCAACATGGCTGGTCCCACCAAATGGCAGGTTGGGCCAACAATCATCTAAAGTGTATAAGCAGCTTTAGAAGTATGTAACAATATATCTATAGGCGGCTAGGAAAAGTTTTCAATCACAGGCATTGCAGGCAGAGATACTGCAACATACAGACAGATAATTTCTTTAGTAGTAAGAACAAATCCCATAAAGTAGCCGGGTTATCAAACAGAAGCCTGGGATTTTTTTTTTTTCTTTACAGCTTTGAAAAACTTTGTGGCTAAGGCTGTCTGTAAAATAAAGGGATGAATTTATAGCTGAGAAGTGAATATGGAGGAGATTAAGCTACAATCTGTATGGAATCCTTCCTGCAGGGATTCCCGAAGGAGCAGTAGACATAGAAAGGCCATTGCTTTAGTTTACTGCCATTTCTGCAGTCTTCTAAACTCAGTTATAGACTCATGGTAATCGGCTTTTAAGATAAAAGCAGTGTGTAAAGGAAAGGCTTCCTCTTCACAGCCTACAAATGAAGGTGGGCTTGTCATACTGTAAATTCCCCGTACTTCCCATTTAAGAAAGCAAGCCAAGCCCCATTGGGCAAAAATGAGTCATTTGTTTGATACTTGAGAACCTTTGGTTTTCACAAGGGGAAATACACAAACTTGATCTGCACTTTTGAGAAAGTGATACCATCATGTGCAGAGGAGTCCCCCATCTAAATTTCATAATACACCCCATGTCTACTTTTAGGAAGATATAATTATGATAGCAACATTAATTTCATGGTGCTGTACATTTGTGAAGGGTGATATCAAAGAAAACAGCACCGATGCCTAAGGATCTCATACTCCACAAAAATATCAATCCTCCCACATACAAAACAAGGGAAGTTTAAAATAATTTGTGGCTACACAAGTCAGGACGACATAGAATTAAAGAGGATCTTTCACCACCTCCACCAATTCTAATTTTTAGGATCTGTTAAAGAGAACTTTTCATGTCCTCATGCACATGCGGTTTTATATACCGCTAGAAAACCCGCAGTGTGCTGAATTCAGTGCAATGTCGGCTTTCCCGTTATGTGCCCTGGGGCTGGAGATATTGGTGCTGTTAGTTTCGGCACCAATCTCTGCCCACTGTCAGAAGGGCGTTCCTGGGGGGGCGTTCCTCACAGCTCAGCATCATCGCTGGGTGGTAAGGAACGCACCCTTTGACAGTACAGGGCTATGGACGAGTACAGTTGGGGGGGGGGCGTTCCTCACAGCCCAGCTAGACTGTCAGGAACACCCTTCTGACAGTGGGCAGAGATCAGTGCCAAAACTAACGGCACCAATATCTCCAGCCCCGGGGCATATAACAGGAAAGCGGTTATATAAAATTGCACGTGCATGAGGACATGAAAAGTCCTCTTTAATAGGCGCCGCTCCACTGATTCCAACGCAGTTGCAATTTTCTCTCTAGTCTCCACCATTCCCGAGCAACAAGTGCAGTTAGTATTGACGCCTGATGTAATGTCAGAAGGGTGGTGTGGCTCAGAGCTCCAATCAGAGGAAGCCAGCGTAAGAGCTCAGAATCACACCCTTGTCTGCTCCTGCCTGACACCGCCCTCCTGACAGTACAGAGCCTAAATAGCATATCAGGCACCAAAACAAACAGCACTTATTGCTCGTGAATGGTGGGGGCTAGAGAGAAAAGTCTAACTGTTCCAGAATCAGTGGAGCAGTGCCTAATAAATGATGTAAAGAGCTGGACTTGTTGGAGGTGGAGAAAGGTCCTTTTGAAATTCCAGACTTGTTCTCCATGCCTGCTGATCCTTTCCTGTGAATGATTCAGTTCCATATGTTCTGTATCTAGGACAAAACCCTACAAACTTCTGTAATAGTGGCTACCAGCTGAGATTAAAAATGAGACAGTGATTTTCTAGCAACGTTATGGTTACATCCAGATGTCTATTGCACCTTCAGTGCTGCAATCAAACACTTCCAGCTTTTCTTCAGCTCTCAAAATAAGACAAGTATAATGGAAATGTAGAATTTTGCCTTCTTTTTTTTCTTTTAAAGTGACCCTAGGACTGAAGGGACACTGTCTTCTTAAGGAGACATTACCTCACGATGTACAGAGACTTAGTAAACCATGCACAGTCTGCTAAGAATTCTAGGAACGGAATATGCCAATAAATTCTATGTGTCAAAAATGGGGAACTTGCTTCCCTATAGATCAATGCCTCGATTTCCTAAAACCTAGTAAGCATGATCTGGGAATAAAGCCAAGCCACGTTCTCTGCTTCAAAAGTAAGAGGAACCTGTCCGCAGACAGCAGTTTCAAGATTATTGACTCATCACGTGAATCAGGGTACTGGCTGGCTGAGATGTAGTATTTCCCCCTTTTTTTCCGTAAGGTGACCCTAGTTCAGAAAGGATATTATGCCTCCTTGAAGAGATCTTGTATTGTGTACGTGGATTAAACCATGCATGCCCGATTAACCCTTTAAGGACATGGCCTATTTTTGCCTTAAGGAAATAGCATTATTTTTCATTTTTCATCATCATATTGCAAGAGCCATGACTTTTTTTATTTTTATGTTGATATAGCCATAGGTGGGCTTGTTTTTTGCGGGATTAGTTGAATTTAACAGCATCATTTTTACAACAAAAAATTTTTAATAATTCACATTTTTTTAACTCTTTCTGGGGAGAATGGGGAAAAAAAGCAATTTTGCCATTGATTTTTGCACTATTAATTTTGCGCTGTTTATTCTATGGTAAAAATAACATTCTTAAATTATTCTGCAGATCAGTACAATTATGGCGATACCAAATATGTATAGGTTTTTTAATGTCTTACTACGGCACTAAAAAAAACACTTTTTTTTAAAGAAAAGCATAGTTTTGGAGTCGCTATATTCTGAAACCCATAACTTTTTTATTTTTCCATCAATGGAGCTGTGCAATGGCTTTTTTTTGCGGGATAATGTAAAATTTTCATTGGTATCATTTTAGGATTCAAGTGACTTATTGATTGCTTTCTATTCTGTTTTTTGGATAGTGGAATAAACAAAAATGGCCATTTTGGCATTTTTTATGCCATTCATTATGCAGGTGAAATATTGTAATATTATATGTCAGGTTGTTACGGACGTGGCGATACCAAATACTGTATGTGTACTTATTTTCATTTTTATTTTTTAAAACATGCAAAACATTTTAATCGGGAAAATGGGGTTTACTTGTGTTTATTTTATTTTAGCGTTTTTTTTTTTTTCTTTTTAAAAAATATTTTATTCATTTTATTTATTTATTTTTTTTCCAAGTCCCCCTAGGGTACTTTACCACTAGGGGGCTTGATCACCGGTCCAGTACACTACAATACATTTGTATTGCAGTGTATTGTGCCTGATACGTAATATTAACAGGCATTCTATTAAGACATGCCTCTAGCAGGTCCTAATAGAAAGTGTATGATGGCAGTCATGGGGGCCTTTGTTAGGCCCCAAGTTGCAATAGCAACCTATCAGCACCCCACGATTCAACTGCGGGGGGCCGATGGGAGTGTCAGTTTCACTGACAAACACCTAAGATGCTGCAGGTTGCTATTGACCGCGGCATCTTAATGGTTAAAGGAAATCTGTCAGGTCAATCTGGGACACTAAACCACCCACAGGTCCTTATAGACCTGGGGTTTAGTGTCCCAGATCGCCCTGTTGTAATGCAATCCGCAGGCGCATTAAAAATAAAAAACCTTTATACTTACCTAGAGAAGGGTCCGATCGACGCTGTTTGGCAAGAACAGTCTGGCTTATTCATGAGCTCCTTCATTGGCACACCTCCCGGCGCCTGCGCTGTTCTTCAGTGAAGCCAAAGATGGACACCCCGGCTTCACTACGTAATTTCGGGGCATGCGCACTGAAGCCGAGGTGTATTCCTCTGGCTTCATTGAAGAACCGCACAGGGAGTACAGCGGCAGGGGGAGTATAAAGCTTTTTTATTTTTAATGCGGCCGTGGATTGCGTTATAACAGGGTGATTTGGGACACTAAACTCCAGGTCCATATGGACATGTGGGTGGTTTAGTGTCCCAAATTGTCCTGACAGATTCCCTTTATACAGTGGGGATCGGTGTTATCACCGTTCTGGCTGTTGCAGCGGGAGCCTGGCTGTCGGATACAGCCAGGCTCCCGCAGTGATCACATAGGCTCTGCTTCTGAGTCTGCTCAATCACGGTCACGTACATGTACGTGGGGATGCAGTTAACTACCCACATTCCCTGACGTACATGAAAATGCATGAAGGAGTTAAGAATTCTGGGAAAGAAATATGAAAATAAGACTAGGGTCAAATCTGTGTTGGAGTCTATGTAAGAGGCTCTGCCACAGATTCCGCCTAGAATCTTCGGAAAGAAAAGCCCAGCAAGGCGAACTTTCCACTCTGCCGGTTTCAGTATAAAACTGGCAGAAACCCAACTGGCCCCATTGTAGTTTATGGGGGTCCGTTGGTAGCGATTTTTCAGGCAGACAGGCTCTCCATCTTTCAGGTCCCCATACAGATCTGAACGACAGAGAGCCGAACGCTAGGTGTGAACCTGGCGTAAGTCCTCCTTGGTGAAAAAGGGAAACTTGCTCTAGGGCCACCTTTTGGAAGGTTGACCTATATATAATATGTGACCTTAAGAAACTTCCTGTGGATCTTTCAATGCACAAACAGGCATCTTTAGAACCCCACAATGTGCTGCAGCTAAGAACGAATTCCCCTCTACCCAGGATGAACACCCTCGCATATCTATGGGCTCCAAATTTACTTAAGAAGGACAATGAGAAATTCCATCAGTGCTGATGGAGGCGCTCTTTGGAGTCCTGGGAAGCAAGTGATGAGCTGCATTCATTACTCACCACTCTGCTTCCCCAGAGGAGAAAGGAAGCATGGAGCAGAGTGGTGAGTAATGGATGCAGCTCACTACTCGCCCCATACACATCACTGAATGGGGCGGCACTGAGTGTAAATTACATTATTTGTGGGGTCCATTATACTACATATGAGGACACAGAAGGGGCCACTTCGCTAAGTCTGAAAGCAATTATACTGCATGTGGGTGCTTTACTGAGGTCCTTATATAAACATGTGGGGGCACTGAGGGAACCATTCTACTGAGTGCTAGTGACCATTATACTACATGTAGGGGCACTATTATATAACAGCTAAGGAAGGCTCCAAACAAAGCTTTATTTTGTTAACATTGGGGGGTACTCGGTACATTTTCTCACTAGAGGCTACTTCGCTCGAAAAGGTTGAGAAATGCTGTTTTAGAGGATGAACTTGTACAAATAAAGCATGCCTTACATTTTAGACAGCTGGTATCTCAAGAAAATAAAATTCCCTTCTTTAAGCTATGTTCTGAACGAGACTTGAAAAACTGGTATTGGAACGGAGTTTTTCTTGTTTTTATGTGTAACAGAAAATTCTACAAACTGCTCTTTATTAGCTTTAGATTGAAGGAGTTTTCCTATGAATAGTTAAAGTTGGCAAAGTTTCCACGACCATGAGGACCATTGAATTAAATGTGTCTGCATCATATCTTTTCTTACTTTCTGGGCCTTCCTACTTACACATGTAGTTTGGGGCAAATTCTTTACCTGTGAGTATATAGCAAAGCTGGGACACACCTGCCCATTACTCTACCAGCAGATTGCATGTCCTAGGCCTAGGCGGTCTCAGCAATTAATGGGTGCTATTGAATTCCCTCATAAACCTACATTGTACCAAGCAGATGACATAAGGACAACAGGCAGAGTAAAGGAGGTGACAGTAACATGAATGTACAGATAACTACAAGCAGGTTTATGGGTTTTCCCTCAAAAGATAAAATCTACCTACAAGGGAAAACCCTTTAAATAGACATCTTCTCTGTAGATCTACATGCTTCACATGTATTAAGTACCCAGTCACCAGGGACTTTCAAGGTGCCAATGGAAAGTTATACATGTGGGTTATGCAGTACAGAATACCACAGAGGAGGAAGTCAGAAATACTTACAAAAACATTGTATTCATAGACAACCATGTATGGTGGTCATTTTTGTAGAGCCCTTACCTGCTAGCCTGTGGGTGGACTATGAGTCATACCAGTATAAACTTCATAATGCACCCCATATATACTTTCCAGAATTATGGGAGAAGAAATTATTTTTATTTATATAGAACCATTCACTTCATGGTGCTGCACGTTCCTGAAGACGCGTATGGATAGCAATGGCGCCTAAGGATCCAATGTGCCACAAAAAATGTCGGTTCTCCCACCTATAAAACAAGAGAAGTTTAAAATAATTTGCGGCTGCGCATGAAGTCAAGACACCTGCCCCCAGACCGATGATAAAGATTAAACAATCCCCAAAAAAAAAAAAAAAAAAAAAAAAAAAAAAAAGCTTCAAAAGGAATAACTATAGATAACTAAAAAAAGAAAAACACAACTTCATATATGTCCAGTATTCCACCCATACGCATACTAAACCTATATACTGCCGGCTTCGTCTCCTCTGACAACAGAAAGTTCCCAAAAAAATGTCATCAATAGTGTGTAACTTATTTAAGTACAGGAAAGGTATATTGTAACACAATAGTTATAGCGGCAAACATGGATGCTGAAATACCTTATCTTCTATCCGGCTTCGTTTTTTTTGCACATGGTTCTTCGGTTAACAGCACAGCCAGTGTGGCAACCGCATGCGGTTGAAAAATAGCAATTCTACCATGTGTGGTTGCCATACGGTTGGGGACAAGCAGTCTTGTGCACGCTTGTACTGGATATTTGCCCTTAATATCAGGCTGTTTAATAGGCTCTTACATCTGATCTGACACTGAATGAAGCAAATCGCTCAATGTTACATTCGGATAAGCTGATAATACAATGGGGCTTCAGACTCTGTGCACCAGGAATGGAGATCTACATGTAGATTTCCCTTAAACCACACACCAGAAAACTATTATGAATTATAATAAAGTCAGGCCAAGACATCACCGCCCCTCTCACATTCGTGCAAGGCACAGAACGGGTGTTGTGGCGTAGAGGGATTGATAAATTCCCCCCAGTGCATATGGCCGTTTCAATCTCCCTGATCCTATTGACACCCTAGTAGATAAGGCCTATTAGAGATGTCTGGAAGAGCCATATTCCCTTACTTTATAGAGGTAGCTAGTGCCACCGGCCATCTTATTTAGCCAAAAATGTTTTTATGTTTTAAAGGAAAAACATTACTTTTTCCAGTAAAAATGCTATGCCAGATGTTAGTTGTAAGGCGAAATGGAATTATGAAATGCAGAACAAAGTGATTTTTGGTGGTGTTTTATGTGGTTTAGTGTGTTTTTTTTTTTTTTTTTATAATGCATTTGGTTATGACCAAACATTCCAGACATTTTCTCTATTGAGCCATCTCCATACAGAAAGGAAAAAAGCCTAAACAGCTCTCAGCTAATGCTAATAAACTTCCCCCAGACACGCACGCTTGGTTTGACTAACCATGCCCAAATCCTCTCTGTCCCCAAGTGCTTTTGTCAACTTAAAAAGGGTTTTCCCACGAAGCAAGTGATCTCCTATCCATAGGATATGGGTTAACTTGCAGATCTGTGCGCTCACACCTACACTGATCAGGAGAACGGGGGACTTGTGTGTAAAGGTGGTCGGGCAGCACGTGTACTGCTCCATTAATTTCAATGGGAGTGCCGGAAATAGCCAAGCACTGAAGCCTCCCCACACACCCATTGAAATGAATGTAACGATGCGCACGCCGCCTGAGGACTGCTCCATACAGAATGAGGGACAAAAGTCCCCCATTCTTCTGATGAGTGGGGGTATAAGTAGTTGACCCCCATTGAGCTGCATGTTTGCAGGATATAACTTGTTTTGTAGGAAAACCCCTTTATGGCTAAAAGGTATGGCCACCTTAACCCCTTTCTAGAAAACAAAAGCCTTTTACATCGGCACCCACATGAACTGAACACTTAATGTCTCTTGTATTGCAATACTTGGGCTGTGTTTTTGGATAGGAGGTAATAAAAATTAACAAACCAAGTTACAAAATGAATATGGAATATGATCTGGTGATGGCAATACTAGTATCACGGTCTTCACATTCCCATTCTGAATTTTATCATATATTATAGGTTAAAGTATAAAACCAAATATATGTTTCTAGTGTGCATAGAAGGGGGATTTATTAAGACTGGCGTTCCCTGCTGACATGGGAGATCTAGTGTGCCAAAGCTGTATACCTGTCAGGGCCTGGCATAGATTTCAGGTATAAATTATGAGATTACTGGTGCAAGTTATACCAAGTCTGATAGGACGAAGAATCCCTGCACAGTGGCACTTTTTTTTTTTTTTTTTTTTTTTAAACCCTCAAAAATGTGCCACTTTTTTTACCAGAAAAACTGGTGTGATAACTACTTTGATATATACCAAATATGTAGCCTTTTTACATATTTGGGGGGATTTAACTAGTTCCAATGTTAGTGCTATAGAAGCCAAAGACTAAATATGTGTGCACAGAACAAGTTCTACCCATTTTACTATACTTATCACATTTGTTCGTTTTCAGTTTTTGCAGCAGGAAACAATCCGACAAAAGGAAGAGTCTCAGAAATTGCAGCACAAGCAAGAACAAGAGCTTCAGAAGTTCAAGGAACATCTGGAAGAGACATGCAGAGAGCTGGTGCAGATACAGGTAAAGCAACAAGACTATTCCTATTCACAGAAATCCTACTATGTGCCTGAAACATGTGCAGGTTTAGGTTACGCATTAGACTGCATTTGGTATCGGTTCAGTGTCCATTTGGGAAGTGGCTACCATTAAGTTTCCTTCTACTGTTTATTGGGATGTAGAAACCCATACCCTGTAGTGCGATTGAATCCTTCAAACATTTAGCATTTAACAAATTGACTTGTGTTTTATTGTCACTAATGAAAACATTAGAAGGGCATTGCCATCTGTGATGTCATATCACTTGTGGACCTCTGGCCCACAATGATCCCGAGAATGAAGCCACAGCCCTGGGGATGGGAGCGCCTTTACGGTTTTCTCCAGCACAGCAGTACTCCTGGTCACCCACAGGTGCAGGATACCTCAGCTGGCTTCATAGTCACCAAGCTGCAGTTTTCCTATACAGTGGTAAACATGGTCACACACTACGCAGGTAAAGACTGAAAGGGCAGCAGCACTAAAGCCCCTTCATCTTTAGGATCTGTAAGGGTCATCCACCTTAGATTCCCCTCCACTTTCAGGCTTTGTGCATCCTGTGGACTGTCAAAACAGAGCTTCAGTTTTCTAACCCACAGGTTTACTTGCCGAGTAGCCTCAAACAACATGGATAACCAAATTGAGGCTCATTCCGCAGGTTCTGAAATCTGTAGTTTTCCTTATTTTTTCATTCAGCGCCCCATGTCAGTCTCTGCCTCTCAATGAAAGAAATTGATGGAAGATTAGAGACGAAATTTGGAGCAGATTTTGAAGTGGAATCTGCCTTAATATCAGTGCCAAATTCCTCAGTTTGTTGGATTAGTAGAATTCCGGAGTCCCTAGTCACTTGTACAAAGGAGCCACAGGTTTGCTGCAGCACAGTGTTTGTTAGCGATATCTTCCACTAGAAGCAACATTTTGTATGAAATTGGAAGCAGGTGAAATACAGTGAGGCCCCACTATTATGGCTCTTTGCACACTGCAATTCTGTACAACCTAATAAGTGTAATGTGCATGAGCTCTTAGGCTGTGTTCGTACTAGTGTCAGGCTCTCCATCGTTCAGGCCCGCTGGGGGACCCAAACGACAGAAAGCCGGACCAATAAAACAGCAGTTACCCACCGTCACCAGTGGACCCCATTGACTATAACATACTAAAAGCAGCAGAGAGAAAAGTCCTCCGTGCAGGACCTTTCTCTGGTGGTTTCTGCGGCAGAGTCTCTGGCAGATGTAAACACAAATGCCATAGTCTGCAGATTAACAAGGAATTGTGATCTATGCAAATTGCTAACACTCAGCAAACCCTCATAAGGATGATAAATTTACTGCTTCTCATTCATGAATATATGTCACCCTTCCACAAACAGGAAGAGAAAATGCGAACTTTGCACGACCAGGAAACCAAAAAATTACAACGGCTGGACGCCGAACACCGAATGGAGTCAGAGCAGTGGCAGGAGCGTCTGCGCCTGAGCAAGGAGGTAACAGGCCCCATACAGTATACTCGGGGTCAATGTACCCAGTGTTTCTATGGTCCCTTCTGATGACATCTCTCTCTCTGCTCTTTTCAGAACCTTGAGACAGAGTTTGCTTCCAGACAGCAGCAAATCTCCGGTACTGGAAAGCAGAAGTACAAAGGCCCGGAGAGGTGCACTTCCTGGTTCTCCCCTTCCTGACAGGCGAAGAAACCAAACTAGGAAATTAAAAAAAACACTCATCCATTCAGTTCCCTCTTGTAAATGTTTTTGTTGGTGTCAAATATTAAACAGTTTGGATTTTGGCTGAAAAGTGTTTTATTTTCTCCTTTAGTACATAGAGGAAAAGGAATAAAAAATGTAAAAATGTCACATAAATACATTATTATTTACAGATGTATCTCTGCCACCAACAGCTCAGACGCAGAGAATGGAATGATCCTAAAACATTTACTTCTTCATAGTTGTGTGGGTGATGTAAGTCAGAACGTGAGGTCATTCTCCTTGCATTATTATCACATCAGACAAGTCATCCACTTCTTGTAGCTTTAGATTCTAGAGAAGGGAAATAGAAGGAAAAAAAAAAAAAGTGAAGTTTCATGGATCTTAAGCAAGCGAAATCCCTTTAATAGAATATCAGTCCACCTTGAAGACAACCTGCCCGCTATCCTGACAGAACTATTTTTGCACACATTTGTAATCCCTATGAAATAGCAATCCAGGAGCACCAACTTGACAACTTGCTACTAGCATATCCATTATAGCCGGTGAACGTGTCAGCACTAATTGGACAGTTATAGATTGTGTAGGGACCCACCTTGTTGACAGGGGGAACGGTAACACTCAGTTATCAATTTATACTTACATTTCCAGGAGCAATTACAGAGGAACAGTATAATGAGCAATTCATACAAAAGGTGCTTAAGTATTTCATGGGGAATACAAGAACTTCCTAAAATGTACTCATCAGGGAGCTGACTGGTGCCCATTAAAAGGGTACTCCATTTACATTTCCAAGGGATATTCTTTATAGAATTAAAGTTATGGAACCTTCCAATATACCTTTTCTAGGATTCTAACTACTTAAGGACAGGGAGATATTCAATTTGTGTGTCCCAAAAGCCAGAACTTTTTTATTTTTCCGTTCATATGAGGGCTTATTCTTGGCATAGCAAATTGTACTTCATCGTGGATCCATTTAAAGGCAATGTGTCATGAAAAATTACCTACTGTGGGTAGAGAATTAATTTCCACTGTAGAGTAAACCACAAAAAGGCAGTTTATGAAATTGGGCAGATTATTTAACTTTACTGCTAGAATTTTTCTCTCACTTATCTTCTGTTTACTCACCTTTTCATTAGCAAGATGCAAAAGGCAGGCAAAGGCCAAGGGGACAGACAGATTCTGTGCCATAGTGGTAGGTAACCTATGGTATATAAGGGAAAAATTGTCAGGGATAATGCCAAGTTATAACTACTGTACCAAATAAAAGCTTTTGTCTTTGTCCCCCATACCTTTTCTGAAGATCACTTGTGATGTTGCTGAAAACTTTCTCCTCCTTCACAAGAGCAGGCACTTCTTCGTTTTTAGGTGCTGGCTAAAATTGGATAAAAATAATCAGCGATCAACTAAATAATAGCAAAGTCATAATAAACAGGAGTCTAATAAAGTCTAAGTTTCCACCATGTATGGGCTCTAAGATCAGTGTATACGCCCTAGAGGACCCAGACCAGCTCTGCAGTATAGCTTAGGAGGCTAAATTTGTCCTGTACCTGGGGCTAATGTATCAGCCTTAGCTATGGGGGTAATCAGCAGAAAAAAAGTCTATAATGATCTAAATGGCGGCACAACATATACAGTGGGGGAAAAAAGTATTAAGTTAGCCACCAATTGTGCAAGTTCTCCCACTTAAAAAGATGAGGCCGGCCTGTAATTGATATCATAGGTAGACCTCAACTATGAGAGACAAAATGAGAAAACAAATCCAGAAAATCACATTGTCTGATTTTTAAAGAATTTATTTGCAAATTATGGTGGAAAATAAGTATTTGGTCACCTACAAACAAGCAAGATTTCTGGCTCTCACAGACCTGTAACTTCTTCTTTAAGAGGCTCCTCTGTCCTCCACTCATTACCTGTAGTAATGGCACCTGTTTGACATTGTTATCAGTATAAAAGACACCTGTCCACAACCTCAAACAGTCACACTCCAAACTCCACTATGGTGAAGACCAAAGAGCTGTGGAAGGACACCAGAAACAAAATTGTAGACCTGCACCAGGCTGGGAAGACTGAATCTGCAATAGGCAAGCAGCTTGGTGTGAAGAAATGAACTGTGGGAGCAATAATTAGAAAATGGAAGACATACAAGACCACTGATAATCTCCCTCGATCAGGGGCTCCACGCAAGATCTCACCATGTGGGGTCAAAATGATCACAAGAACGGTGAGCAAAAATCCCAGAACCACACGGGGGGACCTAGTGAATGACCTGCAGAAAGCTGGGACTAACGTAACAAAGGCTACCATCAGTAACACACTACGCCGCCAGGGACTCAGATCCTGCAGTGCCAGACGTCTCCCCCTGCTTAAGCCAGTACATATCCGGGCCCATCTGAAGTTTGCTAGAGAGCATTTGGATGTTCCAGAAGAGTATTGGGAGAATGTCATATGGTCAGATGAAACCAAAGTAGAACTGTTTGGTAGAAACACAACTTGTCGTGTTTGGAGGAGAGTGAATGCTGAGTTGCATCCAAAGAACACCATACCTACTGTGAAGCATGGGGGTGGCAACATCCTGCTTTGGGGCTGTTTCTCTGCAAAGTGACCAGGACGGCTGATCCGTGTACATGAAAGAATGAATGGGGCCAGGTATGGTGAGATTTTGAGTGCAAACCTCCTTCCATCAGCAAGGGCATTGAAGATGAAACGTGGCTGGGTCTTTCAGCATGACAATGATCCCAAGCACACCGCCAGGGCAATGAAGGAGCGGCTTCGTAAGAAGCATTTCAAGGTCCTGGAGTGGCCTAGCCAGTCTCCAGATCTCAACCCCATAGAAAACCTTTGGATGGAGTTGAAAGTCCGTGTTGCCCAGCGACAGCCCCAAAACATCACTGCTCTAGAGGAGATCTGCATGGAGGAATGGGCCAACATACCAGCAGCAGTGTGTGCCAACCTTGTGAAGACTTACAGAAAACGTTTGACCTCTGTCATTGCCAACAAAGGATATATAACAAAGTATTGAGAAGAACTTTTGTTATTGACCAAATACTTATTATCCACCATAATTTGCATATAAATTCTTTAAAAATCAGACAATGTGATTTTCTGGATTTGTTTTCTCATTTTGTCTCTCATAGTTGAGGTCTACCTATGATGACAATTACAGGCCGGCCTCATCTTTTTAAGTGGGAGAACTTGCACAATTGGTGGCTGACAATACTTTTTGTCACCCCACTGTACAAATAAATGGACAAAAATAAAAAAACGCCACTGTAACGTCACAGGTTATAGCCCTGTCCATGGGGGTGACACAATATGTGTAACCTTTGTAAAAATCACTGTGCTATTAAAAAGAAATATGAAAACTGCACTTTGTTTACATTTTTTCCAGATATTAAAATAAAAGGGAAAAAACATGCAAAACAAAAATAAAGCCCTGTTTCACCGAAAAAAACAAAGCAAAAAAAAAAAAAAAAAAAAAAAAAATGCAAAAATTATATGAATATCCCAAAAGAAAAAACAAACAAACAAAAAAAAAAAACTAGCTTTTTTAGTCCGGACTCGAACCAGGGAAAAATAACCTGGTCCTGAAGTGGTTAAATGTACACAATTATGCTAGGCTAACACTAGCGTTCGGGTTTCCGTTCTACGGGTCCGCTTAGAGACCTGAAAAACAGAAAACCTCTCCACATAAAAAGACTCTAAATAGACTATAATGGGGTCCGCTCGGTTTCCACCTGAAATCAGCGGAGAGAAAAGACCTGCTTTACAGGAATTTTCTCTCCGCATATTTTAAGCTGAATGGTGGACAGAGTCCCCAGTCACCGAACGCTAGTGTGACCGCAGCCCTGACGGCTAGATGTTTAGTGAAATTCTTTAAAGAGGACCGGTCCCATCCCATACGATTCTCTATACAGAGATACATATAATAAACGTGTGTCTAAAGTCTTGAGTTATCTATGAACCATAAGCACTAAGTATTTACTGACTTGACTTAATGTTAAAGGACCTTTCACCACCTCTTTGCAGTGTTTAATAGGTGCCGCTCCAGTGATTCCGATGCAGTTGGAGTTTTTTCTCTAGACCCTACCATTCCCAAGCAATAATTCTTGATAGTTTCAGCAACCAGTATGCTATTCAGAGGCACTGTCAGGTGGGCGTTCCTGGGCGCTCTGTCTAACACCGCCCACCTGACAGACAGGTTATTACAATAGTGGATTCTGAAACAAACAGCACCGATTGCTCAGGAACTGTAGGGGCTAGAGAAATTCCAACTGAGCGAGAATCAGTGGCGTATCACCTATTACATAATGCAAAGAATTGGTGACAGTGGTGAATGGTCTTCTTTAAGTGACTCGCAACATACAGTAATCTGAAGACATGCAAATTCCTAAATTTCAGTAGCTTCCTCAGGGAGGAAAACTGACTTTTTGGTGCCACCTATAGGTAGCTACCTAGTAAGTAACTGTGCGACTCATTATGAACCTTTTAAAGAGAAGCTGTTAGGTTGATTTGGGACACTAAACCACCCACAGGTCCTTATAGCCTTGGGGTTTAGTGCCCCAAATCGCAATGTTTTAATATCATCCATGCCCATAATTAAAATAAATAAACCTTTAAACTTTCCTAGAGAGTCTCTGGACTCCTCTCTGGTGTTCCCGGCACCTGCACAATTCTTCAATGAAACCAAAGACGTACACCCTGGCTTCACTGCACATGTGCCAGCGGTATAGGGTATGCCCACTGAAGTTGAGGTGTACTCCTCTGGCTTCAGTGAAGAACTGCGCTAGCATGAGGAGTTCAGCGGCAGGGGGAGTATAAAGTTTTGTTTTCATTGCAGACACTGAGGGTAGTTTAGTGTCCCAAATTGCCCCGATAGATTCCCTTCAATACTCATGCTATGTCAACTTACCTCATCCTGTTTTTGTGGGTCGTTGGTAAGTAGACCCCACATGCTTGTTTTCAGGTGCTTCATATCCATCTTTTTTGCTGTTTTAGCATAATTTATTTCTATCCTGTTTACCTGTAAGAAAATGTGTGAATGGGTGACATGGAGCAGCTCAGCTTCTAGAAGCTCTTACTTTCTTTATTGAAGTGTGCTACCAACCTTCTGTGGCTCAGCAATAAGGTTATGTTCGCCATTCAGACTCAGATTGTGGTCTTCTGTCCCATTGCATATTGGGAATTCATCACTAGCTCCCATGAATGCCCCATCATCATCGTCGTCATCTGCCTATAATATTAATACAAAGACTCAGTGAAGAGATATTTTGCTGACTACAATAAGTTAATAACTTGTCAGTAAGCGCTAAAGCTGGTCATATATATGAGAGATAGCTGTCTTCAAATAAACCTGGATCAGTCGAGACTGTAGGTTTATTTCAATAAGATAATAATTTGCTTCCAGACATATCTGGCAACACTTATCCTCCTAGGACACACAGAATCAAAAAGATGTAAGGACCTCTCTCATGCTGCCCCAGACACTTACGGTTAGCCGATCCCATTGTAATCAGTTGGCTTGAATGACAAGTCTAATAAGGGTTACTCCATTAAATACATTTATACCTGTCATGTGGATGTGGAACAAACTTGAGAGTTATCTCCCTATTATTAGGGTTCTAAAGAGTAAAGCCTTCCCTTCACTGCTCTACTTATGGTACAGAAGGAATCACTTGGTGGACTCCCACATAATCATTAGGATTCTGTTTTCCCTCTGTTTAGGGTGTCATTTAGTGGTCAAGTAACCTCACTATCATAGCTGTATTAAGGCAACAGAGAGACCACTAAATGTTACAACGCTGCACTTACCTGCAAGGCTGGGCAGAAGTTTGAGGTATCGTTGGGGTTGTTATAATCATATTCTCCGATACCATCTTCATGCTCGGAAGTAGGATTCCTAGGAGTCACCTTTTTGATCTATCAGGAGGGGGAAAAAGACAGAAAAGGGTTAACTAGCATCCAGTCTCACCTATAAAAGAGGTAGTATCAGAGATGCATGTCTTACCCTATCTGCAGGCCTTAAGTTCAACTTTGCAATGTTGTCTGGATCATAGTGGAAATCTGCTGGCAGCGTAGTGGACTTCTTATTTTGGTTCTCCAGTGTGCTCTTTGCCAGGGTCGTAGCTGCCTATTTGGGGAACAAGAAAAATTTGCTCCCATCAACCAAAAACACTAACCCAATTTTTTCCTCCATGTGTTATTTATTAGAGACAAGACATGAATGATCCCTGCACACCTTACCCTCTTTACAGCAGAGTCTTTACTTAAATGAGTTGCCCTAGATTTTTTTTTTCTTTTATTCTAGGAGAGGCCATAGACATCAGATTTGCTAGGGGCCGACAGTGGGCGTCTGCATAGATTCACATGTTTAGCGTTGCCTGTCCTACACAGTGTAAAAAGCCAAAAGCAGACCACTCCATACCCTAAACTGTGGCCATTTCTGCAGCTCTGCTCCCATTGATGTCAGTGATCAGAATATCCAGTTCATATGGAGCAGGCATACACATCAATGCTATGTTCACATATGCACACGGGTGTCTGTCGGAAGGCCATAACAAAGGAGACACAGATCACTAAAATAGCAGACACCAGTGTCCGATGGACCCCACTGACTAGAATTGGATCAGTCGGGTGTCAGTTGCTTCAAACTGAAACCGCTGGACGCAAGAGTCAGACTTGCAGCAGTTTTTCGTCCGGCGATCACTATACTGAAGTTTCCAGCGCAGAGGTTTATATTGTCCAGGCTGGGTTCACAAGTGAAAAAAAAAAAACAAAAACAAAAATCCCACATTACAGCTTCAAGCTTCACCGACTAACACCACAAAACTATATTCCCTGTATAATAATGTAATGGAGCAGAAAAACATTTTAAAAATTTATTGGAAATTTGTGCCACAATAAACTATAGAAAAAAAAAAAACGAAAAAAAAAAACAAAAACTTTTGACGTTATCCTGGATATATATATATATATATATATATATATATATATATATAAATAAATAAATAAATAGAAAAGACAAAAATAAAGACCTATGTATGGGGGGAGAAAAACAAAAGTACAAAAACAAAATACCCACATACTAAAGTTTTCAAAAGGAGTTTAGTCATGAACAGGTAAAAATGTCTGGTGTTTAACTGGTTAAATAGGATAGTATTTATATTATAGATGTAAAAATATGAAGAAAAAAAAATTATGCAGAAAAAAAAATGGGAGAAATGTAAATTTTTCATTACATTTAAAGCATTGCAATGACAAAACCAAGGTGTGGATGTTTAGAACAAAACCCTGCCAGATTTTTTTTAATCATCAATTATTAATTATTATTTCATCATTATCAACATTATCATCATCATCATCAAAATTATATATCACACCCAGTGCCACATCAGGTTCTCACAGTATCATGAAGCCTATTGTGATGTCACCGCAGGGTCGCCATGCTACAAGCCTATTGTGATGTCATCGGTAACTGCTATATAATTCCATGTTCTACCTCAACTGCTCTGAGGGTTTTGTAGGAGAGAGAAGGGAGAGAGGAGAGAGTACTGCTGAGGATACAAACTTTATTACTGTTACTGCGAAGATTATCTGCAAATGGATAGACTACGTAAGCATCAACCTGCTCAATCCCAGGGCTCTGGGAAAAAAAAGAGAGGAAGATGGAACCTGTTTGGATGTTTCAAGTCCAAGAATGAGCAATGCCCGGCTGGGTCATCTGATCCCATCCCTGGTCCTTCATTTCAAGAGGCTAAAATCCCAGCAAGGACATGGCCAAGTTTCTGGAAACGGGAGAACAGGAGCAAGGCTTACATGGTTCCACCGAATGGAACTCCTGAACAAGGGGAAGATGTACCAACCAAAGATTTGTCAATAGAATTGAAAGAAATTGAGGTGGATCTGAAGAAGCTGCCCCTCTCAGTCAGGAGGGGATATTATGTAACCTTCACAATACAACCTCCCAAGACTGAGAAAAAGAGTTTCTTGGATCCAGCAATACAAGTCACGGTGGCCAAACAAGTAGAGGCGAGAGACCTAGAGATCGCCTCAGAGATATCATCTCCACTTATCACTAGAAAAAAAGAAGAAGTTCTCCATCCTGCCACCTATAGAAATATCAAATCCTAAAGAAGAGATCTGCATCTCTGAACCGCTACCACCAAGCAGAACACGTTTCATTTTAGTCAAAGAAGCTGAACCACATAACAGACTGGTAGGAAACTGAACGTCTAGAAGTGAAAAACGTCAGATGAGCGAGATCAATCAATCATTATTACCCTTTGTCTATTTAGGGTCTAAGGACAGATGTCATCTTAAAGGGTTCTTTCATATATAATAAATATCTGTTGTCTTCTATTACTCTTGGTCTTGTCTGACTATGTCCTAATCTCATTTGATATTTTTTTTTTTTTTTTATCTATTGCTAAATGGCCACTATTTTTCATATTTTAGGACTTCTGGAGGAACAAACAAAAGTAACACTCCTGTACTGTGCCAGTTTTGCTCACATATAATGTGCCAGAATTCTGGCTTGATTTGTGACAAGAAACTAAAGTCCATGCAATGCAAAACACACCAACATCTGGCAAAATTTAGCCAACCAATAGGTGGTGTAAAAATAAAACAAGTGTCTCTAAATACACACAAAATATATCATCCTACAGGAGTCTCATATCTGTCCTATTGTGCTGTGCCTGTTGTAGGGCCGGGTGCATGACTTAGATCAGACAAATCCAAAGAGAAAATCTCCATTGGGTCCAGCACCAAGCCTAACACTTTTACCCTAGTATATTTACATTACAGAGATTACAGGATTTGTTTGAGGCGTCTCCTCTCTATCAACCAAGTTGCCCCTACATATACTGTACATAAAGTGTTGCAGGTAACAGGGTAAGGCCCGGCCACATTGAGAACGGAAAGGGGCAAGGTGTCCTGTGTCCAGAGGAGGTCTGTGAAAATAAACTTTTTTTTTTTTACTCACCTCTCCTGGGCATCTGGGATTCCGCCATCATCATCCAGCCATTTCTGGCCTGTAGGTGACATCACGCGTTCCAGATGTCACCGCTGAGGTCTGTGATTGGGCCTCAGCAGTTAAGTGACATCAGCAGTGAAGTCCAGAATGTCAGACGTCAGCTGCAGACCTGAAGACTTCACCTTCCCTAAGCCTCCAATTATAATATATTCTAAGTATATTATACTGTGTGGGGCCAATGTAGAGCATTATACCAGGGATGGGGGTTTGTTGGGGTTCTATGGAGCATTATACTAGAGGGACCTCTGAGGGAAGCATATTATACAGAGGAGGCCCTCCGGGCAGCATATTATATTGTGTGGAGCATTATACTGGGGTGGGCCTCTGGGGAGCATATTATATAGTGTGGGGCCACTGTGGAGAATTACTCTGGGGGGGCAATGTGGGGAGTATATTATACTGTGTGGGGGCCACTGTAGAACATTACACAGTGGAGGGGGTGGGCTCTGGGGAGCATATTATGGGAGGGCACTTTGGGGAGCATATTATACTGTACAAAACCACTGTGGTGCATTATACTAGGCAAGCGCTGTAGGGAGCCTTTTATAATGTGTGGGGATTATTATATTGTGTGGGGCTGCTTGGGAGCATATTATACTGTGTGAGGGTCACTGTGGAGCATTATACTGTGTTGGGGCTGCTTGAGAGCATATTATTCTGTGTAGGGCCACTGTGGACCATTACATACCATGTAGGGCCACTGTGGGGGGGCCTCAGGAGAGTATTTATATTGTGGAGGGGGGGGAGCTCAAAATTCCTGCTGGCAGCCCTGTGTGCTATGTCTGCATCATAGCTCCCTCACTATAATCTTGTACATACGTGTAGTATTCCATGGCGGCCTATTTATAATGGAGGAACAATTTATAAGAAGCCTATAAAAAGAGAAACTATTATATATAAAGCATCTATTATAAGGGGGAGCTATTATTTATAAGAGGGGAACTATTGATAAGGGGTTATAATTGTTCAGTGGGCTATTTAGAAAATGGGCTATTCTTGATAAAGGGGGAACTATTATTTTTAAAGGGGGCCATTAGTGATAATGGGGACTATTATTTATAGGTAACTTATTTATGAGCGGGCTATTAGTAATAAGAGGAGACTATTTATAAGGAAGCATTATTATTTTTAAGGGGTGACTTACTGATACAGGGCACTATTTAAAAGCATTATCTATCATTTATAAAGGGCGCTATTACTGAAAAGGGTGTAATATTTATAAGAAGGGACTATTATTTAGAAGGAGGAGCTATAATAACTGAGTCGGAGCAAGTACTGCAAGACTTACAAGGGCGTTGGAAAACACAGTTTGATTCAGGTGACCCTAACCTATCTGCAGGGCTGGGATGATAAGCTGGGTCCTGGTGACACACTCCCCTTTAAACAGCAGTCTATGACAAGCTTACATACTGCTAGTGACCAAAAACCCAGGAAGTCTGGATTTCTGACAATGGTTACGTCTCGCATCACGACCACTTTGACAATCATTAGAAGTGATGTTACATCCAGGGCTGTGCAGTCAGTAGGCCATATCACAGACTCCAACTCCAGACTTCCACAGGTTGACTCCGATTGCTTCATAAATGGTTGACAGACATGGACGGTCACAAGAAGTAAAGATCCTCTACTTCAGGAAACAGTTCATAATTCTTATGAAAGTAAATATGTAACAAATTATGTATCTAATTAAAAAATACCAATAATTGTATAAAAATTACAAATAATTAAAGGGAGTCTACCACCTCCCCCAAGTATAGTCAACCGCTACCACCAAGATACAGAGCACATTGCAGTGATAAAACATTATACCTCTGTTACGTACCTTGACATTTATGCAAATGAGGTAGTTGGTGCTCTGAGGGCGGGACTTAAGCCCTTCTCTTGCTGTTCAAGTATGTCATAGATGGCGGATCAACTCTCACCACATGGGGCTGCACCGGCAGGAAACGATAGGGGCCTGTGTGACAAGAGCAGTGGTCCAAGGAGCTGAAGGCCCACCCCCAATTCACCAACTGCCTCATTTGCATAAGACTTTTTCAGACACCACCCAAAATTGGCCTTAACTGCGACTCCACAGGCCTGTTCGCAACGAGAACTTTCAGTTTTCAATTAACACAGTCATGTAACCCTGGTCTAATGTGAATTGTCCTAAGCTAGGCATCTAGTGGAAAGCAGAAGAATTTTTAGAGTGAGTCCGTCCAAATCTCCAGATAGACCCATTATTATCTATGTCATCTGTGATTAGGAAGTCCCTAGTGCTACGCTTGTATATTAATAGAAAAGATAGTAAAAACTGCATTATGGACCTAGCACCAAATTTTCCCTCATATGCAATTAAAAAAGTATTGTAGCCATGGTTCACCAATGCATCAGATTAAGATTTTCTTTTCTACATTTTTTTCCCCCTCTCTCAAAGTGAGGGCAGGAGAGGGGGGACAGTCACTAACAAAGAACCTTTAAACATCAGGTAGAACAGACAATATCTGTGGAAGTGCAGCAGCCCAGTAGAGGAAGGCCAGAAGGTTGGAAGTAGTAGTAGCTGCGGTCAGGGTGGCAAGGATCTCTACCAGATCTCTGTGTGGTACAGCGCAGAGGAAGGCTCTAACGTGTATAATGAAGTTGGACGAGCTCCCCAGGGGCATATCTTGGTATTGAGTCTCTCTGAGCCCTATGGCGGTTCATTCATGGTGAGTGCAGGATTAAGACTCAGCACTTGCAACACTGTCTTCTAACACATTACTTACTGGTAGAATAACAGGTGATTAATAGCATATATACTGTATGACGGAGGTACAATGCTTAGGGACACCCTATGAGGCTAAAGCTGAGATTTTAAGATGGAACTTCCTGGGGCACTCTTCCTCCCAAATGTGTGTTTCAAGTCTCTTGATCCACATAGGAGTCTGCAATGCCCTGGCTGTGGGGTACAGCTCCGTAACAAAGGTCGCCTTGTGTGAAGGATGCCATCTTGTGCCTGTAGTCATTTTCCATTCCTTTCTGAAGCGCTGCCCAGAGCTCATCCTCCTAGAGGAAAGCTTATCTATAAGGGGATGTGACGTCTTCTGTGCCTTACCCAATAGCTGTGAGCCAAAACTTATGTTACAACTTTATAGCCAATCATGGTATGTTACACTAATCGCACCTACTCCCTGTCTATACAATGTATAACCACACCTACAACGTAGTTAAACCTCACCCATCCGCCATTAGAATGGAATCCACTTAACACACTATGATGCTGTGTGCGGGGTCTTGATTCTCTGAGCCGGCTCATATAACAATTAGACTTGGACGATCTCACCTGAATCCACAGCGGATCTAACACATCCTTGAAGCCACAAACTCCAGAGGCCTCAGGGGTCTTCCCCCAGACCCCAGTGTACATATTTAGAGGCTCTGGTTTGGTGACCGGGCAGAATCCTGGAGGTTCTGCTGTGAGGCCTGCAGCGCTGCCTGCTCCATTTTGGAATCGCGGCCTACCCGTTATCCCTGTGCCACAGACTGCAGCTACCCGCGGAGAACACCTTCACATACCGGAAGAGCTGTGGACGCCTGAGGTGGTGACCCCACAGACTTTTGGGCACCAGATCTGCCTGCAACACTGCTGACAGGAGCCTTCCTGTGTGCCTGAACTGCCGCTCTGCCATCTTGGAGGCCCGCAGAACCACTACCTCACGCCCTGGGAGACCCTGCCGCTCCTGACAGCATTATCAGCCTGCGGGATCGGCATCTGGTATAGCGGCGGCTCAGGGCAGCGCCGGTAACGACGCGGAGAGGAGGATTGAGGGCTCGCTCAGAGTGGAGGACGCCACCTTGCAGCCTACGCGGTGGGTTCCTGAGACGCCGGAGCTCTTCCATCAAGCAGAGGTGGATGTCTCCCACCCCTCCCTGCCGATCTTACCGAGGAGCCCCCGCTGTATCTCGGCCCGGTGAGCAGTCCGCGCAACTTTAGGTCCACGGAGCGGACACGAATCGGGGAACCGCTGCCTCTGCTGCTGGTCAGCGGAGACAGGCCTCGAGTTGATCTCCATCCTTTCTCCGCCCTGACTGAGTGTAGGCCGGGAGTGGGCCTCTATCCCTGCTCTGGATCAACGACAGTCTTCTGTCTGACTCTCAACAACGACAAAGAGCGGCTCTTCCGTGAGTAAACATTCCACATATTCTCCCGTTTTGACGAGTTGGCGGGTAAATACCAGCGTTGCTGGACTTTGCTGTTCTGACCGCATGTATGTGGCTCCTCATCATGATTAAATAAATCAGCAAGAAGTTCGCCTACAGCGGCCCACCGCTTTCCTGTATACCACCTTGGGCTCCTGTAACGCCCTGAGTGGATCCCACTGTCTCCTGGGAGCGACAGATTTATCTCTGGTATACGTATCCGGTTACTGCTGTGTTCAGTCTCTATCTGCTCACCTAAATGTCCAGAGACATTGCGGAGATGATCAGAAAGAAGGCTTCCTCCTCTGGGAAGCCCAGGAAACTCACTGAATTCTTCGCACACCAAGCCTCAGACCGTCAGCCCTCACCTGAAATGGACTCTCATGCACGACTTCCCTCCCCCACTCAAATCAACGGTTATGCCACAGGATCCGATGGGCACGAAAAATGCAATCATGTCCTCTCTTGCTGCCTCACAATCTGTCCAGGAGGGCAACAAGAGAGGCCCAAGTGTCTCCAATGCCTCATCCCCAACCAAGGAAGGTCCTGCACGTAAAAAGAATAGCCGGGCCCAGACCCCTACACCCGATGATACCTCTCTGATTGGTCACACTGACATCTCTGATTTTCCGGCATCCTCTGACCCAGTTACTTGTGACACATTGAAAGGCATGCTGGTGATATTGCAATCACAAACAAAAGTGTGGCCTCGTTGGTTGGGAAACTACAACATAATATTGACGCACTTGGAGAGAGAACTGATCACCTTGAGCGGAAGATGGCGGAATTCTCCGCTGCTCACAACGAATTGGTGGATGCTCACAATACACTGGAGGCAGAAGTGCGCTGGCTAAAGATCAAAGCAACAGACTCTGAGGACCGCTCCAGACGCAACAATATTAAGATCCGGGGAATCCCAGAGGACATTGTATCCATCGATCTCCCGGCCTATGTCAAACGAATGTTTAAAAAGATCCTTCCAAATCTCTCAGAGCTTGATCTTACCCTGGACAGGGCTCACCGTATACCTAAGGCAAGTTCAGCCCCTGTGGATGCCCCTAGAGACACCTTTGTTAGGGTCCACTTCTACCATATCAAAGACTCTATCCTTGCTGAGGCTCGTAAATGCAACACTCTCCCCGCACCGTTTTCAGCAATTTCTGTGTACCCGGATTTATCCGCTGCCACTATGCAAGCGAGACGCAACTTAACACCTGTTACGAAGATACTTCGAGAGAACGACGTGCGATACCGATGGGGCTTCCCCACCAAACTTCTGGTCTTTTGCAACGGAGTCACTCATTCTATACCCTCCGTAGAAGACGGAATGTCTCTCCTCCGTAGATGGCGTCTGACCTCTGATAACTCTGAACCTCGGCCTGACGGACCCGCTCGCCCTCCACGGGTACCCAAGGACTGGCATATGGTTGGAGAACCCTGAAAGATCTACGAGACTCTCACTCTCCCTCACCCAGGGAGATCAGGTGCCTTTACAGGATGTTAACTACATAGCCTTTTTCTTGGCGAACTACTTATCACTTTTTTCTATAAGTTTTTTACATTTGTAATTGATTGATGAAGGAATCTTACTTCTCACTCCCCACAGCTTATTCGGTGCATTTTGGCACTATGATGTTTGTTTTTTTGTTCTTTATTCTTGTATAGTTTACTGTGTTTAGTAGAATTTGGTTATTTTATCATACACAGCTCATATATGTGCGCATCACCTAACTATATCTTTAGTGCAGATCTGGACCGCTTGCCATGCTGGCACACACCCCATCTGTGTAGTCTAACATCCCTCTATTGGCCATTACCATGGTTATTCGAATTTCCTCTATAAATGTTAAGGGGCTTAATAGCCCTTACAAAAGAAGCTCGGTATAGAGGGAGGCACGCCGTTTGAGATGTGACGTGCTCATGCTTCAAGAGACTCATTTTCATGTTGAGAAAAGCCCTCTATTTACAAACCCCTCCTTTCCTCATATTTTTAAGGCCTCCTGTGCGGCCAAACGCAAGGGAGTCCTTATAGCTGTCCATGACTCAGTTGCCTATAGCATGGAGTCTGTATTAACGGATCCCCAGGGCCGGTATCTCGGTCTTAATTGTACTATTAATAGTATGAGATACACTTTGGTCACAGTGTACCTCCCCAATCGGTTTCAGGCCTCGTACTGGAGATCTCTCTTGCCCAAAATTCGGGCATTTGCCACTGGTATCTTAATTGTAGGGCGAGATTACAATTGCCTTATAGATAACTCACTAGACTCGTCCAATCCTCAAAGGAAATCTCCTGTACTCACCCCTTCCTTATTAGATCAGGGGTTATATGATGTGTGGAGATGCCAGCATGGTAGCGAGAGAGACTACAGTTTTTTCTCTTCCCCTTCCTCCTCATACTCTAAGATAGATTTCTTCTTGGCGGATAAATTGGGCCTGTTACAGACTGTATCCTCTCATATTGGTCTGATTACGTGGTCGGATCATGCCCCGGTGTCTCTGGTCCTCCGCGAGCAGTTTGCCACAGCCCTGCCTTCCCAATGGCGTCTAAACGAATATATCCTTGATCATCCCTCTCATGGTGCTCAGCTCCTCAATGTGCTACAAGAATTTTTAGAACTCAATGCGCCTACGGCCTCAGACCCCTATATCCTGTGGAACACCAATAAGGCATTTATGCGCGGGGTGATTATCCAAGCTTGTTCTAGGGCCAAGAAGCAACGCTCTAAGGATATTGATGCTTTGCTTCAAAAGATAGCTGGGCTGTCGGCAGCGAATAAGCTGTGCCCTACCCCATCTCTTTCAAACGAGATTAGACAATACCAATTACAATTGCAAGGTCTGATGGCTCATCAACAGGACCTTGCCTTTAAGAGATTTCAGTGCCAGGCCTATATCCATAACAACAGAGCTAGTGCTTTCCTGGCAAAGAAAATCAAACAAGCCCAACCCAGATCACGTATTGAGTATCTTTTTAATGCTCAGGGGGACAAAATTACAGATCCCCGTCTTATAGCTGAACAGTTCAGGGCCTACTATAAATCTCTATATAATTTAAAAGAGGATACCGAGGTACATCAACACTCACTGACGGACATCGATAAATTTCTAGAATCTGTCTCTCTTCCCCGCCTCTCGGAGGAACAGCGCCAGTTACTGGCTGCTCCTATATCTCTATCGGAGATCTATAAGGCTGTTGCATCCTTGAAGCCATTAAAATCCCTGGGTCCTGATGGTTTTTCTGGTATCTATTATAAAAAATACAGGGATATTTTGTCGCCCCATTTATTGGGAGTGTTTATGAGAGCTGCGGAGGATCAGAGATTCCCAGAGGAGATGTTAGCCGCAACTGTGGTTACCCTCCCCAAATCAGGCAAGCCCCCTACTAGTCCAGCAAATTTTAGGCCTATTTCTTTACTGAATGTGGATGTTAAGTTGTATGCGAAGGTGCTGGCGGAGCGCCTGGTACGTATCCTGCCCCGGCTAATCGGGCCAGACCAGGTGGGATTTGTTATGGGTAGACAGGCCCCGGATGGCACCCGCAGGTTTATTAACTTAATTCAGAGTGCAGAACGTAATAGAGGACCATCCCTTTTATTAGCTCTCGATGCAGAAAAGGCCTTTGACAGGGTCCACTGGGGCTACCTAGATCGAATACTGGATAAGTTTGGCATGGGATCTTTCTTTAAAAAGGCCACCCTGGCTCTTTACTCCTGCCCGTCCGCTCGGATTCTATCCTCGGGGTTTTTGTCCGACCCCTTTCAGATCAGCAATGGGACCCGCCAAGGCTGCCCTCTCTCTCCTATCATATTTGCATTAGTGATGGAGCCGTTGGCTGAGGCCATTAGACTTAACGTTAATATCACAGGTATTTCAGTTGGGCAACATCAGCCCAAAATTGGCCTATACGCTGATGAGGTGATCCTCTCCTTGGCCAACCCTATGTCATCCTTGCGAGCTACTACAGATACCTTTGAGACCTTTAGTAAAGTCTCTTATTATAAGATTAACCCGGCCAAGTCCCAGTTGCTCCCAATTGGTATTTCCCCGTCTCTAAAAAGGGAGCTGAGTGCCCAATTCCCGTTCAGGTGGGGGAGAGATAGCATTACGTATCTGGGAATCTCCTTGACAACCCCAAGCTTTAATCTCTTCTCCTTAAACTATGTACCGTTGCTGTCCAAGGTGTCCTCCCTCCTGGCCGGTTACTCTAAACCCATGTTGTCCTGGGCTAGTAGGATTGCCATAGTGAAGATGATGGTGCTCCCCATCATACTTTATTTGTTCCGCACTGTGGTTATCCCCCTCCCCAACTCCTACCTGACAAAACTACAAAAGCTAATTTCGGATTTCATTTGGGAAGGGAAGAGATCAAGGATACGCATGCGGGTTATGACTAGACCCTGGGCTAGAGGGGGAGC
The DNA here is from genome assembly GCA_947044405.1 of Leptodactylus fallax. Lineage (NCBI taxonomy): Eukaryota > Metazoa > Chordata > Amphibia > Anura > Leptodactylidae > Leptodactylus > Leptodactylus fallax. The sequence continues at coordinate 248,028 of CAMRHE010000760.1, forward strand.
AGGTGTCCCAGATGTTAAGAGATACTATGCTGCAACTGTTTTGGAGCAGTTGAGGGTCTGGTGGGGGGGAGTCACCGGATACCGTTGGTTGGAGGTTGAGGAGTCCTCTATGAGCCTCCCATTGATTTCCCTCTTGCGTCCCAAATCATTCTGCCCTTCCAACACTCTAATTCCCCTACTAAGTATAAAGGCATCTGTCTGGGCATGGCGCTTTCTGACCTCATTCACCCCGGTGGCAGAATTAATTCCTTTGACGGACCTGCCATTACGTTATCTGGCCTCATTCCTGCCCGGTCTGAGCTTGAAGCGCTGGTCAGATGCTGGCCTCCAGAGAGTCGAGCAGTTATTCGGGGGAGCCCAATTGAAATCGTTCACTGCATTGATGGAGGAATTTCAAATCCCACAGCGGGATTTCTATAAATATCTGCAGATAAGACATCTCCTTCATCCCCACAATGTCTCAGACCCCGTGTTTCCTAGACTGGCCCTCCGGATGTGGCAGACATCGGCCCCTATTAAGGGTGGTTCCTCAGCTTTCTATAAACTCCTCTCCACCCCCTCAGAGCAGGTTAAACCTCTCTGTCTGATACGCTGGGAGATTGAGCTTGCTAGAAGCATCTCTCTCCAGGAGTGGTATGAGGCGTTCGGGTTTGTTAAGCGCGTATCGAGGGGCGCAGCCCACTGGGAGACGGCGTGCAAGATATCTCTTCGATGGTACAGGACCCCCACTCAGCTAGCACACATAGACCCTTTGTGCTCAGATTTGTGTTGGAGAGGTTGTGGTGCAAGAGGTACACTTATACATATGTGGTGGGACTGTCCCCCTGTGCTCGCTTTCTGGAGTGCCGTCTTCCAGTTGATGTCCGGTCTGGCAGGCATGAATGTCCCGTTATCTCCAGGCCTGGCGCTCTGCTTCCTGGATACTGAGTCTTTTCCAGGCGATATGGCAGTAGTTCTGGGCCAGATTATATTAGCGGCCAGAGCTATGATAGCACGCCAGTGGAAGAATGCACCCTGTTTGACGCTGTCGGAACTAATACAGCACGTCAACTTGGCCTATACACTAGAGAAGATGTTGGCATGTAGAAGCCATAGGTATACTGCCTTTTGCCTGAAGTGGGCCCTTTGGTCTGATTATGTCGGCTGTGGGGGAGTCCCTCTTTGCAGAAGGCCGGACCCCTCTTTCCATACATGACATTCTATTGCTCCACGGCTCTAGTAGTGTGGTGATGTGTATATTATAAACCCTTTTTCTAGATAACTTACTGAGCGGTATGATGTTGATTTCTGTTTCCCTTTCTCCCTTGCTCCCTCCAAATTGTGTTATCACTACAACAATATGTATATGGATACTGTTGATGCCTTATTATCCCTATGTATTATTTCTTTCCCTGTTAAGTATTACAAAAATTTTCTCTCAATAAAAATCTAAATTAAAAAAAAAAAAAAACAATTAGACTTGGACTTCACACCCTGTCTGACCTGAGGCTAACAAGGTCATAGCTATAAGGTCCATAAACAATTACTCTCACATGCTGCTCTTGCACACAACTTTCCCAAAATTGAGCAAGGAATTCTCCCATCTCCTGACTGCAGAATAATACATGTTCTGGCTTCTAGCTGCTTGGGTAAATCTAACTAAGGACTCTAGCTCCTCACACCTATACTTCCTCCTAACATAGGGCAGAAGAAACTCCTCATACTGCTTCCTCTTCCTAGTTCATGAAGGAAGACACTACTGTCTCCAATCCCCAACTAGGAGGTTCCTAAGTTAAAGGGGGTTGACCAAGTTTTTTTTTTTTTTTTTTTTTTAAATGATAGATAGGGGGCCGACACCGGATCCCCAGACCGAACATCTGTACAGAGCCAGTTCCAACCAAGTTCCTATAAAGTGGACAGAGCTTTCTGCTTCCAGCCCAATATTGCTTACAGGAAACGCGCCAGAAGCTGGGTGTCGCCCCCTATTGACACAGACAAGCCCTTTAAGGTCATACCTTCAACTCAGTGTATCAGCCTAAAGGATATCTTCCATTAAAAGGTGTAGTGACATTTACACATACAGTTGCATCAATAACACAAATATGTCACTTACAGCTGTACAACTTCTCAAGTAAATGTGTAAAGTGAAGCAATTAACAGTCTCCTTTTTTGTAATACTATGGAGTGAAAAATGCAACATTATATATTATATGGGGTTTCATTTAAAAAAAACAAACAAAAAACTTCCAGTATAGTGCAGGGTCATCTAAAGAGCGATGCCTGACCCAGGGACATGAGGGAGTGATGGAGCTGGAGGGATCTCCGAAACCCCAACGGGCAGGGGTCAGTACAGGCATGGAGAGTCCCACTGGATGACCAGGAATCATAGGGAACTTAACTTAAAGAAACCCGACTGGAAGCTGCGCTCGAACACCAAGCATTTCCTGCCCGGAGGGAAAGCTAAGTGCTGGAGAACCGAGAACATAGGGGAGGGCAAAAATGAATTATTATTAATGATAATAATAATAATCCGTTTTATTTATATAGCGCCAACATATTCCGCAGCATTGTACAATTTGTAGGGTTCGAGTACAGACAAAAAAGATACATTACAAAGAAATATAGTTAATTCACACAATGGGACTGAGGACACAGCTTACAATCTATGAGGTAGAGGGGGTGACACAAGAGGTAGCAGGGGCGGCATCAGAGGTAGCATTGCTTATACAATGGTCAGACAATTTTGTAATAGAGGTTACTGGCATTACACATATATAAAGCTGTATGAGCCATCACCAGTCGTGTCCTTTAACGTGCAGATGGTGCCTGGACATATAAAATTAGTCTGAAACGGCATCATATCCTGTGAGGTAATGCGGGAGCGTGAACAGAGGAGGGTACATATTAGGGATTCTAACTACGGAAGGGTTTACATTAAGAATTGTGATAGGCCTGTCTGAAAAGATGTGTCTTTAGTTTGCGCTTGAAGCTGTAGAACTTGGGGGTTAATCTAATAGTACGGGATAGAGCATTCCAGAGAAGTGGTGCAGCTCGGGATAAGTCTTGTATAGGAGCGTGGGAGGTTCTGATAATAAAGGATGTTAGTCTTAAGTCATTGAGTGAACGGAGAGCACAGGTTGGGCGATAAACAGAGATGAGGGTGGAAATGTAGGGAGGTTCAGCATTATGGAGAGCCTTGTGGATTAGGGTGATTAGTTTATATTGTATTCTGTATTGAATAGGCAGCCAATGTAGTGGTGGAAACAGCAGTAGTTCAGTCTTTGAGAGATTCAGTTTCAGATAGAGCGAAGACATGATATTTGAGACAGCAGAGACACAGTCTCTGGTGTTCTGTATTAGTGCAGGGGTGATGTCACTCGATGACTTATATAATTGGGTGTCATCAGCATAAAGATGGTACTGGAAGCCAAATCTGGTGATGGTTTGTCCAATGGGGGCCGTGTAGAGGGAGAAGAGCAGGGGGACTAGAACCGAGTCCTGAGAAACCCCAACGGCAAGGGGAAGAAACAAACAGAGCCCACAAATTATACACACAAAGTGCGGTCTGAGAGATAAGAGGAGAACCCTGAGAGCGCGGTGTCCGTGAGGCCAAAAGAGCGGAGCATAGTGAGAAGGAGATGAAGGTCAACAGTGTCAAATGCTACTGAGAGATCCAGGAGAATAAGAAGAGAGAAGTCACCTTTGGATTTAGCCGTCAGAAGATCATTGGAGACTTTTGTGAGGGCCGTTTCAGTAGAGCGTAGCGTGCGGAAGCCAGATTGTAAGGGGTCAAGAAGAGAGTTAGCAGAAAGATAGCAGATTAAACAAGAATGGCACCTACACCTTGGGAGTGAGTAAGGAGTGAAAAGTTTCAATGAGACTTTTAGGGTTGCAGAAGAGAGAAGAGATGAGAGCGGTGAAATAGTCTTGTTTGGCGAGGTGAAGGGCACTCTTGAGGGTTTCATTACAGTGACTGGTGGCCAGATTGGGACAGGAGAGTGAAGAGATGGGGGACATAGAGGACTGTAGAGTATCTGAGAGATGCTGGGTGTTAATAGCACGTAAATTCCTATATGTATGCTGAGTAGGTGTGTCCTGTGAAGGAGAGAAAGCACTGATGGTGAGAGACAGAAGGTTATGGTCAGAGAGTGGCAGAGAAGAGTTACCAAATTTAGAAACTGAGGAGTCGATGGAAGACAAGATCAATGGTGTTGCCATCTACATGTGTGGTGGAAGAGGAAAGTTGTAAGACCAAAAGAAGTGGTTATTGAGAGAAACTGTGAGGCAGCTGGGGAGACAGGGGTTGGCACAAGTTTAAAGTAGTCAAGCTCGTGGGGTTCCACGACCAGTAAACTAGTGTTTTTCTCTGAGAAAATAAGAAGGTACTATCTACATTATGGTTGGATAAAACAAAAAAAAAAAAACAAAACACTAAATTATTCAGGGTTAAGCGGCAATCAAATAATGTAAGATCATTTAGCATTTTGTACTTGGTGTCAGGTCCCCCTCCAAGACTGCAAGCTGCAGGAGAGGGGAGCCAGCTATCATACAGAAGGTAGAGGCCTTCCTTGTTGCTCTATACACAACACTCATTAAATGTCCTATACACATTTCAGGAAAACATCACCAACCACACTGCCTTCTCCTGTCCAGACGACAACTACATTGAACCCAGGTACTATGTGACCGTCCATAGCTACTGGCTCTGCTAAGCCCCAGGACAGCTTTGCAGGAGGTCTTGGGCCAAAATGCTTAAAATAATAAAATGTAGAAATGGCCCTCAAAAGATTATGATCTCACCGAAGGGCACAATGGGGCAGAGATATTAAAACTGTCTAAAAGTTTCTTTGCTGCACAATCAAATCACAGTGAAAAACAAAAAGTTGCATTATGATTGGTTGCTATGAGCAACAAAATTTAGATTTTTTTTTAAATTGAAAGGGGAAACCAGTTTAAAGAGTATTTACTAATTGATATATTAATGATACATTTTTATAAAGGTTAATAAAATAAGGCTTCAAAACTACATTTACAAAAAAAAAAAAAAAAAAAAAAAAAAAAATGGATAAATGGTAAATGGATATTTTAAACATATGCAACAGTTTATTACATCTGTAGCAATGCAAAGTTACTGAGGTGTGGAGCTTTAGAACCAGACCCTGCCAGATTATTACTTTTTATTATTATTCATAATATTATAATAATAATATATCATCCAGCACCACATCAGGTTCTCACAGTATCATGAAGCCTATTGTGATGTCACCGCAGTGTCGCCATGCTACAAGCCTATTGTGATGTCATCGGTAACTGCTATATAATTCCATGTTCTACCTCAACTGCTCTGAGGGTTTTGTAGGAGAGAGAAGGAAGAGAGGAGAGAGTACTGCTGAGGATACAAACTTTATTACTGTTACTGCGCAGATTATGTGCAAATGGATAGACTACGTAAGCATCAACCTGCTCAATCCCAGGGCTCTGGGAAAAAGAGAGGAAGATGGAACCTGTTTGGACGTTTCAAGACCAAGAATGAGCAATGCCCGGCTGGGTCATCTGATCCCATCCCTGGTCCTTCATTTGAAGAGGCTAAAATCCCAGCAAGGACATGGCCAAGTTTCTGGAAACGGGAGAACAGGAGCAAGGCTTACATGGTTCCACCGAATGGAACTCCTGAACAAGGGGAAGATGTACCGACCAAAGATTCGCCAATAGAATTGAAAGAAATTGAGGTGGATCTGAAGAAGCTGCCCCTCTCAGTCAGGAGGGGATATTATGTAACCTTCACAATACAACCTCCCAAGACTGAGAAAAAGAGTTTCTTGGATCCAGTAATACAAGTCACGGTGGCCACACAAGTAGAGGCGAGAGACCTAGAGATCGCCTCAGAGATATCATCTCCACTTATCACTAGAAAAAAGAAGAAGAAGTTCTCCATCCTACCACCTATAGAAATATCAAATCCTAAAGAAGAGATCTGCATCTCTGAACCGCTACCACCAAGCAGAACACGTTTCACTTTAGTCAAAGAAGCTGAACCACATAACAGACTGGTAGGAGACTGAACGTCTAGAAGTGAAGAACGTCAGATGAGCGAGATCAATCAATCATTATTACCCTTTGTCTATTTAGGGTCTAAGGACAGATGTCATCTTAAAGGGTTCTTTCATATAAATGTGATGTGATGTTTTCTGATATTCTTGGACTTGTCTGACTATGTCTTAGGCTAAGGTCTCACACAGCGTATTGCCAGCTAAAAACACTGCAGTTTATAAAAAAAATAAAATTAAAAACTGCACCAAAACCACTTTTACGGCAGCCATATAAATCTGTTGTGAAAACGCAGCATTTCCTCAGATAAGTCTAAAAGGACACATTTTCAATGCACATGTGTTTTTTAAAAAGGTTTTAAATTAAAATCTCACTTAGCTGTAAAATGATTTTCTCCTGTGTTTCCACAACAGCCAAAACTGCTGCGTTTGTGCAGCGTTGGGCCTGAGCCTTAATCTGGTTTGCTACTTAATTTTTTTCCTACTCATGTATGCACACATGGAGGAGGAACAAAGTTAAAGTAGCACTCCGATCAAAAACACACTGCAGGAGATTTACTAAGCTAAATGTGCCACAATTGTGGTTCCTTAATTTGTGACAACAGTTTGGCAGGCATGCTGCGCAGCACATTTATTGGGATATTATATTTAGATACTTTGTACACCCCATTTGCAAAGGGGGAACATTGCTTAGCAATAAAGTGGTCATGACTTAAGACAAACCAAAATTTGTCAAAATAAACCCAACCAATAGGTGTGTGTAAAATTAAACAGAAGGGTCTAAAGAGGCACAAAATTTTCATCCAACATGAGCCACTTTGGTCTAAGTTTACACTAAGCATTATAAACGATTAAGATGTCTGCCCCATTGCGCTGTGCGTGTTGTGTCCATGATCAAAGAACACTAAAGACAAAAAATCTGTCAGGCACAAGTCCATTGGGTCCTATACCCCTGTATATGAATCTTACAGATATTAGCTGGGATTTTTCATGACTTGTCTCCTCTCTATTAACTAAGTTGCTCCTACATAAAGTGTTGCAGGTAAGGGTGGGTTCACACCTGCGCTTCAGTCCGTCCGCTGCCAATCCGAGTGAAAATCTCGGGGAACGGGATTGGCATCGGATACAGACAGGTTAGCGACGCATTGGTTCATTTGAATGGGTTTTTAAAGCAATGCGCGGGTATCCGATTGCACCCTCTGCGCTGCGAAGCCGTTTTTTTTTCTTCAGACACGAAGTCCTGCATGTCCGACTTTGTTTCCGACGAAAAAAAAAGGATTCGCAGCACAGAGGGTGCAATCGGACACCTGCGTATTGCTTTAAAAACCCATTCAAATGAATGGGTTTTTAACCAATGTGTCACTAACCTGTCGGTATCCGATGCCAATCCTGTTCCCCGAGATTTTCACTCGGCTTGGCAGTGGACGGACCCAAGCGCAGGTGTGAACCCACCCTTACAGACGTACTGTATACTTATATAACCAGCGAAAGGGTATTTGAAAAAATTGCCATTGTATTAATTACTATAGAAGAGGAGGGATATTACACCTTATCTATATTTTGATGTTGATGTCTTCTCTAAACTTTCAAAAAAAAAAAACAAAAAAAAAAAAAACTGGTGTGATTTGCCCCCAAATATTTCTATTACAAAACATCAAGAGTCAATAATACTACAGGCCAAACAGAAAACATTGAGATGACTTACCCTAGTCTTTCGAAAGTGAACCTCAAAATCAACATCCTCTTCAAAGTCAAGCACAAAGATTTTCTTCACCTTCTTGACTTTCTGCTTGTCGCCAGCAACCTCAACTGGTTAAGTTAAAATGGAGAGAGCAATTACTGACAAATCCTCTTTCCTCTTGTCTGGTTATAAGCATCACAAGAAAAGAAAAGAAAAATAAACACAGAGGAAATCACTTACTTTTCTGTCTTGGCCGGAAACGCCAGTGTTCAGGCCCAGCCCACATGGACATGGTGCGGGGACTGAAGTATGAATATTCTCCAGGACAAGAGGACAGCTGAAGGCACATAGTACCAATGTCCGCTTCTGCTATTTTAGTAATTTGTGACCTAGAAAAAAACAAAACATAGTAACTATGATTACATTAGAGGTAAATCAAATAGTTACAGGTTTATGCTAGTGTCATACTAGCATTGCCTCTCCGTTCTGGTCTGTCGGAGGACCACTAAAATAGAAGTAACGCATTGCAATGGAGTCTCAGGCAGAGATGTGAACGTAGCCTTAGCAAGCTACCCACATCTATTACTATAGTAGTAGAGCAGTCACTACGTAAAGATTTTATTTTATAATAGGTGAAGTGCAAAATTAGCATAAACACGTCATGATATAGTCACACTAAAGACTTTAGTACATACCGAGAGCCATTATGAAGTGACTGATCCTTTTTGAACACTATTCTTCATATAGAAAATGTAGGAAACCCCAATTGAGTTCCTGAAAGAGGCTTTGAATACATATGTGGACATAGTGCAAGTTTACTCTGAACATGTCCCATAATCGGAAGATTCACACATTCACACACAAATAACTGCTCAATGAAGATGTGCCACAGGAAATGTCCTATTAGGATATACTGGGTTGAAGGAGTTTGTCTAGAACTAAGATATTGAAGACCTCCACTTAAAAAGAGTGTAGATGGAAGGACCAAATTCCAAGCCAGAGGACTAGGTCAGATGTAAAGGAACCGCGCTCTACCCAGGTAGAAAGTATCCAGAAATCTTTATTGAATCCAAATAACATTACGCGTTTTGGGGATTTCACCTCTTTATCAAGTGTACAAGGAGTAGCAGTGCTGACCTTGCCTTTACAAGATTCAGTATTGCTCTTAGGGGGCGTTCACACTACCGTTGGTGACCGTCAGTAGTGTCCGTTGCTATTGTCCGTTACAAGATTTTTGCATTGGAAACTAGCTGAGCCGTCAGAAATCCATTAAAATTTCCATTCATTTCAATGGGTTTTTCTATAGTGTCCGTTTGTGTCCGTTTACACCAAATCTGACAGAAGTCCGTTTTTTTTTTTCAGACAAAAAATCCTACATGCAGGACTTTTTGTCCGTTTGAAAAAAAACGGATTCTTGACGGACAGCAAGTGTCCGTTATTTTTTTAACATTGAAGTCTATGGGCAACGGACAGTAACTGATAGCCATCATTTACTGTCCGTTATTTTATGTCTTTTTTTTTCCTGCGCATGCTCAGAAAGGAGAAACAAACAAAAAAAAAAATGGACAGTGTTAAAAAACGGACACTAACTGATGCTAATGTGTCCATTTTTTTTTATTTATTTATTTTTTTTTTAACTGAACCATTAATTGGATCAGTTAAAAAAACGGACACATTAACATCAGTTAGTGTCCGTTATGATAGGTGTCCGTTTTTTGTTTTTTTTTGTTTTGTTTTTTTTAACGGTAGTGTGAACCCTGCCTTAGTGTTAAACAGTATTACACTATGCACTGCTTGGTGCTGGTTTCTTGTTTTACTTAAGCTCCCCTTAAAGAGGATCGTTTATGTCAAAGATGTGAGGTATTACATACTGCTAGAAAGCCAACAGTGTGCCGAATTCAGCGCACTGTCAGCTTTCCCAGTATGCAGGCTGGTGCTGCAGATATCAGTTCGTTTCAGCACCAATATCTCTCCACTGTCAGAAATGCGGGCCTTACAGCTCAGCGTTATCACCCCCCCCCCCCCCGACAATGCAAGGCTATGGTAGAATCCCGCAGAGGCGGACTTTCCTCATAGCCCAGCAATGCTGCTGATCTTTAAGGCACACCTTTCTGACAGTGGGGAGATGTTGTAACGAAACTAACTGATATCTCCAACATTGGGCCGCATACAGGGAATTCAGCGCAGTATCGACTTTCTAGCGGTATGTAATACTGCACATCTTTGAGGACATGAAAGGTCCTCTTTAAAATAGGACACAAATATTAGATCAGTGTGGGTCTGACAACGGACAAACCCACAGTATGAAGGAGGTGCAGTGTTCATCACTGCTCACCAAGCACAGAGTCTTACATTGTACAGCGCCTGTGCTTCGTATCACAGCTCTGACCTGTTTGTTTGAAAGGGACTGAGCTGCAGCATGGTCACATGACCAACAGATGTGATATCGCATGACAAGGAAAAGGCAGTTACCCAAGATTCACGGCCTCTTTAAAAAGCTGACCCTCGCCATAACGATATTGACAACCTATCCTAAGGATAGATCATAAGTTTCATAGTCTTGGGAAACCCCTTCCACTTTACATCATGCATCTATTAGGAGGGGCTATAGCCACGTATATCCCCTTTAGGCAAAGTGGATTTTTTTTTTTCTTTGAAAAGTGAGTTCGGGCACCATCCCTAGCTACAACCATGTTGACAGACACTGTTGCCAGAGAGAAAGGGGTAAAAACATTCCTTCCCTCCACCACTTTAACAATTTGGGATACAGGTTCTGTGGTATAGACCCAGTGGGGAACTCTTCTCTATTATATTCTATGTCCGGTTCCATTGCTTCAGAATGCCTCCTAGACCATTGAAGTCAGCTACATTAAACAACAAAAACACACACAACCACACACACACACAACCACACACACACACACACACACACACACACACACACCTCTCCCAATTTCTTTTCCCTTCTGATGCTGGGTTCTAATAAGCAATAGGGGGCATGGGATTTCTTTCCTCATAATACATGACAATCCCGCTCCCAATAAGACATCTGTGGCATATAAACATCTAAATACTCATTTAATTATCTCCATTATTCTCTATCAGGAGCTATTTTAGATGAGGTTCATTCATCCTTGGAGGTGATAAAGCAGAATACTTGTGAATCCACAGGAATAAGTTATTGCTAACATTAAGTACTAACACAATTCCCTACAGCAGTTTCACAAAGGATATTACCCTGAAAATAAGTAATCTTGTTCCTTGGATACAAATCACAATGATGGTTATAATACGGTTTTCATTAGCTATGCTAAGATTATAACCATTGTCCTACTTTACCCTCACATATTCCCTGCTTGTACACGAATACAGGGGAAGTCTGTCAGTCACTGGCAATGAATACTGGGGATTAAAAGCCCTTCAAAGTGTAGATTATCAAATAAGATTGTCCCAATTCTCTTCCCAAAAAACACTACACCCCAATTTGCATGAGGATAGTGAAGTCCATAGTGAGGACCACTCCTCCTCAGCATCACCGGCTTATATGACATCTACAGTATATGGCCATTAGTGTATATAAAGCAGCTTTCAAGATGACACATTCATCCATAAACAAGCCTCCTTCTATGTAGAATGTTCCAGAAAAGCTAGAAAGTCAATACTTCAGTGTGCAAGAACAAGAGGATGTAGCATACCCCTTCCTGTCTGCTCTACAAGCTTCACGCTGTTCTGGGAACTGTCCGAGGTCTTCTGCTTCATTCCCATCACACATATCTGCATCAAAATCATCCATTTCAGGACCCGCAGGCTCAGGACCATCATCCTCCACTTCAGCATTTATGTCAAAGGCATGGTCGCTTTCCTTGTATTTATCAGTTAGAGTAGATATGGTCTGAAAAATAAATGAAACAAGTTGGTGTCCTATCAAGAGTACGGCAACCAATCAAATACAACGAGAGAAGAAAAAACACCACATCACATTGCAGTGGAGTACGATGGAGTCGTATAGAATAGAAACTAGAAATCAGGCACGGAGATCAATTCTACCTATAGACTTACAAAACATTACAATATCCACTAAGAAGCCAAGATGTCTTCCTTTCTGATCCCCGTACCTCTTTTCAAGCCCTACTTAGAGAGTTCACAGCTTTCAAATAGGTAGCCAACTTTAAAAGAGGTTGTCCAGAATCATTTTTTTTTTTTTTTTACTCACCTGTCCACAATGCTTTGGTGTCTCCCAAGCGTAGTCCGATCCTGCTGCTCCACTGTTTTCCTGCAGCACATGACTGCTGAGGCCAATCAGCGGCCTTAGCAAAGGAAACAGGACATCTCTATCTGTGACATCCCATGTCCGTTCCTTGGGCTGCTGATTGGCCTCAGCAGTCACTTCACCACTGAAACCAATTCGCAGCCTAAGGAAAGGGACACGGGAAGTCACAGTGCAGCAGGTACTTCCACTGCAAGATAACAGCAGAGCAGTAGGACCGGACCGCGCTGGGAGACACCAGAGCACCGGGAACAGGAGAGTATGGTATTTTTTTTCCACCTTCCCCAGATATATATATATATATATATATATATATATATATTTTAGAGATAATCCTGGACAACCCCTTTAAGATCAACTTATCAGAAGTTGGAGGCTCTTAATATCTCCAACCCTCTGTCATTGGTCCATTCTCCAATGGCCTCCTTACCCTTTCGACATCAGATGACATAAAATACCTGGGACTTTATAACACCTGACCTACACCAATTTTACCCACGAAACTATGTAGTACTGCAAGGCTAGATCAGATGTGATCTGCAATGTTGGTCAAAAGGCCTACACACTTGGTTTTAGGCATTTCATGATCTATAAGCTGAACATACTTCCCCCACCTCCTCTACCTGTTTCAGATACTACCCATATGTGTACTCTCAGCCTTCCTTACGGCACTCTCGTGCGACCTAACAGTTTAATTGGGGCAACAAACCAGCTAAAATGACCAGATCGCTAGTATTCCTTCCAAATACATAGGGCAGTATTACCATGCAACACTCTTTCAGAGGGTGCTATACTGGTGTTGCCATGGGTAGACCAAGCAATGAATGGTTTTGGAGCAATCCGTCACTAAGGTCCCATTATCTTCAACCCCCTGGCTGGGTACAACCCCCTCGGCAACTCTGAAGACATCTTTCCAGAGCCTACCCTAGCTGCCTGTACTAACCTCTTTCGGATGGAGGCCATTTCCCCAGCTCTGTCGCCGATGTTCCCAATCTTAGGCAACCCTAGATTGGCTCTTGGAATGGGCTCTTGGACTGTCTTTCTCCACCATCCCTCCCCAGCATAGTAGTATACTAGAACTTACCCATAAATCCTCTATTGCCAATACCAGGAAGCGGGGTACAAACTTGCTCTATACTACACTACGCTGGAGAGGAGGGTCTACAGAGGGCGCTCTTCTCCATATTTTTTGGGCATGCCCGCTTTTACAGTCCTACTGGGATGGTGTACATCGTGTACTCCCGAGAGTACAAAGCTCCATACCAGCAAGCCCCGCCTTTTTCTACTACGTCTCGGACCTCTTACAACAAGCTTACTGAAAGTCCTCTCAAACACTATGTGAACGCTGCTATATCCTGTATACTGGCCTTCTGGAAATCTACCGCCCCTCCCACACTGGTGCAATGGATCCACAGAGTGAAAGACAGTCAGAAAATCACTGTCCTCAAGTACCTCAAAAATACTCGACTCTTTTCATTGCCACCTGGACCCCTGGGATTATGTTTCAGGGCACGCAGGACTACAAAGACCTTATGCGAAACAAAAGGACTGTGGAGGGATGGTAGAGAGAAATGCTGGTCCCCTGACATCCTTTTTTCCTCTCTCTCGTCCATCTTTCCCTACTTTTTTAGGCCCCTCCCCCTCTTCTGATACACCCTCCCTTCTCCTTCTCCATTTCCACCCCCCTTTCTCTTTACAATAAGCCTTCATGTATTGTAATTGTTTAATTTGGCCTTGGAATCCAATTCTGTTTGCCTATTATATCTCATCACTAAGGCTTGCACTGCCACATTAATTGTCATTGGTGCCACCCGGCACTTCCTGTTTATTTTCTGCATTTTTAATATACATTGTTCTTGGGTACACTGAACTTTCTTAAAAAGAGGACCTTTCATGTCCTTAGGGATGTGGGGTATTATATTCCACTTGAAAGCCGACAGTGTGTTGAATTCAAAGCACTGTCAGCTTTCCCAGTATGCTTCAGGGTGCTGAAGATATCAGTGCAGTTAGTTTCGACAGATATTTCTTCACTGTCAGAAAGGTGGGGCTAACAACTTAGTGTCATTGCTGGGCTGTGAGGATCGCCTCCCTGACAGTAGAAGGCTATGGAAGAGTTGTCTGGGGGTTGGGGTGTACTCTTCCATAGCCTTATACTATACTGTACTGTGTTTGGGTGTTCCTCACAGCCCAGTGATGACACTAGGCTGTAAGGCCTGCCTTTCTGACAGTGGAGAGAGATCTATATTGAAACTAATTGCAGAGAAATCTCACCAGGGAGCATACTGGGAAAGCTGAATTCAGTGCACTGTTGGCGTTCTAGCGGTATGTGATACCACACATCTCCGAGGACATGAAAAGTCCTCTTTATTTAAAGAATTTATAAAATAAAAAAAAAAAAAGGAAAAAAAAAAACCCCCAGATGTAGGACCAAGAGCAATAAACTTTATATCACTTTATTTAAAGATCATTACACTTACAACAATAAACATAACCATACACAGGGTACTATAGTCTAAGGACAGATAACACAGCAGATTTAGTGAAGAAATCCTAGCCGGCAGAGGGGGGCAATAGGCTGTTCTCAATAACCCAAGACAACCCTTTTAAAACACTCCAAGTAGGGAGAAGAGCAAAAATAACAGAACAGAGACAAAGCTCTTACCAGGTAATCAGTGTATTCTTTATTAGTTGGAACCCAAACTGTATTTGTGGGCTTTAAAAGGGATTTTTCCAGAAAAATAATTGGCAACTGATTCACAGACTGCCACCAGTGAGAAGATTAGAGAAATTTTAACAATTCTGCAAAATTTTTAGTTTCGCAAAAACATTTAACTTTTAATGGTCTACAAAATTAAACACTGTTGATTTGTGGGAATACCCCTTTAAAGGAGTTTTCCAGGTTATGAATAATGACTTATCGTAAAACAGAAAATTCTGTAATCTGAAACTGCACCAGGACACTACACAGAACAGAGCTGTATCTCCAGATCCATTCTTTTGTTAGTTTCAGTACCTGCTGAAGACAGCTGACCGCTGATTTGTGGGGTGAACAGTGTCAGACCCCCAACGATCACCTATACTAAGGATAAGTCATCAACATCCATCTCCCTGAAAACCCCTATAACAAAAAAAACAAAAACAGACAAAAAGGTTAGAGTGGATATTCACTAGCTGTCCTAATACTAGTGCCTTCAGTTAGATCTGCATTCACAAATGGGAACTGTCTGTAGCTGTAGTTCTCTCTGTAACCCTCAGTAGGAAGCACTGTAAAGTGAAGGCTTCATTTTCTCCTATTTGTGCAAATTCCAAAGATGGGCATCATATGTAATCTGACACAGGGCACAAAGGATCAGGTTATCTAACATTGATAGTTTTTTTTTTTTTTTTTGGCAGGTGAAGAAGTCAGGATTGTATGGTTATTATACCTCATCTTTAATATCGCCACCCAGTTGCATCAAGCGAAATTTAGAGAGTGATGGACATAATGGACGTTTTTCTGCACAAGTAGCCACCAGAGCTGCAGTAGGGAAATATAATGAAATATTTGTTACATTTCATTAGAATGCGTAAATAAAATAATGAGTGTGGTAAATAAAGCATTGGTGAACGGTTTCAACATTTGCAGATAGATCTCATATCCTGCTGATCCATAGGCTAAATCAGCACAAGATGAAGGGACGACATACCTTTCAGATCAGTGATGTCCACGGAGCCAGAAGCAGGAAAGGTTTCCTCTTCAATAGTGGATAGTGGGATCAAGTAATCATCAAAGCGCAGCTCACTGCGGTAGTCAGCACAGCGGAGAGCAGTGAGGAATACCCCCACTGTACTGCACTCATCAAAGGAGGCGGCTGCTTTCTGAAAGAGGGGGTCAACCTGCAGAAAAAAGACAACACAAAAAAGATGCTTCTTACACATTTGCCAGTACACATACTGCTGCCTTTCCACTCCATTTTCCCATAAGATAAAGTAGCTACATGTATTTCACCCTTCCCAAATCTCTCTCAAGGGGATATCGTAACTATGACTCCATTACTAGACGTTCCAAATGGTAAGTAGTCCTTTATGGGATTATTTTCCTACTAATGACACGTTCAATATCCACATAATTTAGGATGTGTCTCACCACTGGGGGGCCAGCCTAATGCGAATGGAGCGATGCTCAAACATACGCACCACTACACTGTTCACACAGTGACCTCAATTCTAGTTATCACTGGGGCCTTGGAATACAGAAACGTATCCCCTATTCTAAGAAATAAGTGTCATTAGTAGGATAACCCCTTTAGGCTAAGGCCACATAATGCAAGATTGCAAGAGACTAGCTGCGACAGAATCACTGGTGGTTAACCAACTACGAATTAAGGTGCAAGGGTAATGGATGGGATTTCAACAAATCACACCCACAATGTAGAAAAATAAACCCTGCAGTGGAGGTCTTGAACACACAGCATGTCAATTTTTGTTGAAACCCGAGTTAGCCACACAGGAAAGTCTATAAAACCTGCAGCACAGACCAACAGGTTTCAGCTGTTTTTTTTGCCATGGGTGGGTCCACAGCAGGATGTAAACTGGCAGCATGTGGCCCTAACTTTAAGATAGTTTTTACACACAGTGACTTAAGAGCCCACATATTTATCTATCATCATGAATATAGGCAGAGACGTAACTAGAAGCTCCTGGGCTCTGGTGCAAAGTCTGTAACAGGGAGCCACTTACCATTGACTATGTATAATACTGGTATCTTATGCTTATAATGAGGTTTTTGGGCCCCCTCAGCCTGCAATGACTGCTACTACTACTACAGTTACACCCATGAATATGGAGCACAAACCTGATCAACCCTGTCTGTTGCTGAACGGGTAATGTTGTTAAGATTCTGCTCAATGGTTTCCACAGAATGCTGCCTTTTCCTGTGTTTCTTATTCTGAGGTTCCTGACTGGCATCTTCTGTTGAATAGAGAACAGAAACAATAAATAATATGTCTCTAACACAGGCACTAGGACAGATCTTTTCACATTTTCTAGCCATGTCAAATATTTTTTTGATGGTTTATTTATTTATTTATTTTAACATATGCTAAGATACAAACTGATGCCTTCTGTTTGTATCTAATACCATTGAAGTCAACAATATGAAGGGGATAATGAAATAAATAAGGCGTCTAAATCATTTAAAGGGATATTTTGCTTACAATTTAGGCCCTATCTGATCACAAAAATGGGGACTCACAATTTCCTTAAAAGTTTAGTGTCCCAATCGGCCCATTATAAAGCCATTCGTGGCTGCACTAAAAAAAAAACCAAACAAAAAAAAACCAAACAAACTTATACTCTCCCTGTTGCTGTTCTCCTCATGCCAACACAGTTCTTCACAGAAGTCAGAGGAGTGCACCTCAGCTTCAGTAGACATGCCACGTACCTCCGACACTTGCACAGTAAAGCCGGGGTGTATGTCCTTAGCTTCACTCAAAAACTGTTCAGGCAGCGAGAGCACCAGAGAGGGAGTCCGATGAGATTCATCAGACTCATCTCTAGTTACGTATAAAAGGTTGTTTTTTTTGGAATGGGCAATTTGGGACACTAAACCCCTGGTCTATAAGTACCTGTAGGTGGTTTAGTGTCCAAATCGACCTGACAGTGCTCATGAAGCAGTAGCTGCACACGGATGGCCATGACCTTTTTCATTTCAACAGGGCTGTCTAGAGATTGCCACCCCAGAAGTCCCTCAGAAGAACAGAGAAGTAGCCACACATGCACCTGCTGCTTCATTCACAGAGAGAATTTATGTCTAGTTGAGGCTCCCAGGGGTCAGAACCCCAGTGATCTGACAATTGATTTCCCATCTTGAGGATATCAAATGATTTGTTTTTTTTTCAATGTATACATATGACACACACACCAGAGTCCTGCCTTTTCATTAGTAAATTTGCCCCATTGTTTACGTGAAGATGCTAAAATCTCCACAGAGATGTAACATTGAGAATCTGTTAAAACGGTATCTAGTCTAGGCAATCCTCTTATACATTTTAACTGTGCTGATACATTGCTGGAAACCCTCAGGAGAGCAGCAGCCAAAATCTGTCTGATGGATTTAGCTCACAGAACGACATGCTGCTCTCCTGCTTTTGACAGTCACAGATACTATCATATACTAGGGTTCAGTAATTGAGTACTTCTTGTTTCCTCAAAATATTAACAAAAAGGCAGAGTTTGCCTGTAATATACTCTGTCTTTAAGAAATGTAGTAGTTCAGCTCCTCAAGATCCCTGCTGCACCTTGTAGATCATCTGCAGTAACCTTCAGGAGTCCCCATTACAACATACTGCAGTACACCACAGAAACGGACACACCCTGTAGCCATATCTTATAAAGAAAGCAATAAATGGGAAAAAAAAAGTTCAGTTTATCTACTGATCGATATTTGCAGTGCTGTCCTATAAAGTAGAAGAGCAGAAGTTACCACACTGTTAGCTAGATACAGGTACTAGTCGAGATTCATCTAGTAGGGAATTGTAGGGCCTGAGAAAAAAAAAATTAAATATACGCTTCTCCAAAAGAGGGAAACCTCTGTTTCTACTGTCACCTATAGGTGGATTCTAGCTTTGAAGCATGATTCTGGTTATCAGCCATAACAGAGACACACATTTGTGGACAGCAGTGTTGGAGTTGGTCCTCTTCATCGGCACAGTGCAGGTTGTGACTGCCTATGTGAGATGCAGCAATGGTTCACAAAGGCTTTCAAAGAGTTTGTCCCACAAACACCACAAATCTGATCGCTGGGGGGAAAAAAAAATCACACCATTGGGACCACTGTTGTAAGGGTGGTCTGGCTGATTTCCAGTCTTTAGGCAAGCCTCCCCTTTATTGATAGGCAATATACTGGAAAGAAACTTTGGCTGACAGACTTAGGAAGCCAGGGAAATGGACTGTCAATTAAATCAATTCTACATTATACAAAGCTGTGTTACTAGTCAGTATCTTTAGATAGTAGTATCTTTACATACCAGTTCCCTGCTTTTCTGATTCCTCAGTTCCTTGTGACTCTTTACCAAGCCCACCCAATACTTTGTACACATCAGCATGTACTGCATCAACCCTCACAGCATAGATCTTGGCACTTGCATCAAGTGTCCCCGCAGCAACCTGTAATGAAAGATGAGAAGGTGTAAAATGGTACAATCATGTCTTAGTACAGTACTAAGAACATATATTTTTATGCACCTTGAAGTTAGTCAGTTCACTTCCTTTCTCCTTGAGGATGTCTCCCATGTAATCGATCAGGTGCAATCCAAATGCATTCTTTGTTGTTATTCTCTGCACAATTCAGAAAGAAAAAAAAAAAAAAGAAACAAACAAAAATAAGTAAAATGTAACAACGTGTAACATGGTAAGAATGGAAAATTTGTATGCCCATGTTCAGTAATGTGCAAGCTAATATTTACCAGCTGCCAATATGTTAAAGGGGTTTTTCTTAAGGATGAATATTGAATCTGATTAGCGGGGACCCAATACCCCGGACTCTAACAGATCAGGTGCGCAAAGCAGTGCATTGTTTGCAGCTCAGTCCCATTCAAGTGAATGGGGATGAACTACAGTACCAAGCACAGCCCCTACGTAACGTATGGCACTATGCTTAGTATTCAATGAAGAGGTTGCAGTCTCTTCAAACACCTGATCAGTGGGTGCCAGACCTCCACTAAGAATCAGGCATCAATATATTCAAATTCCAGAAAACCTTAAGTGCTAAGGAAATAACTTACATTCTCTTGAGACAGCTTGATGCAGGTGGAGTAGTGGTCAGAGATCTGTGCATTGGTAAGGTTGGGTCGGAGAAGCGATATCGCCTCAGATCTGTCAAATAAAGATTGCTCATACTATAGTATGACTGTATACATATTTTATCTATCTCTATATCAGAAGCAAATATACAGCAAACACTAATATACATAATATCATGTAAATCAGAGATACCAAGAATGGGTTAAGTTGACATAAGTTAATGGAATACACACAGTATCTAAGGCAAACAATCCAGAAGTCAATCCAATCTTTGCACTACTGTGTATCACTTTGTTGGTGACGCACTCAACTTCCTACAGCACAACCTACATGCAACCATACGCGTACCCCTGGGGGTACATCCAGCTGTCCCTGATGGTTCACAATGCTATGAGGCCACTATACTGGTTGGGTGCTGCTATGACACTGTGGGGGTCTTATTTTACATGTGGAGGCTTTTAAATTACATGTGGGGGGCATGACATGTGGGGGCATTGGTGGTGCCATTAAACTGAGTTTGAGGGCCATTATATAATTGTTAACGATAGCTCCAAAAAAGCCTTATTTTATTAATATTTATAAGTGATCCCTACTTTGGAGGTACTCTGCTGGGACATTTTCTCACCAGGGGGTACTGTACTTGAGAAGGTTGGGAAGCACTGTTTTAGGCCATGCTCACATGCAAGCTCCATTCAGTCCCTCAATGGGCAGATGAGTCACATTTGACAGCAAGAATAGTGCAGCATGCAGCACTATTTTTGTCAAAATGAAAAAACCTGCCAGACCACATCATCAATAGATAAGAACCACTGCCTTCATTAAAGGAATGGAAGCAAAAACACAGATGTGAACAGAGACCGGGTCTACATTAATGAATTAATACAACTTTTAGGGCAGTAGGATCATGGCTCAGAAACTAGACTAAATTTTAAAGGATCTTTTTAGTACTGTCCAAGCTACTTACAAAGGTCCCTTCACGTTTCCACCAATGCCAGTTCTTAGCAACTTTTAATAGGTGCGGCTCCACTGATTCCAGCACAGTTGGAATTTTCTCTAGCCCGCACCATTCTTGAGCAATCAGTGCAGTTAGTTTTGCCTGATTTGCTACTTCGTCTCTCTACTGTCAGGTGGGCGGTGTCAGGCATTCACGGTAGAGAACCTAATTAGCCCATCAGACACCAAAACAAACTACACTGATTTCAGTAAAGCAGTGCCTAATAAAAAGATACTGGGCTTGGTGGAGATGGTGAAAGGTCCTCCTTAAAATACTAAACATTAAATTTTTACTGTTTTGTAATGTATACCATTACTGGTAACCCATGCAAAATTGTACAGTACCTAGCTGCCCTCTTCTATTACATATTCACCTCAGGGCACCTCCATACTCATTTTTATACACATCACAGTGCAATGACCAGCTTATTCAACATTATATCAGCTCCTAGGTACTTCTATATTGCAGGTCAACTCTCAATACAAAAAGCACTTACATTATCTCCAACCTACTTGCACTTTGCAATATTTTGGCTTATAATTATTTACAATGTCTATGATATTATATAGAAAAAGTACGGGGCTATTTACATATGAAATATCTAGACTGAGAAGACTCAACAAGCGACAATCAGCCTAGCATAAAATTTTTTTATATATGCCATATTATGTTTATTATTAGGTTTAGCTTCTATCTCAAGTTCAGAACCGTATGTGAAAAAGACATAAATCTGATCAAAAAAGTTCACCCATCATGCAAGACTCTCTCAAGATTTTGGAAGTCCACAAAAGTTAAAAAACTCCCCAAATATACAAGTTATGCTTTTAAAATGTATTGGCAACTATAGATATTAGCCTTGCACTTGAAAGTATAGCACATGCTCATTTTCAGGACTAGCCATAGCTTACTGATAAGGATCTACATATTAATCCTAAAAACTGACCTAAAAGAAAGTACACCTTTAAAAAAAATAAATAAATATTGCTAATCTTGTGTGTGGGTGTATATTATGACTATTCACAGTGGGAAGACTATGCTATATTGCTATAGATTAAGGAACTTTATAGAAACATTCTTTCAAGGGTATTGTTATTAGACAAATTTGTTTTTTTTCCTTCTATAATGACATAATGATACAAAGATTACTGCTGTTTAGGCATTAGAGAGAATTTTAATATTAATACAATAAAATATTTGCTACATTATATTCACAATGTAGAACACAATGTTACAAGAATCAGTATTACATTAACAAACAAAACACATAAAATGTGAAAATATTATCAGTCTGCAAGAGCAAACATCATGCAAAATAATAAGAGTGGGTTCACACTACCATTAGTGAAGTCCGTTGCTCTCATCAGTCACTGGACCGGAGCAAGGGAAGTCTGTCACCAGAACCAAGCCTCACAGTTGGATTCAGGGGACCCTAAGTTGTGCTTTCCCCTTGTGAATCTCTGCCTCCATTGCTGAAATATTGCAGTTTTTTTCAAAAGGCAAATGAGTTATTTGGAGCAAAGAGGGTGTTGCTGCTTACCTCTCGGGAGCAAGGACATCATCCTCATTGCTCTGAATAGCTCATTTGCATGTTGTCAAAAATAGCGCTCTCTGTGCAACAGTGGCACCGATTGACAAGGGGAAAGTGCTGATAGGTGGGTTAATATGCCTGATTCTGGAGGCCAATAGAATGACTGATGCAGAAAGAGCCCAATATGCCTGCATTCACTCCACACAAATCTCATGGAAGCTTATTTGTCAAATTTGTCTACTTTAACGGAAAAAAAAAAAGTTATACTTGCAGGACTTTTTCTATCCTTAAAGTAATCAAACATGAAGAAAACTTCCATTTTTTTTTTTTTTTAATTGGAATGAATGCAGACAGACTGGCTCTATTTGCCTCAGTTATTCTATCGGTGTTTAAGTTCGTTGCTCTTATCCAATAGCAGATGAGAGCAACAGACTTCACTAACTGTAGATTGAACCCACCCTTAGGTTATTCCAGGATTTCTTCAGGAGGTGCATGGACTCTTTAGGGGTAGACACTCACCTCTGAGCAGGAGAGATGACAGATGCAGGGGAATCCACATTACTAAGCTGCAAGTCAATCACCCTGGACCTCCGCCTCTGTTTCCTTTCCCATTCATCATCATTACTGGTGAAGTTCTGTAAAGTCGGTGTCCCTGCAGCACTGACTGGTTGTGATCTAGTAGCTGGAGAGAGATATACGCCAGCCGGTGACAACGGCTTGTGGCGCCCCCTGACTGGGGAGTTGATGTGTTCATGGTGTCTGCTGAAGAAAAACATTTGATGCAATTATTTGTTCTGTGTTTTACTGATGCATATCAATAAGCAATTAACAGAGTGAAGGTCCAAAACATTGTGTTTTGTAGCTCTCACATTCTAGCGACTATAGAGGATCCCTGTGCCGATCTAACATTTGTCACCTATTCAGTGGATGATAAAGGTGTGTGGTTGGAATACTCCTTAAGGCTGGGGTCCCACGTAGCGAGCAGCAGACAAAAAGTGCTACGGGAATGACCGTAGCAGAAACGCAGCTCTTTTCACAGAAAGTCCACAAAGTTTTCCTCTGTAGACTTTCTGCTCCAATTATAATGGACATGCTGTGATTTACAAAAACGCTACGTTTCTGAAATCGCAGCAAGTCTGCTGCAAATATTTTTCTGCAATATGTGGATGGGATTAGCCAGAATCCCATTCACTTTGAAGGTACTTTAAAACGTGATGGTTTTTGCACTACGTGGGGGCCCCGGCCTAAGGCTAAATGCTGCAACCTTGCAGCTGGTTAACTGTGGTGGAATTGCAGCATTTAACCTGCTGCAAAGTATAAGGAAAAAAAAAAAAAAAAGTAGCACATCAAATATTGATGTGTGTTCGGATTTGAACCTTTGCAGCAATTTCACAGTGACTCAGTAGCAGCGAAATCTCTCACACACACACTGCAGCAATTTTGAGCAGATTTCCACGCTAGGGAGTGCATTCCCTATTCATATCATAGTTTAACCCATGGTGTGGATTTTAAATCTGCATCATGTCAAATTATGCTGAGCATTTTTAACCATGGATTTCACCATTTGCAACACACCATTTAGCATGTCTTATTGCTGCTGCGGATACATCCACATGATCGATGTAAGGAATAACTCTCCTCAGCGGTAATGCCAGTAGCTAGGGTACATAACATTTATCATGTACATGTACAGATCATGAGTGCAAGCGCTGGAGTGAGACGAGATTTGATAGGTTGAGGTGTCTGACCTGCAGAGCAGGAGCAGACTGATGCATAGTTTTACATCACTTGTAATTTATCCATTTAAATAGCTTAAAGGTTTTGTTCAGGATATTTTTTTTGGCCTATTGTTAGGATAAGCCATAAACATCTAATCAGTGGATATAGATATCAACAGGAGCTAAGCTGCAGTAATGTACAGTGTACAGAGCAGCTGATCAGTGTTGGGACGGCTGCCAGCTCATCTCCATTCATATATTTATGACCCATCTGAAGGATAGTCAAAAAAATATATATATATATCAATAAATAAAAACTACTGGACAACCCATTTAAGGGTAAGGTCATTGAAGTTTTTTTTGCAAGCGGATCTTGTGATCTGTTTACTCTAGTGAATTTTTCTGCTAGTAGGAAAAACGTTTTTGACCTATTGAAATGAATGGGGTGCAGAAAAAATAAAAAAATAAAAAAGCTTAAATAGGACCTTTCATGAGCTGTCGGCTTTCTAGCGGTATGGAAAACAGCATATACATGAGGACATGAAAGGTCCTCTTAAAAAAAAACCATGAGTTTTTTTTTCTGACTCCAATTAATTTCAATCGGGATTGCAAGGCAGAATCCACTTGAAGACAGGTCATGAAGCTCCTGACTCCCATTGAAATGAATGGGAGAGTTGGGAGGAGTTTTTTGAGGCAGATTCCACATCAAAACTCAGCCTGCACAAAACTCTGTATGAGCTTACCCTTAGACTGTCCGACATTTAGGGTTGTTTTAATGTTTTTTTTTTTAAATTCATCAATGTGATGAACCGACCCTCAGTTTTATATCTTTCTTGGAAGTGTGTTTTACTTGCTTAGGTCAGTCCTTCCCCCACTTGAATTGCGGTGCTTTAGTGGAGTCCACATTGCTAGACGATAGGCTTCACTGGTTTTATGTGTGTTCATTGGAGATGGCTTGCTATAGCCAGGCACTTTTATTATCCCTGGCCAGATGGGATGGGGGATAGCAAGCCTTAACTTCACCCTTCTCTCCGAGGGTTCTGCAAAGGTGGGAGAAGGGGGGCTGCCTGGGTGCAAGGGGTGGGTGGAGCACTAGCCATATGCTGTGGGCAGACCTGGATTCTGGGGTCATTCAGCAAAGAGGCAGTAAGGAGCTCTGATCTGGGAGAAGATGAGAGGGCCTGCCCTACTGAGGAATGCTTTGAGGGCCTAGTTCTGGACAGCATGTAGAAGGATTGTTTTATGCAACTTGCTTAAGCTTGCGCCCTAGGCCCAAAACTCTGCTGTGGCCTAGAGAAACAGACTACGAGCCTATGCCGGTATTTTGTCTATCTTTTAATTCCCCCTGTTTATTTTTGTGTATTGTATCATCGCTCTTTTGCTTGTATGTTTATGCTTGATCATATTAATATTGTATATTTCTGTATATGCTATTAATTCATACCGACCCACTTGGGTTATTAAACATATAAAATTTATATCGCTCATTTCGTTTTATCCTATGACCCGGTCTACTCACGGTGTGTGAGTGGGAGGTTAAGAAAGAAGTTTGATCGCAGGCGTGCCAGGCGGCTGGGCGAGGCGATATTCTTCACAGTGGTGGCAGCGTGGTGGGATATTAGGGTAACAGTGTGTGGGTGTGGTATCACGCAGACACTGGGGATTGCGGCAATCCTATGGAACGAGCGCGGTATGAGATCAAGCTTAAAATACGGTGAAAGTTTGGTACAGTACTGTTCCCTCCCTTCTTTTTTCTGTCCTATCTTTTATTTGGCAACGGCTTCCAGTGGATGGCTGGTGGGACCAGAAGCATAACCAAACGTCTGCAGGACTTGGTTGCTGCTGAACTCCAGGAGATGGCGGATATGGAAGCTACCATAGCCATGCAGGAGGCGGAGCAAGGTCCTGAGAGGCTGGCACCAGACAACATCACCATGCCAGACGGTTCCGCAGGTGCCCGGACCCCAGAGGCAATTGTGCCTGGAGGGACCAGTAGCCCCAGTTCTGTGGGGGTAACGGACTTATACTTGCAAATGGCCTTACAGCAGATAGACGCTAGTGACTCTAGCACCCGTCTGCAGGTGATTCTCCAGTACCGAGAAGCTGCAGAGCGCCGGGTGGAGAGAGAGGCCACTGCTGCTGCTGCAGAGCCCCGGGCGGAGAGAGAGGCCGCTGCTGCAGAGCGTCGGGCGGAGTTGGAGCATCAGCTTGAGCTAAAAAAGCTGGAACTTTGCCAGCAGGCGCAACCTTCCCCTGCACCAACTCCAGGAGGCCGAGCACTAAAGATCCGATCCGAGGACTTTCCAATCTTGGAAGATAACGGGGACTTGGACTCGTTCTTGCAGGGATTTGAGAGGGTGTGTAAGCAGCATCATATTCCCCAGGCAGAATGGGCCCGTTACCTGTCTCCCCGGCTGAAGGGAAAAGTCCTGGATGTTTCCACGAGCTTACCAGTGGACGCGGACTATGAGACCATCAAAGCGGCGCTGATCCGGAGATACCGGCTCACGCCGGAGGTGTACCGCAAAAAGTTCCGGAATATCCAGCGGGGTCCCACAGAGAGCTATGCGGATGTTCTGCACCACTTACAGGTTACATTCTGGCAGTGGATCAAAGGACTTACTGTCACCACGTTTGAGGGAATTGGGGATCTTATGATAAAGGAACAATTTCTCCAGGTGTGCCCTCTGGAGGTCCGCCAGTTCGTGTGTGATCGGAAACCCACAACAGCAGACAATGCTGCAGAGATTGCTGACGACTATGTGTCCACCAGGGAGCAAGGGATCAAGAGAGGAGCCACACTGCAAAGACCCCCAAGCGGGAAGGAGGGGCAAAGTTGGAGTTCACCACAGCCTGCGGTCTCCAAGTGGGGTAAGACAAACTCTGTTCCGGGTGCCCCCTCTACTTCCCCTGTCCCAAGAACTCTGGGCGCCCCAGGGACCACCTCTAAATCCCAAGGAGAGGTCCGGCGGTGTCATGCTTGTAACCAGCCAGGACATTTCAAGGCGGAGTGCCCCAACCACTCTAAGAACCCCCCTGTTTCCCCAGCCACGGCAGCTGGCCCATCTGTATACTTGGTGGGGAGGGAGGGGTTGCAATCCGATGCCAACAGTCAACAGGTCATTGTGGGGGGTAAAGTGGTCATGGGATTTCGGGACACTGGGGCGCAGATTACTCTGGTGCAACCTGACTTGGTCCCTGCGGACAGTATTATCCCTGAAAAAACTCTGACCCTGAAGGGTATTGGACAAGAACGCATAACTGTGCCCATGGCTTGCGTCCATTTGGACTGGGGTGCGGGAAAAGGGATGCGTGATGTGGGGCTAGTGTCTGATCTGCCTGCCAATGTACTATTGGGAAGAGATTTGGGGCCCTTGGTGTCCCAATATGGGGTGGGAGTAGCCCCACCTCGCCGTGACAAAATGTCTGTACTGAAGGATGATCTTAATATGGTGTTGAAGCCTGTCACACAGACACAGGCAGAGGGAGGGGTCAGCTGCCTGTTTCCCCCTGCTGTGTGTCCAGCTAAAGTAATCAGTGAGCATGTGAATGAGACATTATGGAATGCTGACCTGGCTGTAGCCCCGCCCACATCTGCAGGTGATGAGAGCCCCCTCAGTGTGACCCTGGCTGAGCCAGTCACCCATGCAGTTCACTGTGAATCAATGAATGAATGCAATGTCAATGTAATTGCTAATTCTTGCCTTGCAGGTTTACAGGGTAGCTCTTCTGAGATGCTGGGGGCAACCCCAACTGAGGACAATGTGCCAGGTGGTCAGGTGGGTCACGGGGATCTCAGGGCCGATCCGGATGAGGAACGGACTGCTGGTATTGTGGTGGTGACCCGCAGCCAGAGTGCTAGAGGGGTGGAAGGCGCTCCGACCCCTGAAGCGTTCCCTCTGTCACCCGGAGATGGCACTGAGGCCGCCGTGACTAGCCTCCCCACCCTGGAGCCGGAGGAGCCCGGCGGGTATGTGACATGCACATCTCTTCTGTCTGGTTCCAGTCAGGAGTTCAGGGACGCTGTCCAAGCTGACCTCAGTCTGGGCGCATTGAAGGAGCGTGCCGATCAACCTCCCTTGGAGTCGGACAAGGACCGTGTGTACTGGGAGCAAGGGAGGTTGTACCGGGAAACGATCCCCACAAAGGGAAAAGAAAGTCGGCTCAGGGAGAAACATTTGGTGGTACCCCAACCCTACCGCGTGGAGTTGTTGCGGATTGCTCATGATATTCCACTGGCAGGCCACCTGGGGATCGCTAAGACCAAGGCTCGCCTCAGCCACTTATTCTACTGGCCTAAGATGGGGACAGATGTAGCTAAATACTGCCGTTCATGTGACACTTGTCAGAGGATGGGCAAGGCTCCAAAGCACCAATGATACCTATGCCCATCATAACCGAACCTTTCCAGCGGGTGGCTGTGGATCTCATTGACCCCTGTCCATTCCCAGTTGCACCGGGAAACGTTTCATATTAACGGTAGTAGACTACGCTACTAGGTACCCGGAAGCTGTCGCGCTGTCTTCCACCCGGGCTGATGTAGTGGCCAAGGCTCTGGTAGGCATCTTCTCCCGTGTTGGATTTCCCAGAGAGATGCTCACAGACCAAGGTACCCAGTTCATGTCTGCCTTGATGCAAGGCCTGTGTAAGGTAACAGAGGTGCAACATCTGGTGTCCAGCCCGTATCACCCACAGACCAATGGCCTGTGTGAACGGTTCAATGGCACCCTGGAGCAGATGCTCAAGATGTTAGTCGAGTCCCACGGGCGCGACTGGGAGCCTTATCTCCCGCACCTGCTGTTCGCTTACCGGGAGGTGCCGCAAGCCTCAACGGGGTTCTTCCCCTTTGAGCTCTTGTACAGGAGACGTGTACGTGGGCCCCTAACTCTTGTGAAAGAGTCCTGGGAAGGAGAAACAGCCATCCAAGGTGTGCCAGTCGTGCCCATGGCCCAAGTGCAGACGGCATGG
Source organism: Leptodactylus fallax (assembly GCA_947044405.1). Taxonomy (NCBI): domain Eukaryota; kingdom Metazoa; phylum Chordata; class Amphibia; order Anura; family Leptodactylidae; genus Leptodactylus; species Leptodactylus fallax. Next base: position 276,992 of record CAMRHE010000760.1, read on the forward strand.
GGTGCTGGAGGTGGGACCCAAGAAGGGGGTGTGTCAAATGTATTACCTGTCAATGTATTGTGGAGGGATGGTTTGGGGAAGCATAATCTCAGTCATTTGCCCAAGGTATCACCATCACCCACCCAAGTACAGGAGGAACAGGGTGTAGGCCCAAAGGGGCAAGGCGTCTGGGAGGGAGGACAGGGTCCAAACATATCTGTGCCAGAACCAGAGGTGCCCCTAGGTTTGGAAGCAAAGGGGGAGGTGCAGAATCCCCTAGAACTCTCCCAACTAGCGGCTAGTGTGGGAGAGACCCTGAGAGACTGCCGGGAAGGGGTCTCTAAACTGGTATCACAAGGGCCTGGGGTTGCGAGTGTGGATCTGCGGGATGCCAGCACTCAGCACGAGGTCCCAGTGCAGGCCGGGGGTAGCCAGGTGGGCGGAGACTGCCGGGATGGGGTCTCAGCACCGGTACCACAAGGGCCTGGGGTTGTGAGTGTGGGTCTAAGGGACGCCAGCACTCGGGGAAGGGACCCAAAGCAAACAGGAGGTAGCCAGGTCTACTTAATTCAGAGTCTGAACCTTAGAAGAGTCTCCATTCAGACAGGAGAGGAAGAGGGTATCAGTACGCCAGGAATATGGTCAGGGACCAGCGCAGGTCCCGGCGGGGTGAAGCCGCCAAGGTGTCCGCGGAAGGCGATCTTAGGATCGTCCTTCCTCCCGACACGCTCTAAAAGGGGGAGGTGTGATGAACCGACCCTCAGTTTTATATCTTTCTTGGAAGTGTGTTTTACTTGCTTAGGTCAGTCCTTCCCCCACTTGAAATGCGGTGCTTTAGTGGAGTCCACATTGCTGGACAATAGGCTTCACTGGTTTTATGTGTGTTCATTGGAGATGGCTTGCTATAGCCAGGCACTTTTATTATCCCTGGCCAGATGGGATGGGGGATAGCAAGCCTTAACTTCACCCTTCTCTCCGAGGGTTCTGCAAAGGTGGGAGAAGGGGGGCTGCCTGGGTGCAAGGGGTGGGTGGAGCACTAGCCATATGCTGTGGGCAGACCTGGATTCTGGGGTCATTCAGCAAAGAGGCAGTAAGGAGCTCTGATCTGGGAGAAGATGAGAGGGCCTGCCCTACTGAGGAATGCTTTGAGGGCCTAGTTCTGGACAGCATGTAGAAGGATTGTTTTATGCAACTTGCTTAAGCTTGCGGCCTAGGCCCAAAACTCTGCTGTGGCCTAGAGAAACGGACTACGAGCCTATGCCGGTATTTTGTCTATCTTTTAATTCCCCCTGTTTATTTTTGTGTATTGTATCATCGCTCTTTTGCTTGTATGTTTATGCTTGATCATATTAATATTGTATATTTCTGTATATGCTATTAATTCATACCGACCCACTTGGGTTATTAAACATATAAAATTTATATCGCTCATTTCGTTTTATCCTATGACCCGGTCTACTCACGGTGTGTGAGTGGGAGATTAAGAAAGAAGTTTGATCGCAGGCGTGCCAGGCGATATTCTTCACAATCAACCACTGCTTTTAAGAACACTTATTGCGGATAATTGTCCTGCCTATCAGCTGACCAGCAAGTGAACACTCGCCAGTCAGCAGGATAAAAGAGGCAGATTATCAGCAGCACATCACCCCCTGTAATACAAGCAGTGCTGTCAATAACCCATGCAGTCGAATTAGGAGAAACAATTACAAACTGAATGGGAGCAGAACGACTAATCTTGCATTGTCCTGAGTTTTAATACAAATGATCAGCACTACAGCCGGCTGAGATTTAGCTGTGTAGCTCTAGCAAGTCGCTGGGCTGTCATTAAATGGAACATGGATGATTTCCATGTGCCACCCGTGCCTCCACAGCTCCATTCAGAGGTCGCACGGATCACAAAATGGACAGGAACAGGACCCGTCCTAAGTTTTGCCCCAGGCACACAGCCCCATACACCGGACCGTGATAATAAACAGGCATGTGTAGGGGGCCATAGAAATGATTGGGTCAGTGTGCTAGCCATGAAGAACACGGCTAGCACACTGACAACGCACATGTTGCATGCATGAGGCCTTAAAGGGGTTGCCCAGGATAAATTATTTTTTTAAATTTGGGGGGAGGTGAGAAAACAAAAAAATTATATATACACACTCACCTATCCCCGATGCCTCCCAGCATAGTCCGGTCCTGCGAAGTTTACTTCCAGTGGACGTCACCACCGCACATGACCAATGAGCGGAAGGGACATGGGACGTCATACCAGCAAGGACTTCTGTCGCAAGAAGACATCGGAGTTTTTTTTTTTTGTTTGTTTTTTTTTTTATATGTTTTTCACCTTCCCAGCCCAATTTAAAAAAAAAATTATATATACTGTAGCTATATATATATCTATCCTGGACAACCTCTTAAGAGCCAAGTGCGGGATTATTATGCTTACTTATATAGCATCATCATATTTCACAGCGCTTTACAGACAGTGTCAGTCACTGTCCCATATTGAGCTCACAATCTACATTCCCTATCAGTATGTCTTTGGAGTGTGGGAGGAAACCAGAGTACCCGGAGGACCCAGCGCTGCAAGGCTGCAGTGTTAACCACTGAGCCACCGTGCTAAGTGATTGACAGTTGTTTATATATACACAGAACTATACTGATCACAGATAGGATCACCCACTGCACTCCAAAACCTAGACTCAGCAGATCTAACTGTCAATAGATGACACGTTATATTGAATTCTCACAAAATTCAGCTGCTCTTGCTCTATATCACGCTGCCTACAAATCAAATGACAGAGAGCCCGTCCGCTAAAACAGCAGCTACCCATGGACACCATAGACCAAAATGGTATCCGCCATGTTTATACTGAAACCTGCGGAAAGAAAAGTCCTCTGTACAGGACTTTTCTCTGTGCCGATTTGAACATAGCCTCAACGTGACAAATCCCATTCAACATTTGCCAGAGGGATTACATTAGGTTACTGAAGGGGCTGTCACTCAGGTCACTGTCCTTGGAAATACCAGAGGATACCCCATCCCGCTGCTATCTGGGGTCCAAACATTACACCCCTTCGAAGGGAGCCTATGCTCGGAGCCCAACACATCCCTTTGTGAGTCAGTGCCGCCATTGCTGAGATATTGCACTTTCGGTCATTCTACCAATGAGCTTTTTTAGCGTTGCTCTGAAGAGGTAAGCAGCAACATCCTCATTGTTCCTAATGGCTCAACTGCATATTGACTAAACCTCTCTCAGTAAACGTAGGCACCGATTCACAAGGGGAAAACCTTTTGATCCTAAACTATCTACTGGCAATATTCGGGTGATATGCTGTTTCGGTGACAGACTCACTATCTAGAGACAGACACTGCGGATGTTGGGAGTCTGTCACACAACACCAGGGAAGCTCTCCCATAGAGATCAAGGGAAAGCTATTCTGGACATTGGCTACATCTGGATCCTGGGATTCCTCCAGTTTCACTGATAACAAGCAGGACAAGGAACTGCTATATAAGTACAGGATCAGTGATCTCCAGCCATCACAAAACTACAACCCCCAACATGCTCACAGACCGTAGGGGCATGATGGGAATTGCTGGAAAGTTGGAGACCACGGCTTTATAAACCTGTGTATGTTACCTCATACAGGACAGGAGTAGGAGGAACTAACACCGAGTATACAGCGTCCAACAATACAGGACTTATAATAAACGTGGACCTGACGCTCGGACTACTACTCCCAACCAGCAGAATGGTGCCAGGTATCACAGCACGCAAACAGCCAGCCGCTTAGATTTACTACACATAAGAAAACAGAACACGACATACCTCTCGGCTTCCGTCTTGCTTCGCCTTCAAAAATTCCGCGCTTTCCGCCAGCGTGATGACGTCACGTGAATAACGGCTCGAGGCCGCCGAATGTGTGAAAAGATCAGAGCGAGGGACACGTAAAGCAAAAGATATGAACGTGTGGGCGGGGTTAGAGCCGTTCTGCGCCATTTTTGTTTATGGAACAGTTGCCCTCTTTGTCATTCTTTTTATTGGTAGTAACAGTTTGTGTGTGTATAATCGTATATGTTTCTATAGAGCTTCATGTTCTAAACATCCTGATCTGTTTTTCCAGATACACCCATTATAAACTATATGGATAACTTCACATGTAGGTTTTTGATGGATTTTTTTTTTCTTGAATTCCTTTGCATTTTTCTGGCAATAAACTTGCGTCAGAACAGAAGGAAGGAAAAAATAAGTGGCACACACAGGCTTAAATTTACATTTGATCTGCCATGCCTTTAAAGAGGACCTTTCATGTTCTCAGACACATGTGGTTTTATATACAGCTAGAAAGTTTTCCCGTTATGTGCCCCGGGTCTGGAGATATCGGTGCCGTTAGTTTTCTGCCCATTGTCAGAAGGCGTTCCAGACAGTCTATCTGGGCTGTGAGAAATGACCCCCCCTGACTGTACTCGTCCATAGCCCTGTACTGTCAGAGGGGCGTTCCTCACAGCTCAGCGTCATCACTGGGCTGTAATGCCCCCTCTGACAGTACAGGGTTATGGACGAGTACAGTCAGGGGGGCCTTCCTCACAGCCCAACTCGACTATCAGGAATGACGATGCGCTACCGGCACCGATATCTCCAGCCTCGGGGAACATAACGGGAAAGCCAACAGTGCCTATGTGTCCCCACATAGTACAATGCCCCCTTAGTTGCTTCATAGAACACCAAGTCGCCTTATGGCCCTCGCATAATATAATGTCCCCCTTTTGGCCCCTACATAATATAATGTACCCCTTGTGGCCACACAAACTTTGGGAGAACATACAAATGCCATGCAGGCAGGGTCGGACTGGTCCACCGGGGGGACCGTTGAATCCCACGGTGGGCCCCGTGCCTTTAGGGGGCACTACCGGACCTCCACTGCCATTTTCTTTGATACGCAGTGGAGATGCGGTTAGGCCCCCATTCACTTACCTCTCCGCGCTCCAGACCAGGACTCACTGTGCGTCGCACATAACATCGCAATGACGTAATGTGCGATGCATAGGTTCCAGGCTGCTGCGGGAAGAGGAGAGGCTGCGAACAGGAGCAGAGTGAGGTAAGTGGTGCTGCCAGGTTCTCCCCGGCTTTGCGATCCGGTTTTAATAACCGGATCGCAAAAACGGGGAGAAGAGGCGCCACCGACCCGGTTCTGATACTTACCTAACTGTTCTCCGGCACCTCCTGCTTCTTCCTGCTCCAGGCGCACATGACGTTATATCAGTGCGCCTTGAGCAAGAAGGAGCGGGACCGGGGAGCAGACAGGTAAGTAATCACCCAAAACTGCTATAGGGGGGACCAGTGAAAGGGCTACTGTATGGGCTAGGGGTCCCTTCACTATACCCCCCAATATAGTGGCCCCTGCACTATTCTCCCCCCCCCCCCATAGTGGCTCCTGCACTATTCTTCCCCCTTATAGTGGCCCCTGCACTATTCTCCCTCCCCTCCCAAAAAGAGGTTGTGCATAAATTGGAGCGACCACTGTGGAGGCCAGGGAGGTGTAAAAAAAAAAAAAAAAAAAAGAAGCATACTCACCTCTCCCCAGCACCACGTTTTTCCCCGCCTGTGTCTGTTCGGTCTCATGTCGGTGCCTCTTTTCTACAAATCCTGTACCTAATTGGTCTTAGCGGTCACATGAGGTGCAGGACTCCCAGCAAGAAGGCGCCGGCACGAGACTGAATGGACACTGGCAGCGGACAACGGAGTATGTTTTTTTTTTAAATTTATTTTTTTTTTTTTTTATTTTACACCTCCTGCTTGCCACATGGGTTGCTCCAATTCCTGGACAACCTCTTTAAATGATTTATCCATCTTTCTAATATTGATTGTACTTAGGATAGGCCATCTATATTACTTCTGCGGGGGTACAACAGCCAGGACCTCTGTAGATCAGCTATTCCAGGACAACGCGGCTACAGGTAATGGCAACAATTCTAGGAGCCACGCTGTTCACTTGCCATACAGAGTGTAGCTTAGTTTTCTTTAGTTGTAGTTTAGGTAGTGCAGTGGTGCACATGGTATAATAATAATAATAATAGTCCTTTAATAGTCCCACAATGGGGAAATTCAGTGTGTTACAGCAGCAAAGATAAGCAGATACAAATACAAATACAACATGTACAGGAATGTTCCAAGGTGAGAGGCATTACATTAATAGCAGACAGACAGATAGGACGTAGCAGAGGGGGGGGGGGATTTAACAGGCAGAGAGATATTTCAGTTCTCTGTATGTAATGATCTCCGCTTAGGTCGGTGTTGGTCGTACAGCCTAACCGCGGTGGGGAGGAAAAACTTCCGATAGAGCTCCTTCTCACATCTAGGGTGGAGCAGTCGGTCACTGACAGTACTGCTCAGCGCGATCACAGTCTCATGCATGGGATGGGACTTCTTCTTCTGCATGGAGCTCACCACGGACAGTATCCTTCTGTCACCCACCACCTGCACTGGGTCCAGGGGGCTCCCCAGGACAGAGCTGGCCCCTCTAATCAGCTTGTCAAGTTTATTTCTGTCCCTGGTTGATATACTGCTCCCCCAGCAGGCCACTCCAAAGAAGATGGCTGATGCCACTACCGAGTTGAAGAAAGTTCTAAGAAGTGCCCCCCGGATTCCAAAGGCTCTCAGTTTCCTAAGCAGGTAGAGCCTGCTGTGGCCCTTCCTGTACAGGGCCTCCATATGATCTGCCCAGTCCAGCTTATTATTAAGGAGCAGACCCAGGTACTTATAGGTGTTCACAATCTCGATGCCCGTCCCCAGGATGTCCACTGGTTTTGGAGGGCATCTGCCTTTGCGGAAGTCCACCACCATTTCCTTGGTCTTCCCCGCGTTAATCTTCAGGTGGTTCCGGTGGCACCAGTCCACAAAATCCTGGTTCAGTTCTCTGTACTCCCTGTCATCATCGTCTGTGATGAGACCTACTATTGCAGAGTCGTCAGAATACTTCTGTAGGTAGCAGCTGGATGAGTTGCACCTAAAATCTGCAATGTACAGTGTGAAGAGGAAAGGGGCGAGAACCGTACCCTGAGGTGCCCCCGTATTACAGATCACGGTACCTGACACACAGTCTTGGGCTCTCACGTATTGAGGTCGATTTGTGAGGTAGTCTAGGATCCAGTTGGAGAGGTGGTGGTCCACTCCAGCAAGGCCCAGCTTGTCCCTCAATAACCTGGGCTGTATGGTGTTAAAAGCACTGGAGAAGTCAAAGAACATTATTCTCACTGTGTTCCCTGGTTTCTCCAGGTGAGACAGAGCCCTGTGCAGAAGATGGATGATGGCATCATCTACCCCAATGCCCGGCCGATAAGCAAACTGGAGGGGGTCCATAGCGGGTGAGTAGCACGGCTCCCGACATGTTATTTCCTTTAGCCTCCCTGTCTCGGTACCGCTGATCTGCAGGGGTCCTTACGGTGGGCCCCTAGAAACAATTCCACTGGTGGGCCCTAGACATCCCAGTCCGACACTGCATGCAGGTGTTGTTTTTGGTCAGATTCAAACCCGGCCTATAACCATTCTTGCACAGGGGTCTCAGTTGTCTGTGTCCGACCCTACTCAGAGTGATCACAAAATCATGTCTGATAGCAGGATTTTTCAGCTTATGTACAGTAGCAGTACACACAGAGGCATTTTTTATTTTCACAAGAAATGTGTGCTATATTCTAACCACATTTCCATTGTATAAAGTAAATGCAAAATGTATCAGCATAATATATATAATAAAACATACATTGTTGTGTTATTACAAAACACTACTGTATAGAAACAAATGCAGCAATGAGTAGCTACACTAATGCTTGTATACAAAGCAACACTGCTTGTATCTTTTTATTTTTTTTTATTTTGATAAATTCTTTATTTATATCAAAAATAGAAACAAACACAATAAACCATACAAAAACGGCCACCATATAAGTAGGAGCCGGCAAACAAACTGTATAATATACCGAAACAATCAGCATAACAAGGTGGGAGACAACACAATGGGAAAGCTCATAGAGAAGTATATGCACAATCAGAGGGAGAGGGGGAGCCAAAAGAGAGAGAGGAGAAGGAGAAAAAGGAGTGTGGGGGGGACGGGGACAAAATGAATAAAAAAAAGGGGGGGAAGGGGGGTTAGGGAAAGAAAGCACCAGAAGTTCCAGCAACCCTGCCACTGGAAGCAGCGTTCGCGAATTCCAATTCAACTCACAAGGTCCCTGTAATCCTGTGAACCCTGGAAGAGGATCCATGGCGTTCAGGCAGCAATGAAGGACTCATGCATGTTCCTGAGACATGCAGTAAGATCCTCTATGCCAGGGGTGTCAAACTCATTTTCTCCGGGGGCCACTTCAGCCTCACGAGGTACCTTGAAGGGCCAAGATTATTTTACACATGTATAAAAGTAACTTCTCCTTAACAGATAAGCGAGCTATTAAGCAGTAGTTACATTTGTATATTACTACTGTTACAATCAGCCCTTTGAGGTCAACCAGGAAGAACATAATGTATTGTTAAAACCTAAGACATTGGCATGTTACATACTATCCTCATCCTTTTCTGAATATATAAAAAATTAAGCACTATACAAATACTGTTTACCCCTACAAACGGTATTATGCTCTATAGTTGCCTCTGCACAAGGTATTACGCTCCACAGCGGCCCCTGCACACGGTAGTATGCTCCATAGTTGCCCCTGCACACGGTATTATGCTCCATAGTTGCCCCTGCACACAGTATTATGCTCAATAGTTGCCCCTGCACACGGTATTATGCTCCATAGTGGCCACTGCACACGGTATTATGCTCCATAGTGGCCCTGCAATCGGTATTATGCTCCTTAGTGGCCCCTGCATTGGTATTATGCCCCATAGTGGCCCCTGCAAACGGTATTATAGTCCACAGTGGCCCCTGCACATGGTATTATGCCCCATAGTGACCCCCCCCACCCATGAACTATTATTATACTCTGGGGTCTTTTCAGACCCCAGAGTATAATGATCGGAGACCCAGGTGGTGACAAACATAAAAATCAGTGTTACTTACCTGGGCCCCGGTGCGCTCCCTGCGTTCGGCCTTCTTCAATGTCGCACAGACCGGCGTCGCGACATAATGACGTCGGCCTGGCTCACGTGACGCCTGGGACGTCACCAAAGAAGGCCGAAGCCTGCAGGGAGTAACATCGGATCGCCGGAGAGGTGAGTAACTCTGGTTTTTATGTTTATCACCTCCCCGGGGTCTCCGATTATTATACTCCGGGGTCTGAAAAGACCCCGGAGTATAATAATAGTAGTATTTGATCGGGTTCGCCGGCCGCGGCCTCACTTACCATCCCCGCTCCTGCACACAGCCGCTTCTGCGCCCCCATAGCAGAAGGGGGAAGCGGGGGGCGGCCACGACCAGCAGCGGGGATCGGTAAGTAAATAGGCCGTTACGTGCCGGGGATACTCCAGCAGGCAACGGCCTATTTATATATATAAAAAAAACTTATCTTCACTTACCTGCGATGCCTTGATGCAGCCGCCTTCTCTTCTAGTCTGCGTGTCAGCGTAGGAGGCGCGATGACGTCATTGTATCGCCGCCTGCGCTGACATGCAGAGGTCTTGTAAACCAGCCCAGGACAGGTATCGTGTAGCTTTGTTTTGTTTTTTTTTTAAGCGGCCTGTCCTGGGCTGGTTTACATTACATAATGTACATAGACAATAAAAAATGCCGCGGCCCTGCGGGCCAGCTAAGTGCCGGGCCGGATAACAGAAGGCAGCGGGCTGGATTCAGCCTGCGGGCCTTGTGTTTGACACCTGTGCTCTATGCCCTGGTTATCCTCCACCTTACGGATCCAATGTAGGAGTGAAGATGGAGCAGAAGACTTCCATAGCGCTGGAATGCAGGCCCTAGCCAAATTGGTCGGATGCTTCAAAGATTTACGATAAGCATGGAGGGAAAAGTCAGGGAGGTTGAGCAGGTAAAAGGCTGGTGTCTTAGGGGAGTAACCTGGTAGACTTTACAAATCGTCTGGTGCACCCCATCCCAGAAGCCCTTCAGCCCAGTACACTCCCAGAAAATGTACAACAGTGTCCCCTTCTCCGTGCCGCACCGCCAGTACCTCGTGGAAGCAGATGGAAAAATCTTGTGCAATTTATATGGAACATGGTACCAACAGGTTAAGAGTTTGTAGCCCGCCTCTTGGTGTCTGCTCACAATGGAACTCTTTTCAGTTCAAGAATCCTGGAACACTGTGCGTCTGAGAACACCGTATGCAGGTCAGTTTCCCACTTTGACAAGAAGGGAGGCTTGTGACCTGAAGGAGGGGAGACCAGCAATAGGTAGAAGTCTGAAAGGGAGTGTCTGACCGCGCCAGACTTGGAACAGGCTCTCTCAAACCAGGAAAGCGAGCAATCGAATCCCGGGAAGTCAGGGAGAGAGGCTAGGAAGTGAGTGATCTGAAGGACTCTCCATGGACCCAGTGAGGGGAGGTCCGGTGCATTGAGTAGGTCCCTCTGAGACAACCAGTGTCCAGCAGAGCGAAAATATACAGCTCTTTGTCTACCTCCTTCACACCTCTGTTTGAAAGGGCCAGGAGACAGGCCAGTAGGGAAGGCCAGGTTACCCAATATAGGGAACATAGGAGACGGAGGGAGAGATCGTCTCTCTAGGAAAAGGGTTCTACAGGATTGAAGCGTAGGCCCAATGTTGGTTTGAGATTTGAGGTTTGAATCTTTTCATAGCTCTAAAAAAGTAAACTAAAAATATTCTCTGTCCTCAGTCGCAGCCTAGAACGCTGATTTTTTAAATATGTTTTCTACAAAGGCAAAGCTGCAGGCTGCATGCTGGAAATAAGGAGGGGGGATTTACTATTGCTTCTATTCTATGAATTTTTCTGGTGTAGATGGGAATAGTTGTGATACATTTTTGGTGCATGGTCCATTTTTGCACCAAATATGTGCCACTTTTTTTATTTTAACTCTTTATTTCAATTCTACAATATTTTGTAAATCTTTTTGTAAAAAACATATACTAAAAAGAGAAAAAGGAATATTAGACAAAACCAGAGTACCAGACCTCAGAAAATACCCCAGAGTATAATAATAGTTTGTGGGTTGTGCACCCCAAAAATTTCGGGTTCTACTGAACCCGAAAATTTTGCAATGAACACCGTTGGGGCCACTAAGGGGCATAATACTGTGTAGAGGGGTCACAATGGGACATAATACTGTGTGGAGGGGCCACTGTGAGATATTGTACTGTATGGAGGCTGCTATGGAACATTATACTCTGTGCAGGGGCCGCTATGGGAAATAATACTGTATGTAGGGGGCCACTATGGGACATAGTACTGTGTGGAGGGGCTAGTGTTAGACATACTGTATGGAGGCTGCTATGGAACAATGTACTGTGTGCAGGGGCCAATATGGGACATAATACTGTGTGGAGGGGCTGCCATGGAACATTATACTGTGAAGAGGGGCCACTATGGGACATTATACTGTGAAGAGGGGCCACTATAGAACATTATACTGTGTGTAAATGGGGCGTTATACTGTGTGGGAGCCAGGAAAGGGGGCTCTATGCCATGGCGGTGGGGGCCCAAGTCAAAAGTTTGCTATGGGCCCCAGTCTTTGCTAGTTAAGTCCCTGCCTGTGTGCCATCCATTTTGAGGCAGTATGTCCCTTTTTCATGCCTGAAACAGTAATCTGTTTGTGAAGGCTTTGATAAAAAAGGGAGGTTACTGTTGTTAATTTTGTCACACTTTTTTTCTCCCATATCACTGGACACCTCCAAATATATGCTGCATGATGGCTAAGGTGTCATTTTCTTTCATCCAAATTTTAAAAATGGAGTCCATCAGGGTCTATTTTCCATCATATGATGGTTCTTCCCCCTCAGGGTTGCCTATTATCTGTTTTGAAACAGGAAAATGGAAATACTGAGATGCATTACTATTTTGACCAATTGCTGGTGAAATGGATTTAACTTCCTAAAAATCCCTACCCCAGGACTGGATTTACAGAAACAGTCAAGTGTGTTAAGCATAGATGTGAATGGGAGCTACAGAAACTCTGTAGTACAGTAGTGCAATGCTGTATCCATAACTGTGGAACTACAGAAACAGTGTAGCTCAGCTGTGCTCTGCTATTTTTTATAGCTCCTATTTTACCTCTAGGGGACTTACTGAAAGATAACAGACCAGCGGCAGTTGGCTGCTTCCATAATTCCCATCCTGGGAATACATTACCATCAGTATTTTCTTTTTTTTTTCTGTTTCAAAACAGATAAAAGACAACCCTGAGGGTTGATATTTTGTTTTGTTGTGTGGCTGAAGCAAGCCACATGTATAGTTAGGTTCATTTACTGTGTAGTTAGACACTCAGACGAGCAGGAGTTTCGTTTTCCATTTTTGTACCTTATGTAAGGTTTATTTTTCAGTTTTTTAACCCTCGTCCGGCTGAGTAGGTACAATTGTACCTATTCCTATGCAGCCTGTTAATGTTGTAAAATTATGCAGCCTGACGAAGGTTAAATAAACCTATGTTTGCCAAACAACTGTGTCCTTGTCTCTGACTGTTTGGGTTTGTACTGCGGCTACTACCGAGCTACCTTCCCCATAATGTATAGTAAAAAAAAAACAAAAAAAAAAAAAGCTTAAGAAATTTATATTTTTTTCAGATTAACACTCCAACACACTGCGTATTTAACGAACAGAGCAGAAAAAAATCTCGTTAAAGAACAAAAGTTTTTCTTCAGATTAGCACAGGCTATACTATATATTGGGTGAACACACCAAAAAAAAAAAAAACGCTTAAGTAACAAAGATTCTTTCTCTAGATTAGCAGAGGTTGCAAAGCTGTATATACACTGACTAGCAAAAGGGTAACAATGTTTTGAACTTTTGGCTTTCACACTCCATAGCTCACCATCCACTACAGCCTTGAACATGAGACTACCATCATTTTATAGACAGTCATCTTGGCTATCTCATACATAAATTTGACTTGTAACTACTTAGCATATGATTAGTTATGCAGATTCTTGTCATATAACTGCATTGTTACTGTTTTGCTCCTAAAAATCTAAATTTTGGCTGAATCCTTCTGGACATGCTCTCGATCAGACTCAAGCATGTCTGTACTGAAATGTGATCCCAGGTCTCTTCTACACATTTCCAATGTTGGTGCATACTGATTGACTCACTTGGGAACAAATTCAGCTTTTTCTTCAACTCTGCCCACAAGTGTTTGATTGGGTGAAGGTCTGGGGACTGTGGGGGCCAACACAGCACCTCTACTTCATTGTCATTGAACCATTTCTTCGTTAATCTTGATGTATGCTTTGGGTCATTGTCCTGCTGGAACACTATGTCGTCCTTTTCATACCCATAGTACTCGAGTGTACGAAGTAACTCGTCTTGTAGGATACTCACATATAACTCAGCATTGAGACCACCATTGATCCTGGTCAAGTATCCAATGATTTTGGCTGTGAAACAACCCCATATCATCAGGCTTCCTCCACCAAACTTGACAGTTCCTTCAATTCCTTGATCCGTTAGCCCCCTTTTACCTTGTTTCTTCCAGACCCATTTGCACTCATCAGAATCCAGTCTATTGACTTTCATCTCATCGCTCCAAATCAGGCATTTCTAATCTTCTACTTCTACTTTTCATAAATTTTTTTAAACTCGAGCCGACGCTTATTATGACGATATTGAAATCGAGGCTTCTTCACATTTTATCGGACAACCATTCCAGACTTGTGTAATGCATGTCGCACGTTGCTTGCATGGACCACATGTGATCTCACTATTACAAAGCATATGAGCCACCTCCACTGCTGTGTTTGTCATGCCAGAACTGATAGACCTTGCGATGAGCCGACTTGTTGACTCCGATATTTTGCCTGCACATCTATCTATTGGTTTTTGAATGGATGGACGGACTTCATTTTGTATTCTTTTGACAATCATGGCACTGGCATGATACAGTTTGGGAATTCCATGTTATTCTATTTTTCAAAGAAAAAAGACATTCACCTGCAATTGCTTTATCAATTAACGGGCTTGTACCTTTTGCATTCCAGATATAAATCATTTGGAGTGCCAGAACTCTTCCAAATCAAATAAGTTAATCTGATTTATGATTCAATTGTGTTAATAGATGATGATGGTGCGCCGCAGTGAGAGACTGTGCTTTCCTACATTCATCATCAATGGCTCACGATGAGGCGTGAGAGACTGTGCTTTCCTACTGCAGTTATAAAAAACAGATGAAGGAAAGAAAGGGATGCTCCAGGTGAGGCTCGAACTCACAACCTCGGCATTGCTCGACAGTTACTGCTTTATAAGCACCGTGCGCTGACCAATTATGCACTGGAGCTCACGTAGGTCTTCTTGGGGGTGCTTGTTTTGCATATTTCACAAACCATAACCTTTAAGATCGTGAACAGTGAAGATGCCCTGAGTCTACTCTAAGTCATTTTCTTCACTCTTACTCCTTTTGAAAATGCAATGTAAATGACATTGGAATTGTACGGTGCTTTCTGGAGTTAGCGTGTATTTTTAGCAATCCATGTGTGTGCCCTATCCCAAAAATATAGGATTGTGTTGTAAACAAAATTTGTAAAAAAATTCACAATTGGAAGCAGATTGATATCTTAGATTCCTTACTCCGTGTTTGTCTAGGAAATGGGGTATAAATGAAGAGTAAAGCAAGGCGCTGTCTTTTTCAAAAGCATGGGACATTCTCTGCAACAGGGCCCCTTACTGCATGAGAGACTGATTTTTCTGCTAGAGGGAAAATCAGCATCTGACTCCCATTGAAATGAAAAGAGGCTCGTTTCAGGCGGAATTTGAAGCTGATTTTGAGGCTGAATCTGCCTCAAATTCAGTGCCAAATTCCTCCATGTGAACATGCCCTAACAGCATAGCTCCCAACGTCCCGCATCTGGCAGGACAGTCCCAATTTTACACTGCTGTCCCACGGTCCCACATAGCTTACAGTTTGTTCCGCTATTCCCTGAAGTGTTTTGCTGTTAACAAACTTTATTAGGGTAGGGTAAAGGCTAAATGGTAGATGCTAAATCGTAATGGCTAAAGCACCTTTGATGACGTCATGAACATGTGATCAGACTCTTGTGTGGGCGGAGCTATTCTGATACTGCGGGACACACTGTGATGTTACACAGAAAGCTGGGAACAGAGAGTGATGGAAGATAAGTAGGAGAGAAGAGAACATGTGTGAGCAAGAGTGGGGAACTGGGGGCAGATGTAGGGGGCAGTTAAACTGAATGCAGATGTAGGGGGCAGTTAAACTGAAGGCAGATTAAGGGGGCAATTAAACTGGTAGCAAATAAAGGGGACATTAAGCTGGTGCCAGATAAAGGGGGACATTAAATTGGTGGTAGATGGAGGGGGCAATTAAACTGGGGCAGATGAAGGGGGGCATTAAGCTGGTGACATGAAGGGGGAACATTAAATTGGTGGCGGATAAAGAGGACATTAAGCTGGTGGCAAATAAAGGGGGACATTAAACTGAGGGCAGATGAAGGGGGCATTAAGCTGGTGGCAGATGAAGGGGGACATTAAATTGGTGGCAGATGAAGGGGGCATGAAGATGGTGGCAGATGAAGGGGGGCATTAAACTGGGGGCAGATGAACGGGGGCATTAAGCTGGTGGCGGATGGAGGGGGACATTAAACTGAGGGGACAGATGGAGGGTGATATTAAACTGGGGGCAACTGGAGGAAGACATTAAACCGTGGGGAGTAGCTGGAGGGGGACATGTCTGCCTCTAGTTGCCCCCAGTTTAATGTCCCCCTCCAACTACACCCACTGTTTAATGTCACCCTCCAGCTGCCCTAGTTTAATGTCCCCCTCTAGTTTCTGCCAGATTAAACTGGGGAACGAGGAGAGGGACTTAGTACTGTGGAGAAATTGGAGGGGACCATTATAATGTGGGTGCATATAATGTTGATTGTAGGAGCATTATACTGTGTGGGGGCACATGGAAAAATAGATAAGAATGGGTGGAGTCAACATAGAAGTGTTTAATGTCACCCTCCAGCTGCCCTAGTTTAATGTCCCCCTCTAGTTTCTGCCAGATTAAACTGGGGAACGAGGAGAGGGACTTAGTACTGTGGAGAAATTGGAGGAGACCATTATAATGTGGGGGCATACAATGTTGACTGTAGGAGCATTATACTGTGTGGGGGCACAAGGAAAAATAGATGAGAATGGGTGGAGTCAACATAGAAGTGGGTGGAGCTAAATTTGCAGAGGTGTGCATAGCGCGCCGCATATTTTGTCCCTCTTTCTGTCCTTTGAAAGTTGGGAGATATGCTAACAGGGACCCTTACTCTATGGGGGCCTGAAAAATGGGCCTTTACTGTAACAATGATGTCCAGGACGTAATATACTGCACCTTCTGGAATCCCAAGAGAAGGCGGAAGTGGACGGGATAGGTAAACCAGCAGTTAGCTTATTTAAAAAAAAAAAAAAAAAAAAAACAGCGGGGGCTGTCTTGGCCCTCTAAGGTGATGGTCCCACAGTAGTCACCACAGCTGTTTTGGAGGTAGTTGCACCACTGGGTTTAGAAGTTATTTGATGGTTTAATATTGCGGCAGACATGAGATTACCAGAATGTGGCCAATCAATAGTTCGTGGATTCCTTTTTTTAATCTTTAATGATCCCACTGGTAACACATAGAATTAACCAGTTATTTAGAGCTTACCTCCTCTTTTATGACAAATGTCATGCTTCTTTCTACCATTATTTCCCTCCCCGCTTTCACTATTGCTGAATACGCCATTCAAATCCCTACTCTACAGGAAAAGCAGGGAGAGAAAAAATAGGAGAAATAAGCATTTTGTTATACACTATATATAAGGGGTTATACACTTTCTACAACCCCTTATATAAACCCAAATTATTTTATATAAATACCATGTTTCCCAAACTATTATCTGAACAGGTATTGTTGTGTGCACCAAGCGTAGCACGTAGATTCATTCATGAACACAAGACAGAACTGATTAAATGGAGTTTAATATGATGAAAAGAGTCACAATGCTTACACATAAAAAGGGATAACAAATGACATACAGTAAACCTAAGCAAAACAGCATCATAAAATAGAAGGAAATAAATCTGAAACCTAAAACTCACGTAGATGGGCTTAGGATCCATGCTGGGAGCAGGCAGAGAAGAAAACATGACAAATCTTCACTTTTTGTAAGCCCCCCTCCAGAAATGACAACCCGCATTGTTTTCTCATACATTAAGAAGGTCTTTTGTTTTTAACATCAATCCCCTTTCCTCTGATGGCATGTGGATGGGGGGCAGTGTCTTGCATTTTGGGTAGGCACCCTAGGCACAGCTTCCACCCAGTGGCGTAACTAGGAATGGCTGGGCCCCAAGGTGAACATTTGACATGATGGGGCCCCCCCCAAGCCGCCGCCCCCAACCCCCCAAAGCCGCCGCCCCCAACCCCCCCACACACACAAACCGCATTCCTGCGCACACTATTATGCCCCATAGTGGCCCCTGCACACGGTATTATGTCCCATAGTGGCCCCTGCACACGGTATTATGCCCCATAGTGGTCCCTGCACACGGTATTATGCCCCATAGTGGCCCCTGGACACGGTATTATGCAGCATAGTGGCCCCTGCACACAATATTATGCCCCATAGTGGCCCCTGCACACAGTAGTTTGCCCCATAGTGGCCCCAGCACACAGTAGTTTGCCCCATAGTGGCCCCGACACACAGTAGTTTGCCCCATAGTGGCCCCTGCACACAGTAGTTTGCCCCATAGTGGCCCCTGCACACAGTAGTTTGCCCCATAGTGGCCCCTGCACACAGTAGTTTGCCCCATAGTGGCGCCTGCACACAGTAGTTTGCCCCATAGTAGCCCCTGCACACAGTAGTTTGCCCCATAGTAGCCCCTGCACACAGTAGTTTGCCCCATAGTGGCCCCTGCACACAGTAGTTTGCCCCATAGTAGCCCCTGCACACAGTAGTTTGCCCCATAGTGGCCCCTGCACACAGTATTATGCCCCATAGTGGACCACCCATGAACGATTATTATACTCTGGGGTCTTTTCAGACCCCAGAGTATAATGATCGGAGACCCAGGGGAGGAGAGAAACATAGAAAACACTGCAACTTACCTCTTCCTCGCTCCGGTGCACTCCCGTGCGCTACTCCGGCCATCTTCAATGTCGGACCGGATCTCGCGCGATCCAGGCCGGCGTCGCGACGCATAATGACGTCGGCTGACGTCTGGGACGTCACCAAACAGGCCCGAAGCCTGTGGAGCGGCGGATAGGTGAGTTACAGTGTTTTTTATATTCGCTCACCTCCCCTGGGCCCCCGATCGTTATACTCCGGGGTCTCAAAAGACCCCGGAGTATAACGATAGCAGTGATTGTGGGGTTCGCGGTAGCGAGTGCCACAGGGCTCCGGGCCCCGTAATGTTCCGGGCCCTGTGGCAGTCGCTACCACTGCTACCCCGGTAGTTACGCCCCTGCTTCCACCATAAATCTTATCTGTTCTGTGAATTCAGCCATGCATTTCACAAACCAATGAGAAAACTAGCAGCCCCCCCCCCCCAAACACTGGAAACCTTTGAACTGGCCACAAATGACCAACATGGGAGGAGTCAGACTCAGACTAACATCAATATTCTTCTTGGATATGTCATAATCACCATAGAGTTTTATTATAAAAGTATAGTAATGACAGGGCTGCTATCCCTAATATTCTGCCTGCTGTACTGCCTTTGCCCCCAAATACTTTATAGTGTTGCCATACAGATAAAATACTAATATATGAAATACTAACCACACAGATAGCGCCCCCTATAATAATTAGTGTCATGCAGAAAATAATTGTGCCCAGCATATAATGTCCCCATAGCAAAAATGTTCCCCTAGTGTGCACCATTAATAACACTGCCCCTAAAAGTAATACTGTCTGTTAGTATATTGCCCCCAATAGTGTCCCTATAAGTAATTCTACCCCATAGTAATAATGCTCCCTTAGTTTGCCCTGTTAGTAATAGTGTCCCCATACTTCACCAATGGTAACAGGGCCATTTTAACACATTGGTGGGCCCAGTGCAAAGGTTTCATAAGTGGGCCCCCCATCACCACCACTTATACATACTTGACCCGCACAATTTATAATGCCCCCTCAGTGGCCCCCACATAGTATAATGCCCCTTAGTGGCCATTACACAGTATAATGCCTCCTTAGAGGCCCCATGCAATATAATGCCCCTCAATGGCCCATCATACAATCAAATGCCTCTGCATTGGTTTCCCCCCAGTGGCCCCTCAGACATTAAATTATAATGTCCCTCTCCAGTTGCCATCACAGTATAATGTTCCTTTTCTGGTGTGACATTATAATGTCTCCCTCCAGTTTCTCCCACAGTATAAAATTCCACTCCAGGTTGCCCCCACAGTATAATGTCCCCCTCCAGGTTGTCCCCACAGTTTCATGTCCCCCTCAAGTTGTCCGCAGCACAGGAGCGCCGCTCGACTGGATAGCAGCAAGGGACACTGGAACACTGGGGACTTTCAAAGGACAGAAAGAGGGGCAGAATGTGCGGTGTGCTTAATCTGCTGCGGTAAATTTAGCTCCACCCACTTATACATCAACTCCGCCCATTCCCATCCATTTCTTTGTTTCTGCACACAGTATAACGCTCATATAGTCACCCTAACATTATATGCCCCCACATTATAATGTTCTTCTCCAATTGCCCTCACAGTGTAAAGTTCCTCTCCTGGTGCCCCAGTATAAACTAGGGGCAACAAGAGAGGGACATTAGTGTCCCCCTCCCGCTACCCCCCCGTTTAACGTCCCCCTCCAGCTGCCTCTAGTTTAATGTCCTCGTCCAGTTGCCCCCAGTTTAATGTGCCCTTCCAGCTGCCCCCAGTTTAATTTCCTCCTCCAGTTGCCCCCAGTTTAATGTACTCCTTCAGTTGCCCCCAGATTAATGTCCCCTTCCAGCTGTCCCCAGTTTAATGTCCCCCTCCAACTGCCCCCAGTTTATCGTCCTCCTCCAGTTGCCCCCAATATAATGTCCCCTTCCAGCTGTCCCCAGTTTAATGTCCCCCTCCAGCTGCCCCCAGATTATTGTCCTCCCCCAGTTGCCCCCAGTATGTCCCCTTCCAATTGTCCCAAGTTTAATGTTCATATCCAGTGACCACCAGTTTAATCTCCCTCATCAACTCCCCCCAGTTTAATGTCCTCCCTCTATCTGTCCCCAAAGTTTAATATCCCCCTCCATCTGACCCCCCAGTTTAATGTCCCTCTCCATCTGCCCGCAACCCCTGGTTTAATGGCCCCACTCCATCTGCCCTCCCAGTTTAATGTTCTCTCCCATCTGATCCCCCCAGTTTAATGCTCTTCTTTATCTGCCCCCCCGTTTAATACCCCCCTCCATCTGCCCCCCCACCCCAGTTTAACATAAAAAAAACACTGATACTCACCTCTCCTGGCACCCCTGCTGCTCTGCAGAAGTCTATGCTCCCGATGGCTTCAGGGAGCTGCAGGCGCAATGTGAGTGATGTCATCACATGGCACCTCCACCTCTGGGGCAGGAGTACACGGCTCCTGCTTCACCATTGTATTCAACATATGAGTTGAATCTGGGACAGCGGGACAGGACCCGGAATCCAGGATGGTTGGGAGGTAAAGGTCAGTATGTTTTTTTTTTTTTTTTTTTACAAGTTCCCCGGCCTCCTTAAGCAAAACTGTACATCCTGGAAACCCCTTTAAGGCTTTCACTGATTTCAAAGGGATTTGGGGAGATTTTATGCCTCAAGGTAGGGTTGGATGCTTCTTTTTGACACAAAAACCGCTCCAAAAGAAACAGCGTAATCTCACCCATAGACAGAGAAGTAAAGCTTATACACAGGTAGTGCCTATAGCTTAAGGCTTTGTACGAGCACCTGACATAAGAGAAATACATTGAGATAAGTGCACCGACCTTCTACGTCACAAGACGCAAACGTTACCACAGCAGCGCAAATAATAAGCTATCTAGCGCCATCTAGCGCTTATTCCTCGCAAATGCGCGCAAAGGACGACGTGAAGCGGGTAAAATGGACTGATGGAATGTGACCAATCACTGAGCAGGAAGTTCTGAGACTGACCAATGAGAATGAAGAGTGAGCAGGAACAGGAAGTAGCTGCGGCTGGAGAAAGATGAGAAGAGAGGAGCTGGCAGTGAGAGGATCAGTCTATGTGTGTACAGAGCCTTGTGTGCTTGTGTATATATATACCTCCTGCTGACTGTGTGATACACTGTGTGCCCTGTCTATATGGATGCTGTGTAGCGGTAACCAGTCCTTAGTACGTGTAGATATATCTCCTGCTGACTGTGTGTGCTCTGTGTATGTACGTGTATACACTGGACGTGTTGTGTGCTTGTGTATATATATACCTCCTGCTGACTGTGTGATACACTGTGTGCCATGTCTATATGGATGCTGTGTAGCGGTAACCAGTCCTTAGTACGTGTAGATATATCTCCTGCTGTGTGTGCTCTGTGTATATGTATGTACGTGTATACACTGGCTGTGTTGTGTGCTTGTGTATATATACCTCCTGCTGACTGTTACACTGTGTGCTCTGTGTATATGGATGTAGGGTATATATGTGTATACTATGGATGTGTTGTGTGCTTGTGTATATATACCTCCTGCTGACTGTTACACTGTATGCTCTGTGTATATGGATGTAGGGTATATATGTGTATACTATGGATGTGTTGTGTGCTTGTGTATATATACCTCCTGCTGACTGTTACACTGTATGCTCTGTGTATATGGATGTAGGGTATATATGTGTATACTATGGATGTGTTGTGTGCTTGTGTATATATACCTCCTGCTGACTGTTACACTGTATGCTCTGTGTATATGGATGTAGGGTATATATGTGTATACTATGGATGTGTTGTGTGCTTGTATATATATACCTCCTGCTGACTGTGTGATACACTGTGTGCCCTGTCTATATGGATGCTGTGTAGCGGTAACCAGTCCTTAGTACGTGTAGATATATCTCCTGCTGTGTGTGCTCTGTGTATATGTATGTACGTGTATACACTGGCTGTGTTGTGTGCTTGTGTATATATACCTCCTGCTGACTGTGTTACACTGTGTGCTCTGTGTATATGGATGTAGGGTATATATGTGTATACTATGGATGTGTTGTGTGCTTGTGTGTATATACCTCCTGCTGACTGTGTTACACTGTGTGCTCTGTGTATATGGATGTAGGGTATATACGTGTTGTGTGCTTGTATATGTATATATACCTCCTGTTACACTGTATGCTCTGTGTTTATGGATGTAGTGTATATACATGTATACACTGGACGTGTTGTGTGCTTGTTAGTTATCTGTATGTCACATGTTTGGTTCGATTTCCAGTCTTTAGTCTATCACATATGTCTATTGTAGGGCATTACTGTATGTGGAAGTGCATATATACGTATATGTTAGCCAGGGCTATGGAAATCAGGCTTAGCCTTTGTCAGATCATACAGCCGCCTGACTGGTTAGGAGGGGTTGGATTTCTTTTTAATTTGCATGTGACACAGACAAGGATTAGATGGCGACCGCAGAGCATCACATCTAATAAAAGTAAATGATTGTATTGTTGCTGTGACTATGACACAATAGTCAATGCGGCAGGTATGGCATTTTTGCAATTGTAGCATCATGGTAACTTGCGAGTCACAATGTGACCACATTCACTTTTATTAGATGTGATGTATACAGAGCATCACTACCATCTTAGGCAGCGCTACCTGTGTAGTTGGCCAGAGTCAGTGTGTGGCCCTAGTCTTGGGGTACGATCAGGGTAGATGCTAGAATGGAGTGGGTAAAATCCGGTGCTGCATGGTCTACCATGGATCCAGTAGGTGGCGCTGCCTTCGTGACTGTGAGTATAAGGCACCACCATGCAAACCATGCGGGTTAGACTGATGGTTGCATATAGGAGAGGCATAGTTAGCTGCTACTTCAACAATGTAACACCCCAAAATGCAAAGGCTTGTTAGCTGTGACGGGCTGGCAGATGGAGCCTGCCAGACCATGCAGCTAACACTCCTAATCCAAGGCAGTGCCACCTACTGGATCCACAGCACACCTGATGTAAATCATCACAGGTGTCAGGTGTGCTGCAGTTTTTCTTAATAAGTCTGACTAGACCTTCAGCAACAGCAGATCCATAGCAGCCTTTTCAGATTCTGCTATGTTTTCCCTTTGTGCAGATAAGAGCAGTATACTGATCTCCGGGTGCGCTCTAGGTGATGTTTCCACGACACTCCGCTGGATTTTGTTTCCTGTCCTTCAGTAATTTTATTATTTATAGAGCCCATTAGTTCTGTGATGCTGAACATTATTATATGTCCATGATGTTGTAGATTATATTAATACCATGGTGCTCTGTACATTATTGTAGTATTTCCATGGTGCTGTGCATTATTTTATTAATTCCATGGTGCTCTGTACATTTGAGGGTTTACATACAGTATACAAAACAAATATAATGCCAACTGGCACAGTGGGATACAGAGCCCTGCCCGCAAGGGCTTACAGTCTATGAGGGAAGAGGGATAGAGACAGAAGGTGGGGGTAGAGGCTGCTCAGGTGGTGATGTGGTGACAGTAGTGTTATTGGAGGTTGTAGGCCTTCCTGGATAGGTGATTCTTCAGGGCCTTCTTGAAGCTTGTGATTGTGGGGGTCAGTCTTATGTGTCTTAGTAGTGAGTTCCAGAGTATGTGGGATGTATAGGAGAAGTCTTGGAGATGGTTGTGTGGATAAGAGCAGAGCGGAGTAGGAGGTCTTGGTAATGCTGTGTTGTATTGACATGTGACCAGGGCTGTGGAGTCTGGGTTGGAAAAAAAATTATGGACTCCAGCTTCAAATTAAAATGATTACCATTATTATATAATTTGATACGTAACTTCAATCACTAGCTTTCTAATGAATTAGACGTTTATGATGGAGTTGGGATTAGTGATTTGACCTACGGACTCCATAGCCCTACATGTGACCGTAGCCACCAATTGTTATCTACCTTGTAAACAAAAGGATCAGACATGTTCAAATCTAAATGTCCGTAATGTTCTATGCACCAAGTGTATGCCACAGGAGTATCATTTTGCTACTTTCCTATGCAGGGAGCAACCACGCAATAACTTTTTTTTTTTTTTTTTTTAAACTGTGGGAGTCAATGGCAGACTTTTAGCACTGTATGTCTATACGGTGTCAAGTGTTGGGGAATGCCCCTGATACAGCCAAAATAGACAGACACATAAGTTTTCCAAAATCAGTCACGACTTGTCCAGTGTTTAACGTTGCAGATAAAATTTCTAGATCTGTGGAACAAACTGAGTGGCAATATGCATTAGTTAAAGGGGTTGTCCAAACCTGGGTATATTGATGGCCTGTCCATAGGATAGGTGATCAGTATTAGATTGGTGACACCCAGAACCCCCACCATTCAGCTGTTGCATGTTGGGAGTTACCAAAAGCCTTTCCTATAATGATAAAGCATCACGCACAAGAACATCTTGGGCTGTAGAGCTAGGCTTGTTGATATTGGATGTGACTAAATCCTGATTAGAAACAATACCAATCTTAGTGATGCACGGTGCAATGTTATGTGTAGAGGGTAAAGCTGTCTATAGGATATTGGTCTGACAGTTTGTATCTATGAGGATTGTAACCTCCTGCCTCCAATGAATCAGCATACAAAAGATAAAAAGATCTCTGACAAGGTCTGTGGTCAGTTTTAGTTCTTTCTGTATTTACAACTTCTACATCTTATCTTGTTCCAGGGCCGTGAGTTTTGCTTTGGTGAAGATCGGAAGCCTTATAGATGTGAGATCGGATACTGCTGTGGAGACACTGAATGCTGCACGTTCTATTATGAGCTGTGGTGTAAGCCTAAAATACTTCCATATATGCTGTCATTTCATAGGGGAGTAATTCTGTACAATTCTGGGGAGACCTACCTCAAGGAAACTTTGAGTGAGAGAGATTAAAGTATGTAAGTACGAGGTCCTGGTTGAGATTGGTTAATGGCTACGCCTGTTTTAAAGTCTTTAAGAAGACTGAGATTGGTTGAAAAGCTAAAGAGAGAGCGCTTCAAGGGTCGAGTTGTTTTCAATAGATCTGTAAGTGATGGTTAAATCTAGGCCCGCACTTTACCATTTATGGTTGTGCTGATAGGCACAACTCTGTGTGTAGGTAGATGCCCTGTCAATAGTTCTTTGAGTCAGAGACTGAAGCATGCATCCTTACTGCGTCCAGGAAACGTTTAAGTGCCCCAGGATACGTTTAAGTGCCCCAGGATGGGTGATTTTGTCTATTTGTTTATTGTGGAGGGAAGATGTGAGCTAGGAAGGGCAGTGTGGAAGGACAATTTATGGCAGGATGGGCAATGTAAAGGAGATATATAGGGTAAGGTGGGCAATGTGAAAGGAGAATGTTACAGGTTGGACAATATGAAGTAAAATAGAGTGGGGATTGAATATGAGGCAGGATCATCAGTTTCGAGGGAGAGAGAACATACAAGGTATGTTGGACAATGGGAAGGAGAGAGCATATGAGGCAAAATGGGCAGTGTGAGGGTAAGCATACAAGGCAGGATGGCTACAGCTCATGTTATAAGGGGTATAAGACAAGATTTCCAATATTAAAGGAGACTAGTACATTCCAGTACACAAGTAAGCAAGCAGATGGTGATATAAATAATCATTTACATATGCTCATATGTTAAGAATATGTAGTGAGAAAACTTCTCCCAGTAAATACGTAGATCTACTAAATGCAGCTGTTACCTCTGATACTACAGGCTTGTAATGCTCATTCCATTCCTTTCAGGGTTCTGGTTGGCCTGGACTCTTATTATCCTGGCTGGGTGCTGCTGTGCTTATCGACACCGCAGATTTAAACTGAGACATCAACAGGAGCAGAGACAACGGGAGATCAGTCTCATGGCGTACCAGGGGGTTGCTCCATCCACATCTGCTGCTGCCTTAGGTATACATATATATTTTTTTTTTTTTTTTCCATTCGAAAATTTATTAAGTAAAAGGCAGTACATCATAAACCAAAACTGTTGCCGGTTGAACCAGTTGAAAAAAATGAGGGGGGGGGGGGGGTTAGATTTAGGAATGGCTGGGAAGACAACAGTAGGAGAGTCTAGGAAAAAAGAGGGTAAAAATGGGTGAGGAAGGGGCGTATAACATATACAACAATAACAGTATAACTGATATAAAGCCTGTAGGGGAAAGGAGAGAGCGGGGACGGGGTCCCAGGAGAAGAGTATAGAAGGAGGTCTGAAAAGAGGGAGAGTAATAGAAGACAGTGCCCATCAGAAAATATGACAACTCTGGAATGTCGTCTGGTCTAAGACACAACCAGGTCTTCCATCCCCCGAATGTGCAGGATCACCTGGAGCCAGGTCGACATGGTCGGGGGAGTACTGGTCTTCCATTGACAGGGGATGACCGACCTGGCCACGATCAACATAAAACCGACCTTAGGTATACATTTTATATCAAAATGGAGGAGGATCAGTTTATCTAGAAAATGATATGAATAAAGAGAGGTGACCAATATATTCAAAGGCTGTACCTGCACCCCATGTGCCATAGCCACTAGGCCTTGTCAGAACAGAACTGGATGCTTTCTCCATCCTTTAGATACCATACAGTAAGGATAGATCCCCAGCTTATTCCTATAATTTAATATATAATGGGGGGGGGAAGAAGGCTGTATCTTGATTACCGTGATGGTCATGGCTACTCCACCCTGCTTATTTGTGGGTCACCTGTTGTGGTTGATCTGTTTTTTTGTTTTTGTTTTTTCTTTACATTTCCAGTATGTTGTCAATGTCTCTGGGTCTGTGAAAAGTGGATGACACACTTATGCCCCATAGACTAGACTGGGGTCCGCCTGGTTTCCACCTGAAAAATGCAGAAAGAAAAGTCCTGCTTTTCTCTCCGCATTTTTCAAGCGGAATGGGTGACCGAATTCCCGAACAGAAAGCGGGTGCTGGTGTGAATCCAGCATGGAAAAAAAAATGCCTGCATTTTTCTTTTACACTGCCATGGTCCATGAAAAAGTGTCTGAATAGATATATTGAAAGGAATGGATACATATGCCATCCATGAAAAATGTGGATGGAATACGTATAATATAAATTGCAGATGTGTGAATAAGGCCTAACTTGACAACTGGTTGTTACTGTCAATGGGGTGTGACCCTGCACCATCTGATACTGCCAGCACTGAGTGGACAGTGTCAGACTACCTCAGACTCCCTGTAGGCACTGTAGCTAAGCTGTAGTCACAGATCACAGTTCTGACCTAATGGAGCTGAGCTAAAAAGGAGCAACAGTTAATCATTCCTGTCCTACATATGACTGGAGGCTCGCTTTCATATTTATGTTGGATAAAGAAAAATTAAAAACAGCAATTCTGCCAAAATTTCCCCTATTTAGACCTTCTTGCAATAATGCAATAAAAATAACGTTTACTTTACAGATCAGTAAAAAAAAAGTTTGTTTATATAATTTAAACATGTTTTATGAAAAAATCATTTTTTTATTTTTTTTTACTGCCGGAGCTCTGAGGGTTTTTTTAACAGGATGAATTGCAGTTTTCATTGGTACCATTTTGGAGTCTATATCATTTTCTGAATCCTGGCCTAATAGGCTTATACCTATAGGAAACCTTGGGGTCCTTGGTTTCTATAGCAGCCCATAAGGCACTCAGTGATCACATCACAGGAAGCTAAAACCCCTCCCTGTCTAATTCCATAGATGCCAGGTTTGCATACAGTCAAGTTGATGATACATATTTGATGAAATGTGGACAAAGTAACTGTTTTTGACAGTTCTACCAAAAACCTTATGTATGGTGTCCTCAGCGTCCCCATTCCTTTGTTCTTACTGGTGATACACAGCTGTTTTAGTGGGGTTTTTTTTTTGTCTTACAGAGTCATGGCCAAACTGCAAACTGCCTACCTATGATGAAGTGACGCAAGACCCTCCTACACCTCCACCACCTTATTGTGAAATTTTGGATGAGACACCCGCTGGTCTGGCAGTCAATTCCACAGGAGAGAACACGTCATCGTCTCACCAAGAGGAACCTTCTCCTGAGGCAGCAGAGGGATCTGCTGAAGATCATCAGCGACGTGACAATGTACACCAAGGGAGCTTAAGTGCCTTCGAGAGAAGACGTCATGTGACAGGGGACTCGGGGATTGTATTGTGTGATGAGAAGGTGGCCTGTCTCAGTG
Organism: Leptodactylus fallax; assembly: GCA_947044405.1. Classification (NCBI taxonomy): domain Eukaryota; kingdom Metazoa; phylum Chordata; class Amphibia; order Anura; family Leptodactylidae; genus Leptodactylus; species Leptodactylus fallax. The sequence goes on from CAMRHE010000760.1 coordinate 305,312, forward strand.
AGAGAGAAAAGACTGACCGATGTCCAAGAGTATGTGTCAGTGTGGAGACCGAAATATCATCTGCTGAGTAGTAGATAGGCAAGTGTATACCTAATGTCTGTCTGATCTTTAAGCTGTAGTGGGCAGATATAAGGGGCTGTATCACAAAGACATTTACTTCCAAGGGCTGTTACTCAGGGGGAGCAGAGGCCTCGCCAACCCTGACAACCCTCTATTTCCTGGCACTATCCTTGCACTGATGGCATCTTCTTACAGAGCTTTTGCACTTTTTGTATGTTTGTCAGAGGATTTCATGAAGAATCCAAGTTTTTGTTTCCTTGTTTTTTTTTGTATAATGTTAGACACATTTTGTTATAGACATAAGGACGCGAAGTAATATCGTATTTACCAGAACATGGTCTCACATATGAAAAATGTCCGCTTAACAGAAGGGAATACTGATAAATAAACCAGCTGAGTTCAACAAGCTTAATTTTTTTTTTTTTTCTCGGGAGGGAGGGAGTTGGGCAGAAAAAAAAATTTAGAGGTCTTTCTGGATTTTTTTTTTTTTTTTTTTTTTTTTTGCAATTTTACACTATCCTAAGCTCTAAAATTGTCTACATCACTGTAGCAATGTTTGACAGAAGCGTACCGATATAGACTTTAAAATGGCTGAAATATGTCCATCAAGTTGGAAAGACCTACATGCAGCTGCAGCACTTGTCATCAGCTTTTCCTCCTCAAGAAGCTAACACTAATACATTTAGACTTGCTGTCTTGAGTATGGTAATATTTAGCTTAAGGTGGGTTCACACTTGCGCCATAGTCTGTCTGCCGCGAATTCGACTGAAAATCTCAGGAAACTGGATAGCGAAAGGTTAGCAATGCATTGCTTAAAAACCCATTCATTTGAATGAGTTTTTAAAGCAATGCGCGGGTGTGCGCTTACACCCTCTGCGCTGCGAATCCAGTTTTTTTCACTGGAAACAAAATCGGACATGCAGGACTTTCTTTCCAGCGGAAAAAAACTGGATTTGTGGCACGGGGTGTAAGCGCACACCCACGCATTGCTTTAAAAACCCATTCAAATGAATGGGTTTTTAAGCAATGCGTCGCTAACCTTTCGCTATCCAGTCCCTATACAGTTTCCCGAGATTTTCAGTCAGATTCGCGGCAGATGGACTCCAACGCAAGTGTGAACCCACCCTTACTCTGCTGATCTGTCTTGAATGACACTGTTCTGTGTACATAGAGCTGTGGCCTGGGTTATCAGGACTCTCAAGATCTCTCCTAAAGCCCCATGCACACGACCATAGATGTTTTCTGTATATTATCCACAATTGCAGATAGTATACAGAGCTATTTATCTTTATGGCCCCATATACACCTCCATTGTTCTTACTGATCAGTGTCTGAGCTGTAGAAACTATCCACAAATCATGGAGCAGATCCTATTCTTGGCCTTATTTGTGGCACAGGCTCACAGATACAAGTGTGGTGAATGGGCCTAATCAGGAGCGTGGCAAGATAGGTCATGTTTTTTTGGGGGGGGTTTTTTCCCGCTAGCGGAAAAAAGCGCCACAGACTCCCATTGAAATGAATGGGAGGAGTTTTTTCAGGCAGATTCCACGTCAAAATCCACTGCCAAAACACTCAGAATGAACACAGCCTAAGTGTCCTGGCAGGATTTACTGGGCTTTTAACTCAGAAATCCTGCTCTAAATCACTCAATCCTATATTAGAGCTCAGCTTCTCTCCTCTATCATGTAATCCTATATATCACAGAGCTCAGCTTCTCTCCTCCATCATATACACCTATATATCATAGAGCTCAGCTTCTCCTCCATCATATAACCCTATATATCAGCTCAGCTTCTCTCCTCTATCATGTAATCCTATATATCACAGAGCTCAGCTTCTCTCCCTCTATCATATAACCCTATATATCACAGAGCTCAGCTTCTCTCCTCCATCATATACACCTATATATCATAGAGCTCAGCTTCTCCTCCATCACATAACCCTATATATCAGCTCAACTTCTCTCCTCTATCATGTAATCCTATATATCACAGAGCTCAGCTTCGCTCCTCTATCATATAACCCTATATATCAGAGCTCAGCTTCTCTCCTCTATCATGTAATCCTATATATCACAGAGCTCAGCTTCTCTCCCTCTATCATATAACCCTATATATATCACAGAGCTCAGCTTCTCTCCTCCATCATATACACCTATATACTGTATCACAGAGCTCAGCTTCTCTCCTCCATCATATACACCTATATATCAGAGCTCAGCTTCTCTCCTCCATCATATAACCCTATATATCACAGAGCTCAGCTTCTCTCCTCCATCATATACACCTATATACTGTATCACAGAGCTCAGCTTCTCTCCTCCATCATATAACCCTATATATATCACAGAGCTCAGCTTCGCTCCTCTATCATATAACCCTATATATCACAGAGCTCAGCTTCTCTCCTCCATCATATACACCTATATATCGGAGCTCAGCTTCTCTCCTCTATCATGTAACCCTATATATCAGAGCTCAGCTTCTCTCCTCTATCATGTAATCCTATATATCACAGAGCTCAGCTTCTCTCCCTCTATCATATAACCCTATATATATCACAGAGCTCAGCTTCTCTCCTCCATCATATACACCTATATACTGTATCACAGAGCTCAGCTTCTCTCCTCCATCATATAACCCTATATATCACAGAGCTCAGCTTCTCTCCTCCATCATATACACCTATATACTGTATCACAGAGCTCAGCTTCTCTCCTCCATCATATAACCCTATATATCACAGAGCTCAGCTTCGCTCCTCTATCATATAACCCTATATATCACAGAGCTCAGCTTCTCTCCTCTATCATGTAACCCTATATATCAGAGCTCAGCTTCTCTCCCTCTATCATATAACCCTATATATATCACAGAGCTCAGCTTCTCTCTATCATATAACCCTATATATCAGAGCTCAACTTCTCTCCTCTATCATGTAATCCTATATATCACAGAGCTCAGCTTCTCTCCTCTATCATATAACCCTATATATCATAGAGCTCAGCTTCTCTCCTCCATCATATACACCTATATATCAGAGCTCAGCTTCTCTCCTCCATCATATAACCCTATATATCACAGAGCTCAGCTTCGCTCCTCTATCATGTAACCCTATAGATCACAGAGCTCAGCTTCTCTCCTCTATCATGTAACCCTATAGATCACAGAGCTCAGCTTCTCTCCTCTATCATATAACCCTATATCACAGAGCTCAGCTTCTCTCCTCCATCATATACACCTATATATCAGAGCTCAGCTTCTCTCCTATCCTATAGACCTATATATCACAGAGCTCAGCTTCTCTCCTCTATCATATAAACCTATATATCACAGAGCTCAGCTTCTCTCTATCATATAACCCTATATATCAGAGCTCAACTTCTCTCCTCTATCATGTAATCCTATATATCACAGAGCTCAGCTTCTCTCCTCTATCATATAACCCTATATATCACAGAGCTCAGCTTCTCTCCTCTATCATATAACCCTATATATATCACAGAGCTCAGCTTCTCTCCTCCATCATATACACCTATATACTGTATCACAGAGCTCAGCTTCTCTCCTCCATCATATAACCCTATATATCAGAGCTCAGCTTCGCTCCTCTATCATATAACCCTATATATCACAGAGCTCAGCTTCTCTCCTCTATCATGTAACCCTATAGATCACAGAGCTCAGCTTCTCTCCTCCATCATATACACCTATATATCAGAGCTCAGCTTCTCTCCTCTATCATGTAACCCTATATATCAGAGCTCAGCTTCTCTCCTCCATCATATAACCCTATATATCACAGAGCTCAGCTTTTCTCTATCATATAACCCTATATATCACAGAGCTCAGCTTCTCTCCTCCATCATATACACCTATATACTGTATCACAGAGCTCAGCTTCTCTCCTCCGTCATATAACCCTATATATCACAGAGCTCAGCTTCACTCCTCTATCATATAACCCTATATATCACAGAGCTCAGCTTCTCTCCTCTATCATATAACCCTATATATCACAGAGCTCAGCTTCTCTCCCTCTATCATATAACCCTATATATATCACAGAGCTCAGCTTCTCTCCCTCTATCATATAACCCTATATATCAGAGCTCAACTTCTCTCCTCTATCATGTAATCCTATATATCACAGAGCTCAGCTTCTCTCCTCTATCATGTAATCCTATATATCACAGAGCTCAGCTTCTCTCCTCTATCATATAACCCTATATATCAGAGCTCAGCTTCTCTCCTCTCATATAACCCTATATATATCACAGAGCTCAGCTTCTCTCCTCCATCATATACACCTATATATCACACAGCTCAGCTTCTCTCCTCTATCATATAACCCTATATATCACAGAGCTCAGCTTCTCTCCTCTATCATATAACCCTATATATCAGAGCTCAACTTCTCTCCTCTATCATATAACCCTATATATCACAGAGCTCAGCTTCTCTCCTCTATCATATAGCCCTATATATCACAGAGCTCAGCTTCTCTCCTCTATCATGCAATCCTATATATCACAGGGCTCAGCTTCTCTCCCATCATATAACCCTGTATAAATCACACAGCTCAGTTGTATTAAAGCTCTACCCCCACCAGACTGACCCAGTGCTCTGCTACCCACCACCAAGGCTGTACATAAGTCAGACACAAGTACTTTGTCAGTGGTGAATACTATATCATGTATGACAGATACCAAGGTCCTTTGCTTTTGACAATACAACACAAATGACACCACATTTCAGGAACATAGTTTATTGAATTATACAAGCAGAGACAAGATGAAGGCAGCATAAAATGCATTTAACATTCACAGTAAGAAGAAAATTAAAAATCAGTGCTACAGCAAAATAGATTTTCTCCCTGAGCCAGAAGTAGACACAATCTCACATAGACACGAATGCTCTCCAGCGGAGGTAACATGACCCAGGGTAGTGCAGGGGCATGTAGATAGGATTTATGGATAGCTGGCAGGTCACAGGTTGACCACTCTGGATTATATTCTGTCTTGTAATGTACAATACATATAAATGTGTAACAGTGTGCATTGTTTCATAAGGCTTTGACCAAACAGACAAAGGCTGAAGAACGATAACAGTGCAGCAGAGGAAATCTCCCATCTTACTTACAGTGGACCATGTAGCTCTTATGGCATGGAAGTAAACAATTGCATTACCTATGACAACAATTCTGGAGCATCTTAGAACACTGCAGGTTGCTGTCCCTCTGTCATTCCTCTTGGAAACATATGAATAAATTGACAACTGGGTGTTACCACTAGGGGGAATGTCATTACACATTCTGACAGATAGTGTGGGGGGAATAGACTCTACACATAGGGTAAATGCTAACAGTTGTCAATTTAGCCATACGTTTCCAGGAGGAATAACAGATTAACGGCACAACAAAGATCCACAAAAACATGCTCATGGGGCATACAACTATTTACTAAACCAGACATGTCAGGAGAGCGGACAGAGTTACCATACGGATTCAGTACATAACCTCAACCCCTGCGCCTTGAAGAACAGCAGTATTTCATACATTGTACCTGTAGTGACCTATAGTCGTACCTATTAATGTGACTGCATGGTAGCACTATCAACCAACAGCGACAGGGAAAACTAAGAACCTTTGAAGAACTAGACGTTCCTCTCACCCCTCTGGCAGTACATGAGGTACCGTCACAGCTAAGGCTATGTTCACATCTGTGTTGGACACGTTGCAGTGTCCATCAAAAATTGGCGGAGGAAAAAGATCTGCATGGAGGACTTTTTCCTCTGCCAGTTTCAGATTAAAACAACGGACCCCCATTATCATCAATGGGGTCCACTGGGCTCCGTGTGTTACTGTTGTTTTAGTGGTCTGCCTCTCCGTTTGGGTTCGCTAGCGTAACCCTTCTCTAGTGATTCATTTTCAGACAGATATCCTTGCCACTATACAATAAAAGCAGTGCACAGTTTAGTATTACATGCAAATGCACCTATTTTCTATGAAAATGAGGCAGGGCTACAGATTTAGCATCACCGTGACCAGGCTTCACCTTGTGTACATGCTGATCGCTTCTTGCCTGGTGAGGGGGATCCTTATAACCCCTGTAAGTAAAACTAGGTGTCTAGGTGCATGATAATCCATGTAACCATGATCAGACACACACAAATATATAAAACAGTGCTCTCCAGCTCTATAGATGTTGGGGGGAACAACAACTCCCAGCGCGCTGTAAGTGGTAGATTCCGAACAGGTGGAGAACCACACATTAGACAGTCTGTTCTAGACTATTGGACAAGGTTATCAAATTGGCAAGTATTTTAGAGGTAGAATTGAATGATTTAATAAAGGGGTAATGTCATTTCAGCAAATAAAGCATATTGTATGTCCACTGAAGCTTCTATATCAATCCCTCGCAGTCTTCAAGAGCTCTGCTTGCTGTCTAGGAAGCTTTCCAGAAGACGTACTTGCTGCAGACTTGTAGGTGGTCAATTCACTGCAATGTGCAGTAGCAGCAAAGTGAATGAGATTGAACCAAACCTCATCCATGTGCGGCACAAAAGAAACAGCAGCGTAAACTGACCTATGATGCAGGTTTTTAAGCCTTTTCCATTTATACTGCTAGCAGAGCAAAGAGTGAAAGCACCGGGATGTCTGCAATAAAAGTCACCTCACTTAGGGACGTATTTGACAGAATATCGACAGCAGATTTGTCAAGTGTTCTCATATTTTATTATTTACTTCCAGTGAATATAAATCAGTTTTGGTCATGTGATCATTTCACAGCTGCACAGCTTGTTACAGTACAGGTATCAGAGCTGTGCGTTGCAATGAGCCTTGCAGCTGTGTGTCTAACACGTGACTGGGACAGATATTATGCATGGGAAGTAAGCCATGAAGTCTCCAATGCAATGACAGCGAGCAAAGATCTTGAAAACGGTAAGGACAATACAGAAACTATGTTGGATAACGGTTCATTAAACATAAATTCACTAAAATCATAATTCTCCTTTATAAAAAAAAAAAAAGCAATAAAGAAAAGACGCCCAACTCTTAGAACTCATTCACATGAGTGCTGTGCACCCAGACGGTGTACACCCATGGGTAATCCGTCTCTGGAGATCCCTCAGACATGAATCTATTGAGAGATCCATGAAATCGGTTTGAGAAATTATATGTTCTATTTATTTCTCTCATTTTAAGGGTCCGCGTGATCGATCCAATGGGTGTATGAATAGATCCATAAAATGATTAATACACCGCCAATGAATCCTGTCGTGTGAATCAGCACCTCAAGCAAAAAAGGTAAAAACAATGGGGGAAGTTTATCAAGCCTTGTGCGCAGTTTTACAAATGAAATAAACAAGGGGCATAGCACGGGAGCCAGTCTTCTCAGATTTTTGATCATTTACATCAGATTACGGGGCACATCCTCTGGTGGGGCAGGGATGATCAAGACCAGCGTATTAAACGCCAGTCCTGGTAAATACCCCGCCCACCTCCCATGTCCAAGTTCAGATTGGTAAAAAAAAAAAAAAAAAAAAAAAACACTAACTACAAAGTACAAATGTACTTTAGGGGCATCAAAATAGTCACGATGAAACACATGTGTGAGCTCAGAGGAGAAGGTGCCCCATTACCCGCAGCACCCCAGAGCAGTTTCATGGATAAGTTTCTATTGGCAACACAGGCACTTTTTCTCTGTAATTTAATGCATGAGGCCCAGCGTAGCTTGACGTTTATGAGTGCATGCTCATGATGTGGCAGCCGTCATGATCACACGATTATATTGTATAATAGTGGGATCATTGGCAGCCACATTCGGTCAGGGGTGGCTACTGCACCATAAACATGCACCCTTATGTGCTTTTAGCAAAGGTATTCGCAGTAAGAGGTAGGGATTAAAGAGGATCTTTTACCACCTCTACCAATTCTAACTATTTGCATAGATGCTGCTCCAGTGATTCCGCTGCAGTTGGAATTTTTTTTGTAGCACTCACCTTTCTTGAGAAATTGGTGCCATTACTTTTATCACCCAATAATTAGGCTCTCTACTGTCGGGTGAACAGTCTTGGGTCCCAGAACCACCCACTTGACAGTAAAGCCTAAATAAGTAGTGGATGGTAAAAATAACAGAAATGATTACTCAGGAACTGCTGGGAAACAAATTCCAACTGTGCCAGAATGAGTGGGGCGCCACCTACTGGAGGATGCAAAGAGCTGGAGTTGATGGAGGTGTTGAAAGGTCCCTCTTTAAGCTGAAGCCCCACGTGGTGTAAATGCTGCATTTCTAGCGAATCCCATCCACACATTGCAGAAAAATACCGTTGCATTTTATGGAAACCTCAGCATGTCGATTATACCTAAAGAAACGACGGCGGTTTTCCTATAGGTATAATTGAATCAGAAAGTCTGCAGAGGAAACCTCTGCTGATTTTCTGTGAAAAGCTCTGTGGGAAAGAGCACGAGGCATTTCCGACGCAGTTTTTCCCTGCAGGCTTTTTCGCTGCGGCCCACTTATGTGGGGCCTTAGCCTTAGTGGGTTTTTTCAGGAGGAAAACATTGATGATTGATTGATTCATGACCCTAAAGCCCTCAGCAGTTCTAAGAACAAGGAGGCCACAGGTACCCTTTAATGTTATGCAGGCACAGTGGCTTATCTTTGTGGTGCTGTGCACAGTACTGCAGTGCAGCCCTATTTCTAAGAAGGGGCCATTAAAGGGGTTGGCCACATTCTTAAAAGAAAATTGCTAAAAGCCAATAAACTGTGTATTGGGTCACATACGTGTGTATATTGCATTATAAGTTACCAGTAATGTTCAGCTGGAGGCAGCACAAGCCTTGGTTGTTGCATCCATTGCTCAATTTCTCACTTTTCTTAGCTGTGGCTATATACAGTCACATGACCACCACATACCTATGGAAGTGGCAACTGAGGCTTGAGGATAAACATTCTATAGATAGGTGGTCTTCAGCCGAGGGATGGGTAATGTATGATGCATAGTACACATGTATGTGACCCAACACACAACCTTGTGGCCGTCAACTTTTTTTTTTTTTTTTTTTGGAAAATGCCTAACCCTTTAAATGTTTTAGTCTTCAAAATCCATTTTAAGGAACTATACAATGAAGCTCATTTCTTCTATATAGAGAATAAATAATAGGTAGCAACTAAGATCATTTTGTGCCACAGCAAACAGGTCACAGATTTCAGTCTCCAAACAGAATTGCTGGAATTTAGTTGCTGTGGCAAAAATAATTAAAAACAAAACAAAAAAAAAAAAAAGCAGCAGCAAATTTCTCTACTTTTATGTCATAAGTAATAAATCACAAGTCCGAAGGCAGCATCGATATGTCTGTTAATGTTTGTCATATTACATAGGTCTGCATAGCTTGACGTGGCTGCATGGCACAATGTGACAGTGATGTCCTACTGACTGATGGACTCAAACATTGCGGCCAAGTGAAGCAAAAAACAATGGACAAACTGAGCAGCTGCTGCAGCAAGGTCATAGGTAATGGACGTCTAAGAATCCCTACAAAATCCAAAGTAAAAATGAGAAAAAGCTATATAAAAGGCAAACAAACAGATTTCTGATATATATTGAAATATAATCTCTTCAAAGGGCTTTTAGACAAATCCATAATAGTGTTTGATAACGTGAGCATATACGCCTATCAATATACTACGTTGCGGCATTACAGTGGAATGGCCTTTGGAGGGTCAGGATGGATCTTTGTACAGTCATCTCTATGTGCTCACCCTATTAAATCTGTTATGAACTGGTTAAATCCCCTTAAAAAATAAAAATATATATTAAAATTTGAGGGAGTCTGTCCAGAACCCAGCATATCAACCGAGCGCAAGAGAGTGTCCCATAAGATTCACCTGAATCAATCTTTTGGGCTGGTTTGATATGCTGGGTTCTGGTGACAGACTCCCTTTAAATTGATGCAACATTTAAACCTGATGTAACATTAAAAGGGGTTATCCCACAACCACACCTTATCATGTATCCACAGAATATATGATAAGTGACTGATCCCTGGGGGGGGGGGTCTCTATGAAACCAACAGAGATACCTGTGTCAGGCCCATAGACTTGCACAATGGTTGTCCATTCACCCAGGGAACACAGAATACTGTCAAATAGACACTATTACCAATCCTAGAGAGAAGTTGTGGGACAACCCCTTTAACAGATAATACATATGTATTATGTATAGAAATTCTATATGATCAGAAAGTAGACTTGTTATTTTGGGAAAAAAATAAAAAACACACAATAGTACAGACATACAATATACATTCTGCTTGTTCTTCAATAGTTCCTGTCACCTACATACAATAGAGGCAGCTATTATATGGGTTTAACCAGCAGTCACGTTGCACCTCATTGTGAATTATTGTCGATGTCATAGCACTATGGTCCTAAAGCCAATATTAACCACGCATACAGGTTACCCGTGACAGCTGGTTTACCCAATAGCATGACAACCGCCACTGTGTGTAGGTGAAACGTAGGAATTCAGGCAGACATAAATATGAAAACTTCATGAATCTGTTACAGATAGATAAGTCTTCAGTAGCAGCTTATAAAATAACTAACCAGTGTTTAAAACCAACAAGAGCGGAGTCTGCTACATCTCTTGTCACATGCTGGAAGGATTCATATTCTGACCCATTCACAGAATGACTCTCCACCAGGGACGTTGTCTGCAAGTCTCTTCAGTGACTTAGAAAGTAGCTCATGGGCTCAGTAGAAATGCTTCCGGCTTCTTTCCTGCCACTTGTTGTACACAATGAGCAGTATGACACCAGCGAAGACCAGGCCGAGCAGTGAGAAGAAGATAATCAGGAAGAGAGCAAAACCGCTCATGGACTCAGCAGGATCATCCACTAGAAGAGCAACACACAGAAGGTGTATGGTCATGGAATAAACATACATGGCGTAGACGACAATAGAATAGCTGCCGACCTACCTCCTGGCAGCTTCATGTTATCTACACTTGGAATGAAAACCTCCTTGTCCATCTTCTCCTCCGCAGGTGTGCGCTCCACGGTGATCTGGTAGACTTTCAGAGAGATGATGTCATGGTTGTCTGTGCAGATATTAGGGATTAAAAGGTATGAACACAGGCTACAGGGTCGGCCACCTATTCCATGCACCACCTCCAACTATGTATCCTTCAATAGCTGCAGCTCCACTGATTCTGGCGCAGTTGCAATTTATTTCCCTAGCCCCCACTGTTCCTGAGCAGTCACTGCTTTTAGTTTCAGCAAAGTTGGGTGGTCTGGGGCTGGAGCAGAAAGGCAGGGACCACCCATCTGACAGTGGAGAGCTTAACTGTGCTGAAAGTAACAGCAATGACTACTCGGGAATAGTGGGGATTCGGGAAATAAATTGCAACTGTGTCAGAATCAGTGGCGCGGAATCTATTGAAAGACGCAAAGAGTTGGTGAATGGTCCTCTTTAAAGGGAGTCTGTCAACAGTAAATTAGTTAGAAACCTAGGTTTTGACCTCAGTTCTAGATTCCAAGGAAACACTTTCCCCTCATTTGCATACGAATAAAATGACAATTTACATGAAAATGGGGCACCAAAGCTGAATAACAGAGGCATATCTGGAAATTGTAGAATCACCTCTATAGGGTACTGTGATTGGGTTTATAACCAACTGCTGACAGACTCCCTTTACCCCCATCGTTAACCTAATCCTACCAGAGAGATCTCCAGTAGCTGCTGAAGCCCCAAAGTAATATCCACGAGGTAGACGCACACCAGGAACATCCAGGCAATCCCTCCATTCCTGCTTTCCATCAATGTCGATCATGATCTGCAAATGATGTGGAAAGGGGAGACAAAGGAGAGAAGAGAATATCAGATGAACTGCACGCCATAAAGGGCTTAACCTACAAATCAAGTTTACATGAAAAGTCCTAAAATGCTACTAAGCATTGTTTGAAACTACTTGACATGGTTTCCACTCAAAATATAACCTTTATTCTTTCTCCATATCCTTCTCAGCATCTTTGCTAATCTGTGCCATTGAGATTGACATGACCTGTTTTCTGCCAAATGGGTCATGTGGGACCCAAAATCCCTGGGATGCACAGTTTGTCTTTCACTTCCTGCTACTCCACATGACTACCAGTCTCTCTCTCTGCCAGCTCTAAATTTAATTCCCAAGTCAGTCTCCTTCCCCTCTGGCAGCTGTAAATATAGTACCCAGTAAATGCCTTTGTAGATATATAATAATTGTATCTTGCTGGCTAAAGGAACAGTACTAACTATATCCGCACCCCCATACATGTGAAACCCCAAATTTATTTCTCTATCCCAATAGAGTTACACTGTATGCAACATTATCAGTGATTTTATTTCAGGAGACCATGGGGGTGCTGCACACGGAGGCCTGGATTAGATCTGGTATAACATTATGTAACCTAGTCACTGTTTTCTTAGTCTAGCAACCCAGATAAGAACAGGGTGACTGAAAACTGTGCATATACTGGATACAGGAGCTGTAAGTAAAGGGGCATAATCTTACCGTCAGTCTGCGCTTTACATAGCGGATGACAAGAAAAGAGTCGTGATTGAGATTCCTAACCATGGCTGTGCATCCCCCGAGCTCAGTAGGACGGCCATCCCGGCTGTGATCATATGCCAGCGATCCATTGCTCACCATTGCCGACACATAAGGAAATATACGCTAGTAAAAAGAGTAGGAGAGAAATATGAAGACTTTTATACAACCACAAAAAGCAGAATCCACATCCCACGTTATCAAACCATTCACATAGACAATGGTATAACATGGACCGAAAAATGGCATATCCCTCATCCATCTCCTCAGTAAATAGGAAATGACCAAATAATACAGAGCACGCTCCTCACCATCATATACAGAGGAGGACAACTAATACAGAGCACGCTCCTCACCATCATATACAGAGGATGCCAACTAATACAGAGCACGCTCCTCACCATCATATACAGAGGATGCCAACTAATACAGAGCACGCTCCTCACCATCATATATACAGAGGAGGACAACTAATACAGAGCACGCTCCTCACCATCATATACAGAGGAGGACAACTAATACAGAGCACGCTCCTCACCATCATATATACAGAGGAGGACAACTAATACAGAGCACGCTCCTCACCATCATATATACAGAGGAGGACAACTAATACAGAGCACGCTCCTCACCATCATATACAGAGGATGCCAACTAATACAGAGCACGCTCCTCACCATCATATATACAGAGGAGGACAACTAATACAGAGCACGCTCCTCACCATCATATACAGAGGATGCCAACTAATACAGAGCACGCTCCTCACCATCATATACAGAGGAGGACAATACAGAGCACGCTCCTCACCATCATATACAGAGGAGGACAATACAGAGCACGCTCCTCACCATCATATACAGAGGAGGACAATACAGAGCACGCTCCTCACCATCATATACAGAGGAGGACAATACAGAGCACGCGCCTCACCATCATATATACAGAGGAGGACAACTAATACAGAGCACGCTCCTCACCATCATATACAGAGGAGGACAACTAATACAGAGCACGCTCCTCACCATCATATATACAGAGGAGGACAACTAATACAGAGCACGCTCCTCACCATCATATACAGAGGAGGACAACTAATACAGAGCACGCTCCTCACCATCATATATACAGAGGAGGACAACTAATACAGAGCACGCTCCTCACCATCATATACAGAGGATGCCAACTAATACAGAGCACGCTCCTCACCATCATATACAGAGGATGCCAACTAATACAGAGCACGCTCCTCACCATCATATACAGAGGATGCCAACTAATACAGAGCACGCTCCTCACCATCATATATACAGAGGAGGACAACTAATACAGAGCACGCTCCTCACCATCATATACAGAGGAGGACAACTAATACAGAGCACGCTCCTCACCATCATATATACAGAGGAGGACAACTAATACAGAGCACGCTCCTCACCATCATATATACAGAGGAGGACAACTAATACAGAGCACGCTCCTCACCATCATATACAGAGGATGCCAACTAATACAGAGCACGCTCCTCACCATCATATACAGAGGATGCCAACTAATACAGAGCACGCTCCTCACCATCATATACAGAGGATGCCAACTAATACAGAGCACGCTCCTCACCATCATATATACAGAGGAGGACAACTAATACAGAGCACGCTCCTCACCATCATATACAGAGGAGGACAACTAATACAGAGCACGCTCCTCACCATCATATACAGAGGAGGACAATACAGAGCACGCTCCTCACCATCATATACAGAGGAGGACAATACAGAGCACGCGCCTCACCATCATATATACAGAGGAGGACAACTAATACAGAGCACGCTCCTCACCATCATATACAGAGGAGGACAATACAGAGCACGCTCCTCACCATCATATACAGAGGAGGACAACTAATACAGAGCACGCTCCTCACCATCATATATACAGAGGAGGACAACTAATACAGAGCACGCTCCTCACCATCATATACAGAGGAGGACAACTAATACAGAGCACGCTCCTCACCATCATATATACAGAGGAGGACAACTAATACAGAGCACGCTCCTCACCATCATATATAGAGGATGCCAACTAATACAGAGCACGCTCCTCACCATCATATACAGAGGATGCCAACTAATACAGAGCACGCTCCTCACCATCATATACAGAGGATGCCAACTAATACAGAGCACGCTCCTCACCATCATATACAGAGGATGCCAACTAATACAGAGCACGCTCCTCACCATCATATATACAGAGGAGGACAACTAATACAGAGCACGCTCCTCACCATCATATACAGAGGAGGACAACTAATACAGAGCACGCTCCTCACCATCATATACAGAGGAGGACAATACAGAGCACGCTCCTCACCATCATATACAGAGGAGGACAATACAGAGCACGCTCCTCACCATCATATACAGAGGAGGACAATACAGAGCACGCGCCTCACCATCATATATACAGAGGAGGACAACTAATACAGAGCACGCTCCTCACCATCATATACAGAGGAGGATAACTAATACAGAGCACGCTCCTCACCATCATATACACAGAGGAGGACAATACAGAGCACGCGCCTCACCATCATATATACAGAGGAGGACAACTAATACAGAGCACGCTCCTCACCATCATATACAGAGGAGGACAACTAATACAGAGCACGCTCCTCACCATCATATACAGAGGAGGACAATACAGAGCACGCTCCTCACCATCATATACAGAGGAGGACAACTAATACAGAGCACGCTCCTCACCATCATATACAGAGGATGCCAACTAATACAGAGCACACTCCTCACCATCATATACAGAGGAGGACAACTAATACAGAGCACGCTCCTCACCATCATATATACAGAGGAGGACAACTAATACAGAGCACGCTCTTCACCATCATATATACAGAGGAGGACAACTAATACAGAGCACGCTCCTCACCATCATATACAGAGGATGCCAACTAATACAGAGCACGCTCCTCACCATCATATACAGAGGATGCCAACTAATACAGAGCACGCTCCTCACCATCATATACAGAGGATGCCAACTAATACAGAGCACGCTCCTCACCATCATATATACAGAGGAGGACAACTAATACAGAGCACGCTCCTCACCATCATATACAGAGGAGGACAACTAATACAGAGCACGCTCCTCACCATCATATACAGAGGAGGACAATACAGAGCACGCTCCTCACCATCATATACAGAGGAGGACAATACAGAGCACGCTCCTCACCATCATATACAGAGGAGGACAATACAGAGCACGCGCCTCACCATCATATATACAGAGGAGGACAACTAATACAGAGCACGCTCCTCACCATCATATACAGAGGAGGACAACTAATACAGAGCACGCTCCTCACCATCATATACAGAGGAGGACAATACAGAGCACGCTCCTCACCATCATATACAGAGGAGGACAACTAATACAGAGCACGCTCCTCACCATCATATACAGAGGATGCCAACTAATACAGAGCACACTCCTCACCATCATATACAGAGGAGGACAACTAATACAGAGCACGCTCCTCACCATCATATATACAGAGGAGGACAACTAATACAGAGCACGCTCTTCACCATCATATATACAGAGGAGGACAACTAATACAGAGCACGCTCCTCACCATCATATACAGAGGATGCCAACTAATACAGAGCACGCTCCTCACCATCATATACAGAGGATGCCAACTAATACAGAGCACGCTCCTCATCATCATATACAGAGAATGCCAACTAATACAGAGCACGCTCCTCACCATCATATATACAGAGGAGGACAACTAATACAGAGCACGCTCCTCACCATCATATACAGAGGAGGACAATACAGAGCACGCTCCTCACCATCATATACAGAGGAGGACAACTAATACAGAGCACGCTCCTCACCATCATATACAGAGGATGCCAACTAATACAGAGCACGCTCCTCACCATCATATACAGAGGAGGACAACTAATACAGAGCACGCTCCTCACCATCATATACAGAGGAGGACAATACAGAGCACGCTCCTCACCATCATATACAGAGGAGGACAACTAATACAGAGCACGCTCCTCACCATCATATACACAGAGGAGGACAATACAGAGCACGCTCCTCACCATCATATACAGAGGAGGACAACTAATACAGAGCACACTCCTCACCATCATATACAGAGGAGGACAATACAGAGCACGCTCCTCACCATCATATATACAGAGGAGAATAACTAATACAGAGCACGCTCCTCACCATCATATACAGAGGAGGACAATATAGAGCACGCTCCTCACCATCATATACAGAGGAGGACAACTAATACAGAGCACGCTCCTCACCATCATATATACAGAGGAGAATAACTAATACAGAGCACGCTCCTCACCATCATATATACAGAGGAGGACAATACAGAGCACGCTCCTCACCATCATATACAGAGGAGGACAACTAATACAGAGCACGCTCCTCACCATCATATATACAGAGGAGGATAACTAATACAGAGCACGCTCCTCACCATCATATACAGAGGAGGACAACTAATACAGAGCACGCTCCTCACCATCATATATACAGAGGAGGACAACTAATACAGAGCACGCTCCTCACCATCATATACAGAGGAGGACAATACAGAGCACGCTCCTCACCATCATATATACAGAGGAGGACAACTAATACAGAGCACGCTCCTCACCATCATATACAGAGGATGCCAACTAATACAGAGCACGCTCCTCACCATCATATACAGAGGAGGACAATACAGAGCACGCTCCTCACCATCATATACAGAGGATGCCAACTAATACAGAGCACGCTCCTCACCATCATATATACAGAGGAGGACAACTAATACAGAGCACGCTCCTCACCATCATATATACAGAGGAGGACAACTAATACAGAGCACGCTCCTCACCATCATATACAGAGGAGGACAATACAGAGCACGCTCCTCACCATCATATACAGAGGAGGACAATACAGAGCACGCTCCTCACCATCATATACAGAGGAGGACAATACAGAGCACGCTCCTCACCATCATATATACAGAGGAGGATAACTAATACAGAGCACGCTCCTCACCATCATATACAGAGGAGGACAACTAATACAGAGCACGCTCCTCACCATCATATATACAGAGGAGGACAACTAATACAGAGCACGCTCCTCACCATCATATACAGAGGAGGACAATACAGAGCACGCGCCTCACCATCATATATACAGAGGAGGACAACTAATACAGAGCACGCTCCTCACCATCATATATACAGAGGAGGACAACTAATACAGAGCACGCTCCTCACCATCATATATACAGAGGAGGACAACTAATACAGAGCACGCTCCTCACCATCATATACAGAGGAGGACAATACAGAGCACGCTCCTCACCATCATATATACAGAGGAGGACAACTAATACAGAGCACGCTCCTCACCATCATATACAGAGGAGGACAATACAGAGCACGCTCCTCACCATCATATACAGAGGAGGACAACTAATACAGAGCACGCTCCTCACCATCATATACAGAGGAGGACAACTAATACAGAGCACGCTCCTCACCATCATATACAGAGGATGCCAACTAATACAGAGCACGCTCCTCACCATCATATACAGAGGAGGACAATACAGAGCACGCGCCTCACCATCATATATACAGAGGAGGACAACTAATACAGAGCACGCTCCTCACCATCATATACAGAGGAGGATAACTAATACAGAGCACGCTCCTCACCATCATATACAGAGGAGGACAACTAATACAGAGCACGCTCCTCACCACCATATACAGAGGAGGACAATACAGAGCACGCTCCTCACCATCATATACAGAGGAGGACAACTAACACAGAGCACGCTCCTCACCATCATATACACAGAGGAGGACAACTAATACAGAGCACACTCCTCACCATCATATACAGAGGAGGACAATACAGAGCACGCTCCTCACCATCATATATACAGAGGAGAATAACTAATACAGAGCACGCTCCTCACCATCATATACAGAGGAGGACAATACAGAGCACGCTCCTCACCATCATATACAGAGGAGGACAACTAATACAGAGCACGCTCCTCACCATCATATATACAGAGGAGAATAACTAATACAGAGCACACTCCTCACCATCATATATACAGAGGAGGACAATACAGAGCACGCTCTTCACCATCATATACAGAGGAGGACAATACAGAGCACGCTCCTCACCATCATATATACAGAGGAGGACAACTAATACAGAGCACGCTCCTCACCATCATATACAGAGGATGCCAACTAATACAGAGCACGCTCCTCACCATCATATACAGAGGAGGACAATACAGAGCACGCTCCTCACCATCATATACAGAGGATGCCAACTAATACAGAGCACGCTCCTCACCATCATATATACAGAGGAGGACAACTAATACAGAGCACGCTCCTCACCATCATATATACAGAGGAGGACAACTAATACAGAGCACGCTCCTCACCATCATATACAGAGGAGGACAATACAGAGCACGCTCCTCACCATCATATACAGAGGAGGACAATACAGAGCACGCTCCTCACCATCATATACAGAGGAGGACAATACAGAGCACGCTCCTCACCATCATATATACAGAGGAGGATAACTAATACAGAGCACGCTCCTCACCATCATATACAGAGGAGGACAACTAATACAGAGCACGCTCCTCACCATCATATATACAGAGGAGGACAACTAATACAGAGCACGCTCCTCACCATCATATACAGAGGAGGACAATACAGAGCACGCTCCTCACCATCATATATACAGAGGAGGATAACTAATACAGAGCACGCTCCTCACCATCATATACAGAGGATGCCAACTAATACAGAGCACGCTCCTCACCATCATATACAGAGGAGGACAACTAATACAGAGCACGCTCCTCACCATCATATACAGAGGATGCCAACTAATACAGAGCACGCTCCTCACCATCATATACAGAGGAGGACAATACAGAGCACGCGCCTCACCATCATATATACAGAGGAGGACAACTAATACAGAGCACGCTCCTCACCATCATATATACAGAGGAGGACAACTAATACAGAGCACGCTCCTCACCATCATATATACAGAGGAGGACAACTAATACAGAGCACGCTCCTCACCATCATATACAGAGGAGGACAATACAGAGCACGCTCCTCACCATCATATATACAGAGGAGGACAACTAATACAGAGCACGCTCCTCACCATCATATACAGAGGAGGACAATACAGAGCACGCTCCTCACCATCATATACAGAGGAGGACAACTAATACAGAGCACGCTCCTCACCATCATATACAGAGGATGCCAACTAATACAGAGCACGCTCCTCACCATCATATACAGAGGAGGACAATACAGAGCACGCGCCTCACCATCATATATACAGAGGAGGACAACTAATACAGAGCACGCTCCTCACCATCATATACAGAGGAGGATAACTAATACAGAGCACGCTCCTCACCATCATATACAGAGGAGGACAACTAATACAGAGCATGCTCCTCACCATCATATATACAGAGGAGAATAACTAATACAGAGCACGCTCCTCACCATCATATATACAGAGGAGGACAATACAGAGCACGCTCCTCACCATCATATACAGAGGAGGACAACTAATACAGAGCACGCTCCTCACCATCATATATACAGAGGAGGATAACTAATACAGAGCACGCTCCTCACCATCATATACAGAGGAGGACAACTAATACAGAGCACGCTCCTCACCATCATATATACAGAGGAGGACAACTAATACAGAGCACGCTCCACACCATCATATACAGAGGATGCCAACTAATACAGAGCACGCTCCTCACCATCATATACAGAGGAGGACAATACAGAGCACGCTCCTCACCATCATATACAGAGGATGCCAACTAATACAGAGCACGCTCCTCACCATCATATATACAGAGGAGGACAACTAATACAGAGCACGCTCCTCACCATCATATATACAGAGGAGGACAACTAATACAGAGCACGCTCCTCACCATCATATACAGAGGAGGACAATACAGAGCACGCTCCTCACCATCATATACAGAGGAGGACAATACAGAGCACGCTCCTCACCATCATATACAGAGGAGGACAATACAGAGCACGCTCCTCACCATCATATACAGAGGAGGACAATACAGAGCACGCTCCTCACCATCATATACAGAGGAGGACAATACAGAGCACGCTCCTCACCATCATATATACAGAGGAGGATAACTAATACAGAGCACGCTCCTCACCATCATATACAGAGGAGGACAACTAATACAGAGCACGCTCCTCACCATCATATATACAGAGGAGGACAACTAATACAGAGCACGCTCCTCACCATCATATACAGAGGAGGACAATACAGAGCACGCTCCTCACCATCATATATACAGAGGAGGATAACTAATACAGAGCACGCTCCTCACCATCATATACAGAGGATGCCAACTAATACAGAGCACGCTCCTCACCATCATATACAGAGGAGGACAACTAATACAGAGCACGCTCCTCACCATCATATACAGAGGAGGACAATACAGAGCACGCTCCTCACCATCATATACAGAGGAGGACAACTAATACAGAGCACGCTCCTCACCATCATATACAGAGGAGGACAACTAATACAGAGCACGCTCCTCACCATCATATACAGAGGATGCCAACTAATACAGAGCACGCTCCTCACCATCATATACAGAGGAGGACAACTAATACAGAGCACGCTCCTCACCATCATATACAGAGGATGCCAACTAATACAGAGCACGCTCCTCACCATCATATACAGAGGAAGACAATACAGAGCACGCGCCTCACCATCATATATACAGAGGAGGACAACTAATACAGAGCACGCTCCTCACCATCATATACAGAGGAGGATAACTAATACAGAGCACGCTCCTCACCATCATATACAGAGGAGGACAACTAATACAGAGAACACTCCTCACCATCATATACAGAGGAGGACAATACAGAGCACGCTCCTCACCATCATATATACAGAGGAGGACAACTAATACAGAGCACGCTCCTCACCATCATATACAGAGGACGACAATACAGAGCACGCTCCTCACCATCATATATACAGAGGAGGATAACTAATACAGAGCACGCTCCTCACCATCATATACAGAGGAGGACAACTAATACAGAGCACGCTCCTCACCATCATATATACAGAGGAGGACAACTAATACAGAGCACGCTCCTCACCATCATATACAGAGGAGGACAATACAGAGCACGCTCCTCACCATCATATACAGAGGAGGACAACTAATACAGAGCACGCTCCTCACCATCATATACAGAGGATGCCAACTAATACAGAGCACGCTCCTCACCATCATATACAGAGGAGGACAACTAATACAGAGCACGCTCCTCACCATCATATACAGAGGATGCCAACTAATACAGAGCACGCTCCTCACCATCATATACAGAGGAGGACAACTAATACAGAGCACGCTCCTCACCATCATATACAGAGGATGCCAACTAATACAGAGCACGCTCCTCACCATCATATACAGAGGAGGACAATACAGAGCACGCGCCTCACCATCATATATACAGAGGAGGACAACTAATACAGAGCACGCTCCTCACCATCATATACAGAGGAGGACAACTAATACAGAGCACGCTCCTCACCATCATATATACAGAGGAGGACAACTAATACAGAGCACGCTCCTCACCATCATATACAGAGGAGGATAACTAATACAGAGCACGCTCCTCACCATCATATACAGAGGAGGACAACTAATACAGAGAACACTCCTCACCATCATATACAGAGGAGGACAATACAGAGCACGCGCCTCACCATCATATATACAGAGGAGGACAACTAATACAGAGCACGCTCCTCACCATCATATACAGAGGAGGACAATACAGAGCACGCTCCTCACCATCATATATACAGAGGAGGACAACTAATACAGAGCACGCTCCTCACCATCATATACAGAGGAGGACAATACAGAGCACGCTCCTCACCATCATATACAGAGGAGGACAACTAATACAGAGCACGCTCCTCACCATCATATATACAGAGGAGAATAACTAATACAGAGCACGCTCCTCACCATCATATACAGAGGAGGACAATACAGAGCACGCTCCTCACCCTCATATATACAGAGGAGGACAACTAATACAGAGCACGCTTCTCACCATCATATACAGAGGAGGACAACTAATACAGAGCACGCTCCTCACCATCATATACAGAGGAGGACAATACAGAGCACGCTCCTCACCATCATATATACAGAGGAGGACAACTAATACAGAGCACGCTCCTCACCATCATATATACAGAGGAGGACAACTAATACAGAGCACGCTCCTCACCATCATATACAGAGGAGGACAACTAATACTGACCACACTCATAGACCTATCATGGATACTTATCCCTGAACACTCCTCTGGCCTTGCCTGTTTCTGGGAATGGAGGTCTAGCAGCACCTATACACTTGAGCTAAACCTATTTTGTAGAGGTCCTCTCAGTAATCTAGTTCCTGGCTGCTTCCTGAACTCTGCAATACTTTGCAGTAACCCTGAAGGACATATGGTTGCTGTCCTGAGCAGTAAGCCATAGCTCATGATCACTTCACAATGAGTTTGGTTTAGGAGGGAAAGAGCTCATCTTAGCTAGCAGCTCAAGGAGCCGAGTACATGCACTAAAGACTGGAAATTAATCCATGCAGAAGACTAACAGAAGGGAAATGACTGTATAAGACGGATTATTTTCTGTACAGCTAAATCACCAACAATTCAAGTATGTGCAAGATTTGCCCTGAGTGTCAGGGAGCCAGCCAGTGCACAATGGGTTAGTATTACCTATCCAGTGTACGTGTCTATTTGATTTTCACACTATAGAGCTAACCTGTGCCTTGACTATGCTGTAAAGCATATCACTAAATGCTGTAAAGCATATCACTAAATGCTGTAAAGCATATCACTAAATGCTGTAAAGCATATCACTAAATGCTGTTAACAAAACAGGAGTAGGATCTCAGGTAAGATGGCCGCCCCCATAATCATATACAGAAAATAGAACTTTATACAAAAAAAAAAAAAAAAAAAATTGAAATATTAAATACAAAAATTGGTGATTAATTCCTTTTAAGTTGCCGGAAGTCTAACTGCTGGCACCCTAGCCTCTAGTCATATCATCAAAGCACGACCAGAGATAACTGATGCAGAGGTCGAGCATGCATATCGCCACTCCATTCAAAGCCTAA
Organism: Leptodactylus fallax; assembly: GCA_947044405.1. NCBI lineage: Eukaryota > Metazoa > Chordata > Amphibia > Anura > Leptodactylidae > Leptodactylus > Leptodactylus fallax. The sequence goes on from CAMRHE010000760.1 coordinate 329,372, forward strand.
GCGAGTTACAGAAACAACCTAGTTGCATCTGCTACTCCATTCATACTCCCCCTTATGATGATTCGGAGGCTGGGGTTCCAGCAGTCGCACCCCTACTAACCCAGCACTTATCACCTACATTGTGGATAGACAATAAATGTTTATGGCTGCAATACCAGTATAACATGAGGGAAAGACAAGGAACAGGAAGCAGACAGTGGCAGGAAATAGAAGATGATGGCAGAAAATGTGAAGCCATGCATGTAGCACAAGGGAAGTACGACAGACGGCTAAGAAATCAACAATGATCAAATAGCTGCATCCAGATAGAATAAGCAATGCAAGTGTATTACTGGAGGAATATTATATACCTGATTCCCTGCTGAGTACCTTTTCTTCTGAGACAGCCGTCCAGAAGCAGAGGAGAAAGCACACGCAACAACACACAAACACTGGATCTTAGTAACATACCGGGAACAGCAGCGTCAGTATAGAGCAGATGAAATGCTAGGAAAGGAGGCCAGACGTTTGTGTTATTGTTCTCAGTTATCTGCCAGAGCTGGGGAAGGAGCTATTCTACTGGATGGTCACGTGACCGCACTTATTACACACCAGCATGATATTCACACGTGTTACAGTGTCAATATCAATAGGCTAGCCTTACACTGTTGGTTAGTTCACATATAAAGGTCATGCCTGCCATTACTATTAAAGGGATATTACAAGGTTAGTCCGTTATGGCTAAAAATTGGAAAACCCATCTGCATGCTGCAGTCAGCAGTCGCTGGGATTACTGAAACAGACAAGCTATATGCTTTCCTCTACTCACATTCAATTCTATGGGAATTACTGAAATAGTGTAGCCATGCCCACCTTTGATCATGGCATACAGTCATAAAGGGCACAGATGGGAATAGGTTTCTCTTTATAACAATCCAAGATGTGTCAAATTTATTACGAGCCATACACTTAATAAATTTGGCGCATTTCACTTCAGTGTAAAACACCAGTCTATCCACAGAATAGTTCATCAATAAGAGACAGACGGGGGTTTGACACCTGGCACCCCTGCTGATCAGCTGTTTGAAGGGGCCAAGCTACTCATATAAGTTCTGTGACCTATTCACTGTTTATATTGTATCCATGTGATGTAACTACAGCCTCATCCCATAAAATACATCTCTTCTTGGGATGTGATGGTAGCAATGATAGTGCTTGGACATCCTGTCATGCGACCTTCAATCATAAGGACACACTAGTAAGAATGGAGATCCCATGACATAATGTTCATGAACAAAAAATTTACAGTGACCTCTTCCTTCTGGGACTCCACTCTACCCCCACATACACATGCATACTCATCTCAGCTGAGTTTTCATGTGCTCTCAATGAGGGAGGAATGAGCTACTGCTGGTCACCTCCAGTGACAAATAAAAAGTGGGCATGATGAAATACAACATGCCAGACCCTGACAACTGCCTTCAGAGGAAAGTCTTTACAACCCATACATATTAGATGGCTTGTCTGACATTCATCTAACATGTATTGCAACTAGGGCCGGGCGATTATGACCTAAATCAAGATTCCAATTAACCAGGCGTTTTACCTCGATTATGACTAAATGCAATTATTTAGGTAACGTCCCCTTTAAACCACGCCCCTTTTAGAGTATGAGTATGTGTTGGATGAACCTCATGAGATTCGTCTCTTGAGGTTCATCTGGCGGTTTCATTCGAACTGACCACGGCTGAACTGAAACTGCTATTATGCTCTGGGGGTCTCGTTCAGACCCCAGACTATAATAAGCAGAGGCCCAGGGGAGGTGATCAGACAAAAAAACTGTGTAACTCACCTCTCCTGAGCTCCAGCGCAACTCCCTGCTGTCTTCAGGTCTTCTGACTGATATCAGGGACCGCTGTGGCCTGTGATTAGGCCTCAACGGTCACATGGGTCAAGCAGCATTGTGACCCTTGCATTTATGTGCCACAACAACATGTGAGGCCCAATCACAGGCCTCAGTGGTCCCTAACGTCAGGCAGAAGCATCAAAAAGAACAGGGAGCAGCGTCAGAGCCCAGGAGAGGTGAGTAACACTGTTTTTTATATCTGATCACCTCCCTGGGGTCTTCGCTTATTATACAGTAGGATCTGAAGAGACCCCAGAGTATAATAATAGCAGTTTCGGTTCAGAGATGAAACTGTAGGTAGAACCTCGCAAATATTGTAATAACCGAACTGAAATAACAAAACAAAATCACATCGGTTATCCTAGTTGATGTTCGGTTTTGGTTATTTTTCGATTAATTGCCTGGCCCTAATTGCAACCTTTAGTCTGAATCTAGTATGTCAATATTACCATAGCAACCCAAGGTCAAGCAGGAATCAGATGAAGAAAAAAAAATGAAAACACGGTTTATCAAGTAACTTAGAGCCACACTTACTTCATGCTGCTTCTCTTCATTTGGGTACGTGTCCACAAACACTCCAAGACCTACAAAATTATCTTTACTTCCAAAGACAGAACCTGGAACATCAGATCAGTAAAAAACATGTTAATAAAGGACAGGAACAAGAAAGTCATACAACAATAAAGAGACAACTTCTAACCTTCTTGCATTCGATCCTTAGTGAACCAGAGGGAAAAGCCATCTCCATTTAGGTTTTTCTTGCCCTGTCCATGGATTTTAAAATGAACTTGTAGCTCCCAATCCCGTAGGTAACAGGGCTGGAAGAAGAATGCATGGTCGGTTATTTACAAAGAAGGACGTACACCCTAATATAAGACATATACACATATAGAAACACTAAACAGGTGCAATTTTCCATTTCCACCTCTGAAACCATACACAATGTACTACGGATCCAGAATTACAGCCCGTGTAACAGCTTGTGGCTGCATTCACAATTCTGCAGGTAATCCACAGCACTGTTGTAATGAGGAGCTGTTTACTTGACATTGGTAAGGCCAGGAGGAGCATGAAGATAGTGGACCAGAAATTAAAGCTATGGACTATACAACTATTAAAACAAAAAAGACCATGAAGCAAATTCTCCTTACTTACCATACGGTTCCACACAGCCCCCCGTTTGCTCTGTAAATCTGGGGTCAGGCGGACATATTGAGGAGTAACCAGCACATTGCCCATTATGTCCCATAGAGATGAAGAAGAAGAGCCAACACCTGAAAATATATATATATTGTTTTACTAACTATTTTCACAATGTATCCATGTGGAGGTCCGAAATTAGGATGTCTGCCTAGTAACAGATCACCTCCAAAGATGAAGCCTCATATGAGATTTTATTTCTCTTTCTATATTTTTACCATTTTCTTTCTCACTTAATTATATCATTATATATTTCCGTAAGAAAATATGTTCCAAAATTGTAATTTATATAAGAATTCAACATGTATTTTTGCCCTGTGGGAGAAACCAGAGGCTGAACCTGAAGTTTCTGCCATGATCAGTACACAGTTTAGCCCTATTCAATGATGCTACTCAGAGCGCAGTCCCCTGTGATTTCAGTGCTGTTTTTTGTGCTCCAACCATAACAAGAAGCTTGTTTTTTCAGTACACATGCGTTACAAACTCCCACTGAAAAAGGTGCAGTTCAGCGTTGACTTTTTGACGAGAAGTATTGGCAAAAAAAAAAAAAAAAAGTCAAAATCCTCATCAAAAGACTCTGCACCCTCATTGGACGGAACAGCTCATTATCATATCAGGAAAAAAAAAATATGTCATCAGTGGCGCCACCGATTAGGAAGCGTTTTATTCAGGTAAACTATCTGACTGTGCTTATAGTTCAAGGGGGACTTTCTGGTGACAGACTCCCTTTAACTATTTCAGTAATAAAACTTTATTTTTATGTTTTTATTTTTGCATGGTTTTTTTCTTTATTTTAATACCCGAGAAAATGTAAAGAAAAAAAGGAGGGTCTGTTTTTCATGTTTTTTTTTTTTTGTTTTTTTTAAATAGCACATAGTTGTTGTGTTGCTGGAGGCAGGGCTAGAACCTATGATGTGGGCAGGGTAGCGTTTTTTCTTTATTTTCATTATTTTTTTCTGTATATTTTATATTTTTTTTTTTTTATGCAGCCTCCTATCACTTACTGTACAGCTGATCTGAGTCCTCTAGGATCCAGCAGTTCATTCACTTCCCAGTCCCTGGCAGATCACATGACCTGGGCCAGAAGTGGAGCCACATGATGGCTCCCATAGCTGTGTACATGTTGCTCATTGAACGCTGTGTACACAGCAATCTGGAAAGCAGGGACAGTAATAATCCATCCCTGCAAGGAGGACTTTTCTTTCGGCGGACCCCATTATAGTCCACGTGTAACCGCTTTCTAAGGAGCACAGGGTTTGCGACTTTCTGGTCCCAAAGCGGACTGGAAGGACGGAAACCCGAATGCTAGTGTGAACCTAGCGTCACCCTGTAAGGACATATAAATCGTCAAGAGGCAGTCTGGGAGCAGTTAAAGGGTTTATGAGATTAGAAAAACACAATTGCTTTCATCCAGTAACAGCGCCACTCATGTTCAGGGGCTGTGTAGGATACTGCAGCTCAGCCTCATTCAAGTGATGACGACTAGGCCTCAATATCAGATACAGCCGCCCATAGACAAAAAGTGGTTGTGCTTTTTCAATTTACTAAAAGGGCTGTCTCAGGAAGACAACACCTGTCCTTACAGGTGAACGCCAAGTTTGTATTTTAAAACTTCACCATTAAAAGTTAATTTTTAACGAAGAATTGTTTGGTGCTGGACTCTGTCCTTTGACGATATTGCAATCCTGTCCTTACACCCACCCTATTAGGACATATGAACATCATACAGAGCGGTGCACCTTTCGAGACTCCCCTTTATGAGCCGGAAAGTAGAAATACTCTGTATTATCACTTCCCATTTTTGCAGACTTAAGCTGTCCTGGTAATTTTACATGGCAGCATCTAAGTCAAACGAGAAGGAGAACGCCTGGCTGACTGCAGCTACCCTCTGCACAATCAGCAGTTGCCGCGGTTACCAGAGTCAAGATGTCTCTGACAGAACATCAATATCTCAAGGACCCGGTGATCTCATCTGCCCAGTGATGAACACAACAATGCTCATCATCCCATCATGACCTGTTGTATGATGGGAACTTCAAATTGCGCAACTCCTATAAAAACCCCTGGGAATCCATGATAAGAAGAGAGAAGCGCCCAGTGCCCCTTAAAATTTTAGATAAAAAACCCACTTGGCCCAAAAAGTAACAATAGGCTTCATATACGGTACTCAGCCATTTTGCTAAACTGACAATGGGAAGTACAGCCAATATCACTTCCTTTTGTCACTTCTGCAAAGCGTCCACCGAAAAGGAATAGAAAAACTTAAGTCTCTCTAAAGTTCACACTAACGTCCTCTGTTCATTTTTCTGCTTCGACAGAGGATCAGAACAATAGACAGACCACAAAAATAGCGGTTACATACAGAGCCCAGCGGACCCCATTGACTATAACGTGGTCCATCAGGTATTTTAAAACAAACCAGAGGACAAGGAAAAAAAAAAAAAAAGTGCGTGTACTTTCAGGCAGACATTGCAACAAAGTCTCCGGCACAAATAGGAGAATCCATTGCCATTGAAAAAGTCCAGCATGCAGGACTTTTCGTCTGGGAAAATGACAGACGCTGGAACAGAAACCCAACAGACCACATTACAGACAATGAGATCCTTGGTGCTCCATTGGTGTCCGTTATTTTAAACATCTGCTGCTTCTGTTGCTCTGCTCCGCTAACAGAAGGCGGTGCAGATGTGAAAGAACGGGCGTCCAGGCGTCTCCCAGAAGACTGTCTAATATGCTACTGAAATACGTATCGTTCATACGGTCACAATATTTTCTACAACTACAATCACACCCGCGTTGGGCGACAGTTCGAAGAATCCGTCCCCCATTCTGCTTGAAAAATGCGTACAGTGGATTTAAGATCCGCATGGCAAAAGACAATAAGAGAAGCAATGTGATTTCTGGCCACAAATATTACACAGTGACAGGTGATTGTATACGGACTGGCATCTGACATTGATCTCTGCAGTGGATTCTACTAAAATACACACTGGGATTTTCTTTACAAAAGATTTGTCATGAATCCTCTGGACACAATCATTCATGGTGACAGATCTTTATAGAAACGGTTTGTATTTTGACATATACTAGTAATGTTTATTACGGCCATGCGGTAGGCACTTGATAAGTCTGTGTGTGAACACTGGCCAATGCTCAGCGGCAGTTTGTGGCCTCTGATAACCTCTGCACTCCTCAGCCCTCGTACATGACCACTCCGATGATCCGCTCACTACTCCATACAACTTGCAGTCACATGTCCGCTGCCTCTCGGCACTTCCGCTCCTGCCAGTGCCATATGATCAGCCAGCCGTATTGTTCCCGATGCCCTCTCCGTTCTGATCGCCTCCCCGTATGCTTCACTTACCCTGATAAGGCTTGGTCAGTGAGTGCTCCCTCTTCAGATACTCCTCGGTCTGATCAGCAGTCACAGCACACAGCCACACGGCCAGCAGCTGTATAATGCCGGTCCACAATACCACTGATCCAGCACTAATCCTAACACTCCGTTTCCCAGCCGCCGCCATCTTGCTACTCTCCGCGCTGACAGTGAACCAGCCAATCAGAAAGCAGGGAGAAGGAGGGGTGAGCGGACACTGCTAGAGCATAGCAGCCAATGGGAGTAGAGATGGGCGGCGCGTTGTAAATGCTGGAACCTGATTGGTTGATTAACTGTGCGCTTGGTTACCTGGGTTACGGGGACTAGTTTACTGTCAGTCGGTCTCCTGGGAGCAGGAGAGAGTGCTGAGGTCCCTGAGAGTGTTAGCACCTTATTAGTCATTAGACTGCACTGCCGGTAACTAGAGCTGTGTGACAGCAGAAATCCCTTCTGACCCTATTACACATAATTACCGCCTTCCCTACTCTTAATGTCTCCTTAAGGACATGAACTATATTTGGATTTTTCTTCTTTGCATTCCGGCAGTCATGTCTTTTTTTATTTCTTGTTAGACTTGGTTATATAAATCTTTGTTTTTGTCGGGTACTTTGTGTAGGTGACATCTTTTGGTACATATACATTAGCGTCTAATTGATATTTTAAAGGGGTTGTCCAATTTCCAAAAAAGCTTGCAAATACATCCACAGCAGCGCTAAATCCTCACTGTTCCCTTGTGCACCCTTTGCTTGGCTTTATTTTACTTGCTGCTCCTTTTATAAGTGTTATCGACATGCAGTGAATCTGTGAACAAACTACATTTCCCATGATTCATCTGCCTGCTCTCGCTCTCTTTGTATCTCTCCCTTCTCCACTCTGCCCTGCAATGAAATAACAGGTAATAAATCACTCCCACAACCGAGGTCACATGCTGTTGTGATTTTTGATTTGCTGGCTGCACTGCTCACAGGGAGGGGAAGTGAGCTTGCAAATGAAAACGTCACAGCTAAGGTCAATGAAATGAAAATAAATCAGATACACGGTGCTGAATTTAAACAGGATATATATTAGGAAGTGTACTGTATTGATGCATGTTATTTGGCCCATATTTTTCAAAAACAGGATAACCCCTTTAGTTTTGCAAAAATGGAGGAAAAAAAAGTAATTTCACTGCAGTCATTTATTTTCTTAATTGCATAGACCAATTATTTATTATTAGCACCAACTTATTCCAAATCACTTTACAGACACTGTAGGTCACTGTCCCATATAAGGCTCACAATCTAAATTCCAGAGTACCTGGAGGAAACTCATGCAAACACAGCGAGAACATACAAACTCCTTGCAGATGTTGTTCGGCATCCAGACATAATGTATGGTGTCAGGTTGGAGCCAAACAGGAGGCATGCCTGTGGAGGATCGGTTACTGCAATATTGGCTGTTACTTACTGGAATAATTCAATATACAGTGGCCGATTGTCACTCTGTGGGGGCATCGAGGGGCCATTATAATGTATGGAGACTAGTAAAGGTGAAATATACTGTGTGGGGTTACTAGAAGGGCATTATGCAGTATGGGAACCACTAGGGGTGAATTATATTCTGCGGGGGACACTAGGAGGACATTATACTGTGTAGGGGTCACTAAGGGGATATTATACACTGTGGGGACCACTAAAGGGGCATTATACTCTGTGGGGACACAAAGGGAGCAGTATACTGTGTGGAAATCACTTATGGTTATTATATTCTGTGGGGGCACTAGAGGAGGGGGGAGTATAGAGAGCCTGGAATTTTACCAGACAAAATTGTGTAGCATGCTGCATTATTTTGTCCAGATTTTTTGGGGGCAGGCCTGTAAACAAGGGAGATGGTATGTAAATTGTGCGCTTGGCCTGTAATTTTTTTAGGCTGCTGGACATTATCTCCCTAAAAGCTGAATATTCTTGGAAACCTCACCCACTATGAGGAACATCCCATGAAAACTATGCCTGTTGTCCCTAAAAACAAATGCCTGTAGTCGAGGTAAAAAAAAATGGAATAAACTGGGGGGACGGCATTTTTTTTTTTTAAATCGGCAACTACTTATTATGTTGATAAGGCACCGCTACACTTACGTCACGACGCTGAAGAATGCCGGGACGCTACATACATCGCCCTAGTGTTCTTCAGCATCGGCTACAGCGCACCTTGGAGGCAGCAGCGGAGGGTGGCCAGGACTGAAGCAAGGACAGGTGAGTAAAAATTATCAGCCACTACTCTGTGTGGGAGTGGAGAGGGGGGGAAAGGACGGCAGATGGGCTTTAAAAAAGGGGTCAGATCCTGTGGGCCATAAAAAGATATGACACGATACCCGAGTTAAGCTAGGTTTGTTACGAGTTTTGACACATTGAAGGCAAAAAAAACTCAATCAAGCTGATGCTTGTGGTCCATGTGAACCTGTCTATGAAACATTAGCAATCAATGAAGGGAATCTTAACACTGTGCACCATTTTCATCATCTACTACATGGAATGGAAAAGTCATGGCAAACAAAGGACCATACGTATATGTCTGGGCATGGTGTGTGGTGCAATCTTGATTTTTTTTTTAATTAGCACACACCACATATACATTGGAAGAAAACCAATCAAACAATCCTCTGACACCTAAGTTCTATGATTTAGTGCCAGGCCCTGCAGGTTTTCAAGCCTTCATTCCCACAATCTTGCCACGATATCTCAATCTAATAGGGAGTGAACTGTATTACTCCCAATAAATGATCACTCCCAAAATTACACCATCCCAATTCCAAATCTCTGTAAATCTTCATTTCACACAAATCCAGGGACTAGAGATGGGCGAATCTATCAAGATTTGTTTCAGGTTTGGGTGGTTTGGGACCAAAATTTGTATAAATAAAACATAGTATAGAACACTGGACACTGGTGTACCTCATAATGTGTGTGCAATGTCCCACCACAGGCCTCTATGTGGGGGAAACAGGGCAGAGACTCAGTCAACGAATGAACTCACATAGATCCAGCATTAATAACAACAGAACCGATCTCCCAGTGGCCGCACATTTCTCCGGAGAAAACCACTCTATTGAAGATTTGCGGGTTGTGGTTTTAATGGGACATTTTAAGACGCAGGAAAAAAAGGAAAGAATCAGAATACAAGTTTATGGAAAAATTTCAAACTCTGCAATTTGGACTTAATATTCATGCCAGCTTCATGTCAAACTATGTATGACCTGTGAGGGTCACAAATCACCTCCTGATAGCAAACAGATAACAGATCCCTCTGTCACGCACCACAACTTTCCAGATTGTTTTTTGACCTGTTGTAAATAACTTCTCTACTTAGATTGCATTTTGTTTTGGCTTTTTTTAAGGACTCTACAATGCTTTGAAGACCATGTGTATAAAAATCTGTGAATTTTCAGTTATTGTATCACACCATGTCTGATGAAGGGAGCTAGTACTCCTGAAAGCTTACTTATAAATATATTCAGTTAGCCTCTAAAAGGTATCGCCTGATTTCTTCACTCTTCCACTACTCTCAATGGCTAACACGGTACAACATTATACTAGTATAGAACACTGTCAGGGCTCCTAGGTACCTATCTATAAAACAGTGTAGAACACTGTCAGGGCTCCTAGGTATCTATCTATAAAACATAGTGTAGAACACTCTCAGTGCTCCTAGGAACCTATCTATAAAACAGTGTAGAGCACTCTCAGGGCTCCTAGGAATCTATCTATAAAACATAGTGTAGAACACTGTCAGGGCTCCTAGGTATCTATCTATAAAACATAATGTAGAACACTCTCAGTGCTCCTAGGAACCTATCTATAAAACAGAGTGTAGAATACTGTCAGGGCTACTAGAAACCTATCTATAAAACAGTGTAGAACACTCTTAGGACTCCTAGGAGCCTATCTATAAAACATAGTGTAGAGCACTGTCAGGGCTCCTAGGAACCTATCTATAAAACAGTGTAGAACACTGTCAGGGCTCCTAGGAACCTATCTATAAAACATAGTGTATAACACTGTCAGGGCTTCTAGGAACCTATCTATAAAACATAGTGTAGAATACTCTTAGGGCTCCTAGGAACCTATCTATAAAACATAGTGTAGAACACTGTCAGGGATCCTAGGAACCTATCTATAAAACATAGTGTAGAATACTCTTAGGGCTCCTAGGAACCTATCTATAAAACATAGTGTAGAACACTGTCAGGGATCCTAGGAACCTATCTATAAAACATAGTGTAGAACACTGTCAGGGCTTCTAGGAACCTATCTATAAAACACAGTGTAGAACACTGTCAGGGCTCCTAGGAACCTATTTATAAAAAATAGTGTAGAACACTGTCAGGGCCCCTAGGAACCTATCTATAAAACAGTGTAGAACACTGTCAGGGCTCCTAGGTATCTATCTATAAAACATAGTGTAGAACACTCTCAGTGCTCCTAGGAACCTATCTATAAAACAGTGTAGAACACTGTTAGGGCTCCTAGGAACCTATCTATAAAACATAGTGTAGAAAACTGTCAGGGCTCCTAGGAACCTATCTATAAAACATAGTGTAGAACACTCTTAGGACTCCTAGGAGCCTATCTATAAAACATAGTGTAGAACACTGTCAGGGCTCCTAGGAACCTATCTATAAAACATAGTGTAGAGCACTGTCAGGGCTCCTAGGAACCTATCTATAAAACAGTGTAGAACATTGTCAGGGCTCCTAGGAATCTATCTATAAAACATAGTGTAGAACACTGTCAGGGCCCCTAGGAATCTATCTATAAAACATAGTGTAGAACACTGTCAGGGCTCCTAGGTACCTATCTATTTCCTGGAGATATTTTATATATTTATTTATGTTTTAACCCCTTAAAAAAATCCAAAACTTTGCAAAAAAAACTTTTTTTCTTAGAGTTGCCAGTTGAAGTTAGAGTATACAGTACCAACTTTGCATAGACGCTCAGGAGACAAGTTGAAAAGGAACGCCCTGGGAGAAAATTGGAAAAAAATTCCTACAACACGTTCTACCAGTGTTTGGACCTGGCACCAATAGGGTTGAATTAAGGGGCACATGCAAAACAAGTGAAAGATATTAGATGGTTGGGCACCGAACCTCCGGAAATTGTCTGGTATGGTGACGTTAAAAGAGTGTAGGAGTGCTGGGGTGTGGTACCAATTTTGTAAGTTCTCTTTATATAGTATGTAATGCAGCGAGAGGTCTTTGCTGCACATCTCCAGATTATAAACCACGACATATCTGAAAAACTTCCTCTCAAGTATCCCTCCCATTTCCTCATATATGGGTGCTCAGGAACCCCTTCTGGGGCTGAATCCAACAGGATTCTATACATTTCTGAAATGTGGCCGGCTGTAGACCAACCAATCCTACAGAGTTTCTGAAAGTCCATGGGCACAGGAACCCGCAGACCTTGGAAAATAAAGTGGACTAAATGGTTAATCTGAATATATGAAATGATGTCATAGAGCCGGAGCAGCTGCATGGAAGACGAGAGTTCCAGTCTTTCCCATTGCTCTCCTCAAAAGTAATGAACGGGCTGTGGGGAACCAGGATGTACCCTAGTAATAAAGCTTAAGGCTAAGGTCCCACTTGGCGTCCCGAAGCAAAAAAGCGCTGCGGGAAAAACCACAGCGGCAACCCATCACGGTTCTTCCCACAGCGCTTTGCACAGAAAGTTCAGAGCAGAGACTGCGGACTTTCTGCTTCAATTATACCTATAGGGAAACGGCCGGCGTTTCCATAGGTATAATTGACATGCTGCAATTTCCAAAATTACAATGGGTATTGGAGATCGCAGTATGTCCACTATGCGTATTTTACCGCAAAGTGGGGCTGGGATTTGCTAGAATCCCATCCACTTTGCGGTGACTGTAAAATGCTGTATTTTTTTCCATGGGGCCCTGCCCTAAAGGGTTTGTCCAGGATATACAATTTTTCACAAGGAGGCGAATCCCATCCACACCTTGCGGAAAAATACGTGGAGCGGACATGCTGCAATTTCCAAAACCGCTGCGGTTTTGGAAATCGCAGCATGTCAATTATATCTACAGAAACGCCAGCGGTTTCCCTATAGGTATAATGGAAGCAGAAAGTCCGCAGAGGAAACCTCTGCAGACTTTCTGTGAAAAGCACTGTGGGAAAAACCACGATGCGTTTCCGACGGGTTTTTTCCCATGGCGCTTTTTTGCTCCGGCCCACTATGTGGTGCCTTAGCCTTAATTGTCCTTTTCAGTGACTGCCATGATATATTATGAAGGTTCAGTACCAAAGTGTACAGAGGAAGTGAACAAGAGGAACCAAAAACTGTAAACCTCTCACCCGGCTTAACACAACACGTACAGATAGGCACGTGACTATGGAATCTTTGATTTTGTAAGAAGACAGTTTTTAGTTTGCTGACATATAATACTGTGCAATAGTTTTAGGCAGGTGTGGAAAAAAATGCTGCAATTGATGCTGTTTTGAAGGCTAAAGGGCGGTCACAACAAATATTGATTTACATTTCTCTTTTCTTCATTCACTTCATTTTGCTAATTGATAAAAAAATTATTAACACTTCCATTTCTGAAAGCATTCTTACTTTGCAGCATTTTTCACACCTGCCTGAAACTTTTGCACAACACTGTGTATTATTCTTTCTTCTACACAATTTACAGATGATTTCATCTTATCTTCTAAAACAATAAGTTGTGCTGTGCCAATCCACAAAGCTGGCAATGCGTACCAATTCAGTTGTTCTAGATGGCACATTAGCATTGCCTTGCAGCACAGCAGCCCTATGTTCTTCAAATCTAAACAGGGTAAGGTCTGTACTGCCTTGCAAAAGTATTCAACCCCCTACAAAGTAAACCAATTCCCAGGGTTGATAATGACACACAGATTGTTCCCGACAGTATTTTTTATTGCAAACCAGTGTTCTATTTGTCAGCATTTTTTTTATAATAAAACTAAACTGTAAAAATTGCTGCTTGCGTATGTATGTAACCCCTGTGCAGTGTAAGCTTCAGGTTTACATGAAACATATCACCCTTTACAGGAAGTAAAAAATAAATAAATTAAAAAGCATACTCACCTGTTCCCGGAGCTCCGTTGTCCGCTGCGAGTGTCCATTCAGTCTCATGCCGGCGACTCCTTGCTGGGAGTCCTGCACCTCATGTGACCGCTAAGACCAATTAGGTACAGGATTTCCAGAAATGAGGCACAGGCAGGGGACAACGGGGTGCTGGGGACAGGTGAGTATGCTTTTTTTTTTTTAATTGTCTTATTCTTACACCTCCCTGGCGGCCGCCACAGTGGTCGCTCCAGTTTATGGACAACCTCTTTTAAGGGGTTGTCTGGGCCAAATTTTTCTATGGTCACTTCACTGGTCCCCCCACATAGTGGCCTCTTCACTGGTCCGCCCCATACAGTGGCCTCTTCACTGGTCCCCCATACTGTATGCAGTGATGGGGGCTAACATCCTGTGGGGGAGGGACATTAAACTGTGTGATGCATATTAAAGGGGTTGTCCAGGGTTAATCTTTTTAAGATAGGATAGGCCATAAATACCTGATCAGTAGGGGGCTGACACATGGCCCCATCAGCTGTTCGGAGCCTCTTCCGGAGCCCGTTCTGTACACAACACAGGGCCAGAAGCAGAAAGCTCCATCCGCTGTTTAGCAGTCAGACGCCTTTACTGCAGCTCAGCTCCTACTGACTTCAAAAAGTGCTGAGATGCAGTGAAGGTGCCCGGCTAATACACAGTGGGCAGAGCTTTCTGCTTCCAGCCCTGCATTGTGTACAGGACAGGCATCAGAAGTGTCTCCATACAGCTGATCGGTCCGGGGTCAGCCCCGTACAGATCAGGTATTTATGGCCTATCCTGAGGATAAACCATAACAAATTATGTCTGGACAACCCCTTTAATATACTCCCCTAATGCTCCACACTTTAAAGAGGCTGTCCAGTATAATTTTTTTCTTTTTTATAATTAGTCCAGGGGAGGTGAATCCCCTTACCCTCAAAAAAAAAAAAAAACACAAAAAAACCATACTAAACATACTCACCTGTCCCTGGTGCTCCAGTGTCCTCCCAGCACGGTCCGGTCCCGCAGCTCCGCTGTCTTCTTTTTGCTGGAAGTCCTCACTGGCTGTGATGTCCCAGGTCCCTTCCCTTCCCTTAGGCCGCTGATTGGCCTCAGGGGTCACGTGACATCACAGGTAGTCATGTCCAGGGGGTACTTCAGCTGGAAGAAAACAACAGAACTGCAGGAACGAACTGTGCTGGGGACAGGAGAGAAAGTTTGGGGGTTTGTTTTGTTTTTTTCGCCTGCCCCGGTGTAATTAAAAAAAAAATTGTTATCCTGCACAACCCCTTTAATGTACCCATGGCTATTGGCCTCCATCAATATAATGGCCCCATCAATGGTCCCCATACAGTATAGGGGACCAGTGAAGGAGCCATTGTATGGAGTATAAGCTCCACAGTGGCCCCCACCCAGTAGTATATGCTCCACAGGGGCCCCCACACAGTATTATATGCTCCCAACAGCCCCCCTCCGCTTCGGTGCTATTATTATACTCTGGGGTCTACTCAGACCCCAGAGTATAATAATCGGAGGCCCATAGAAGGTGATTAAAAATAACAAACTCTCTTACTCACCTTGCCTTACCTTTCCTTGGCATCCTCGCCAGGGCTGGCATTAGGGGGGGGGGCAAACTGGGCAATTGCCCAGGGCCCCGTCCCCAAAGGGGCCCCCGGGATCCGGAACCTGATGACTCCGGATCCCGGAGTCAGGCCCGGCCAAAGCACTAACAGAAAGGGAGCGCAGGGCCCCTTTCCGAGGTGAGTAAAAATAACAAACATTTTTACTCACCTGTCCTTGGCGTCCGACGTCATCTTCTGGCGTTCCGGACATCACTGCTGAGGCGCTGAGGCCTGGCCACAGCGGTCACGTGGCCTCAGAGGTGACGTCCACAACGCGTGACGTCAGCCGCAGAGAAGAAGAAGCGGTCACCGGCGGGGATAGCGGAGCAGCGCGAGAAGGTCCAGGAGAGATAAGACAAGGTGAGTATAACTGTTTGTTATTTTACCTTACCTACCCCGGGCCTTCAATTATTATACTCTGGGGTCTGAAGAGACCCCAGAATATAATATAATAATAGCACTGTAGGGCCCCTGTGGAGCATTATACTGGGGGCCCCCTCTGGATAGCATATTATACTGGGGGCCCCCTCTGGATAGCATATTATACTGTGTGGGGCCGCTGTGGAGCATTATACTGGGGAAGGGGCCCCTATGGAAAATTATAATGTGTGTGGGGGGGGGGCCTCTGGAGATAATGTTATATTCTGTGGGGCCACTTTGGAGCATTATGCTCTCCAGAGGGGCCCCCCAGTATAATGCTCCAAAGTGGCCCCACAGAATGTAACATGCTCTCCAGAGCCCCCCCACTTTATAATACTCCATAGAGGCCCCGCAGAATATAACATGTTCTCCAGAGGGCCCCCTCCCCAGTATAATGCTCCACAGTGGCCCCACACAGTATAATATGCTCTCCAGAGCCCCCTCCAGTATAATGCTCCACTGTGGCCCCACACAGTATAATATGCTCTCCAGAGGGGCCCCCCAGTATATTATACTGTGCGGGGCCACCGTGGAGCATTATACTGGGGGGGCTCTGGAGAGCATATTATACTGTTTTGGGCCACTGTGAGTATTATACTGGGGAAACCTCTCTGGGCAGTATATTATACTGTGTGGAGGCCATTCTGGAGCATGTTATACTGAGTGGGGTCACTGTGGAGCATTATTCTGGGGGGGGCATCAGCAGAGCATATTATATTGCGTGGCGCCACTGTGGGGCATTATTTGGGGGGGGACTAATGAGTATTATACTAGGGGGCCCTCTGGGGAGCATATTATACTGCGTGGGGCCTACTGTGGAGCATTATACTGGGGGGACGCTCTGGGGAGCATAATATATTGCGTGGGGCCACTGTGGAGCATTATACTAGCGGGGGCCCTCTGGGGAGCATATTATACTATGGGCCACTGTGGAGCTTTATACTGGGGGAATGGACAGTGTGGGGAGCCTGTTATACTGTGTGGGGCCAATGTGGAGTGTATTATATTGTGTGGGGCTTTTGGGAGCATATTATACTCTGTGGGGCCATTGTAGAGCATTATACTGGGGGGGACTGTGGGGAACATATTATACTGTGGGGGACCACTGTGGAGCATTATACTGGGGGAACCCCTCTGGGGAGTATATTATACTGTGTGGAGGTCATTATGGAGCATGTTATACTGTGTTAGGCCACTGTGGAGCATTATACTGGGGGGGCATTGTGGGGTGCATATTATACTGTATGGAGCATATTATATTGTGTGGGGTTGCTAGGGAGCATACTGTGCTGTCTGGGGCCACTAAGGGGTAGTATACTGTGTGGGCCACTGTGGAGTATTATACTGTATGGAGCCTTACAAACCATGTGGGACCACAATGGGGGGCTCAGGGGAGCATTTTATACTGTGTGGGGTCACTGTGGAGCATTATATACCATGTGGGGAAACTGGAGGGCTCAGGAGAGCATTTTATACTGTGGAGCATTATATACCATGTAGAGCATTATACTGTGGGGGGGGGGGAGGGCTCACAATTCCTGCTGGCAGCCCTGTGTGCTATGTCTGCATCACAGCTCCCTCACTATAATCTTGCACATACGAGTAGTGCTCCATGGCCATGTCATTCCCCATACAGTACTGTGCATGAACTGGCCCTGGAGTTATTGGGGCCTGCACAGTACTATAGGGGCTGACTATACGGGGAACATACTCAGTAACACCAGATAGTCAGCACATATGTAAGACTTCAGTGAAGGAGCCGTGGTGTAGGCTATTAGCAGGAAGCTGTTGGGTGGGGCCCCAGAACAAGATCCTCTGGTGGGCCTAAGGCCCTTCAGTCCGACACTGTATAACGGAGAACTATTATATATAAGGGTGGGTTACTATATATAATTGGGAAACTTAAGTATGAGGGGGCTATTATTTATAAGAGGGGAACTATTTATAAGGGGGGTTTAATTGTTAAGTGGGCTTATTTATAAAGGGGGCTATTAGTGATAATGGGGACTATTATTTATAAGGGTAACTATTATTTATGAGGGGGCTATTATTTTTAAGGGAGCAGTATTATTTTTACGGGGTGACTGTTACTGATAAGAGGGGATATTACTGATACAGGGCACTATTTATCATTTATAAGGGAGCTATTACTGATAAAGGTGTAAGATTATTTATAAGCAGGGACTATTATTTATAAGGAGGTGCTATAATAACTGATGACTGGGTGCAAAAATCTAATAGGTGGTACAAAGGTGCTCATTTGAATTGTATGTGGTAAAATAGGGCTTGTTATTACTTTTTTGTTGGCAGAAAGGAGGCGTTATTATAGGGGTTGTCACTGGAAGACGATGGTGTTGTTTGCATATCAGCATTTGGGGCCCCGCTTTTAATTTTTGCCCAGGGCCCCACTTTGTCTAAAACCGGCCCTGATCCTCGCTCCATCCTGTCGTCTTCAGCATCTTCAGGCCCTCTTCCGACGTCGCTGCTGAGGCCTGTGATTGGGCCTCAGCGGTCACATGGGGGTGCACTGATGTCATTACGTGGCCGCGCCCCATGTAATTGCTGGGGCCTAATCACAGGCCTCAGTCACAGGATGGAAGAGCGCCGGAGAGAACGCTGTGCCCAGGAGAGGTGAGAATTTGTATTTATTGTTTTCAGTCACCTCCCCTGGGCTGCCATCTATTGGAAAGGGGCCTGCAATATGCCAGGGCCCCTTTCCAATAACAGTTTGTATAGCGGTCGGGGAACCAGGCTTTCCCTGACCACTATCATAGTAGTCTGGGGCCCCGGCCATCTCCAGCTGGCAATGGGCACCATACCCCGCCGAGCCCGGTCGCAGTCGCACCCCCTCTGATTGCAATCATTACGCCACTGGTCAGGGGCCCGATCGGGATGGTCAGGATCCCGATCGGGCCTCTGATCAATGCATCTGCATTGGTAACATGAGGACTAATAGTCGGGGCTCGGGGCCCACCGGTGGATTCACCGATTCCCCAGTGGGCCAGTCCGACCCTGCCCAGGCTGCTCATTTGCATAATACGTTTTATTATAATTAAAAGAGAACGGAGGAGCAAATTTGAAAAACAAAAGGAACGTTGTATTCAGCAGATCATAAGGAAAATGACTATATTTTTATTAGCTCATTCCTGGTAACAGATGCTCTTTAAGTACCACACTGAGAATCTTAGTAAAGCTGTGAAAATTGAGACCAGCTTGCATTGTAAGTAAATAAAACATGAAGTAATAGCCTTGTGCAAGATATGATCAGGCTAGAAAGTTCATGTAAGGTGCCAGCTTAACCTGCCCATTCCTCATGGTTAAAGAGGTGGGGGTCATCTTTGGCTGCCGCTCATATATGGTTCATCTGAGACTGTCACTGTTATATAGGGCATGTGTCATCTGTGGTTGTCACCATTATATGAGGAAGCTGTGGTTGTAACTGTTATGGGAGCATCTGGCACAGGCTGTGATAAAGTGCATCTGAGAACCCAAGTGGGGTTGATAATAAGGTAATGTAAAAAACTGTACATAATATCCTGTGAAGCTGTTTGTTGCAGCATGGTATCTATGTTGTACTTCGTGGCTTACTCACTGGGGGACAGGTGAGTATGGTTGTTTACATTTTTTTTTTTACCTTCCCTGGACAACCCCTTTAAGACAAAGGCCCCAGGTTGCGGAAAAACTACTTTTTTTCTTGCAGTTTTTGCTGCAGTGTTTTCAGCCAAACCTAGTAGTGGCTACAAAGGAATGTGAAATATATAGGAAGTTCTTATACTTCTCTCTTCTGCTCAATCCACTTCTGGCTTTTGCTCAAAAAAATGCAGCAAAATCTGCAACAAAAAAAGCAGCTTTTCCACAATGCGAGGGAGGTGTGGACATGAAGGAATTTTCGAGAGGAAGACTACCTCAAATTCCTCCCAAAAACTGCCCCAGACCTGCATCAGAACTCCAATGTCAAGCTTCAGCTTTCTGCCACGGAATTGCACATTAGTTAACCTCACATACAATGGGGTTATGAAGGTTGAGCCTCGTGACGTGGTTTCCACTGTGATTCAGCTGCAGAAACTGCAGCAAAATTGAGCTGGACACTTCTTTTTACAGTGCATTGAAAAAAGACGGGTCCATCACTGTCTCCTATTAAAAGCAATAGGAGGCAGATTTCTGGAAGAATTTAGCTGATTTTGAAGTGGAATATTCCGCAAAATCAACTCAAAATTTCTCTATGTGAACTTACACTTACAAAATGCACCGCATACAGAATAGGATATCTCCTAGGGGCGTAGCTTGGGGCTCCTGGGCATTGATGCTGAATCTTTAATGGGGCCCCTCTTACCCTGTGCCAGTAGTGGTATATTTTATGTGTTGTAGGGACCCCTCAGGGTCTGGGACCCAGTAGCGACTACTATCACTGCACCCCTATAGCTGCACCTTAGGATCAGGAGGAAGTTTATTCTGTAGCATGGAGTGAATGAAGCCCTAGGTAAGCATCAATATGTATTTGCAATTTCTGAAGAGCAGATTGAGCCCTGTATCTGGATCCTATTGGTGACATACATGTCTGTACTACCCACCAAGTGATACACAGTGGGGGAGATTTACTATGCAAAAAGAACAAGAACTTGGGTCAAAAAATTAGTATACATAGGAAGATTTTCCTTGGTCCAGCACCATTAGGGTTAAAAATCCAATATCTTTATTTCACGTATTTAAAACCTTGTCATTATATGATGGTGATGATCGTCGTGGACCGACAAGACCTTAAATATGATAACTAAAGGTAACCCTAATGGTGCTGAAAATCTTCCTATCTATGCTGTCACTCGTAGTCCTACATGTGTCCCGTGCACCATCACATACGCTCAACTGCCAACAACCTGGAGAAATATATCCACAGTGGGTGAGTTATTCCAACTTTTGTACATATTTGCCTGGAAAAAAACATAGTATATACGCCATGCTCCAAATTTATTATGTGTTAGACACTTCTTAAGCTAGGTTCACATCTGCGTCAGAGACTCTGCCGCAGAAACCGCTGAAAATCAGCAGAGAGAAAAGTCCGGCATGGAGGACTTGTAGAGGTCTACTTGTTGGTTGTTGGATCAGAACAATGGACAGCTCGAAGCATGTGTGAACTTAGCGTCATCTAGTTTTATGCTGTCTAAAGTTAGGACAGTAATAATAAATCTATCCTATTGTGTTTACTGAACAGCGACTGACGGAAGTAAGGCTGTGCCCTCTGAAGCTCTTTCTACACCTCACTGGGTTGCAGAGGTGTGGTGGTCTCCGCCTTCTCGCCCTATAATTACTCTATAAAGTTAGGATCACTAAGGTCAGATAGGTAGAGCGGGCAGAAGTCAGACTTGGAACATAGGAAATATCCAGGGTGCGGTGCACAGCTTGTGCCAGGGCCAATTTACTCTGCAATAAGACGTGTGGCATGACATCACCTCCAGCTCATAATAAGGTCAAGCAACTCCAAGGAAGGCTCAGTTAGACGTCTTCTTGACACGCACGATCTTGGTAATTGGGAAAATGGAGTTAATATACTGTAGCAGTCACTCAGATCGCCTCTTATCACTAATAAACTTATGTAATAAAGTGGAAATTGGTTTTACATTGAGATATTTTTAAAGGGAACCTTTCAGCACATTTTATCCAACCAAACCAATAACACCGCTATATAGCTGCTATGAAAGCAAGTTTAAATACATACAGTACTGTGCATAAGATTTAGGCAGGTGCGGCAAAAAGGTCAATTAACAAAATGAAGTAAATGAAGAAAAGAGAAATCTAAACCCCATCAATATTTGCTGTGCCCTTTGCCTTCCATAAATTTTTCTCGATACACTCGCAGACAGTTTTTGTTTTTTTTATTCTAATTTTTATTGAATTTTCATAAAGTATATAAAACAATGGAATAAAAAGAACTTTCCAAAGTTTAAAGAGACAATAGACTAGGGTAGGAACACCAGGGAGAAAGCTGGGGGGTGGGAATGGGAAGGAAACAATCAGAGACCCCGCCATATGCAATAGGTATCCCACGGGTTCCATATGGATTGAAATGCCTCTACAGTATTATTCAATATTGCAGATTTTCTAAACTAGAAATGTCTTTCATGCCAGCTAGAATATCAACATCTAAAGGTGACAATAACTTATTTCCAGTGCACTGCTTTCAAGAACTTAGCAGTTGTACATAAGAAGAGAAACAATCTGGATGACTTCTTTCCCAGTTGTCTATGGGGGAGGTTAAGCAGGTAAGTGAAGGGCCCCAGTGGGGGACACCCTGTATAAAGAGATCACCAGTCATCTCCATTCAGAAGCTCTGTACGAGTGGACAGTCCCAGAAGATGTGATATAGTGTGCCCACTGCATTATGGCATATGACCATATAATCCGTCATTGACCCGATGAAATTGTTTGGCCCACATCCTTCTCCCATTTGGTCATATACTTATGGTGCAGACAGTTTTTAACAACTTCCGTACTGCCCATAGACTATATACGTCCGGAAGGTGGTTGTCTGTTTCTGCAAGGACGTACCGGTATATCCAAGCAGAATTCAGCAGCTGCTGAAGCAGGGAGCCGGCTGTAACTTCAGCCGGAGCACCCAGAGAGAAGGCAGGTTTATTACCTTCCCTGCCATCTCGATCGCTGTGTACGCAGCGCTGAATGAGAGCTATAGACACAGCTATGGGCGCCGCCATCTTGCGGCTGCCCTCTGACTGGGTGGTCACGTGATCCGCCGGGATCAGCATCTGTAAGAGCTGCTGGGTCCTACAGGACCCAGATCAGCTCTATTGTAATGTGTAAGTAACGTGTAGGAGGCTGTATTCCTCCTGCAACTGGGGTTATATGTACCAGCCCCAGTTACAGAGGAAATCAGCCTCCCCCACAAAAAAAAAGGTAATCAGATGTCTATTATGACCTTATGGGGACACAATGTAAAAAAAAAAAATAAAAAGAAAAGTTAAAAAATAAATAAATAAATAGAATAATTTAAAAAAAAAAAATAATACGCCAAGAACACACCATTATTAAAGGTTATAGCCCCACCCCCGACGACACCATACAAAATAAAAATGACCGTAATGGAGCGTAAAAACTATTTTTAAAAGTTTTTTAGTAGCACTTTGTGTTATTAAATAAATAAAAAATGAAATTTAAAAACAGACAAGTTTTCCCTCCTCTTTTGTTTAGATTTTCCCGGATATAAAAAAAAAAAAATTAAAACACATGCAAAAATAAAAACAACATAAAAATAAAGCCCTATGTGTCACCGAAAAAAGACGCAGAAATTAGTTGAATAACGCAAATGATAAAAATGTTACAGCCCTCAAAACCGCACATATAAAAAACCCGAAAAAGTGCTTGCTCTGGAAGGGGGGTAAAGCATCTGGTATGGAAGTGGTTAAAGGAACTTGGCAGGGAGGTTGTTCCTGCCATCTTGGAGAACTAAGCACATATCTTCTGTGGATGTAGGCTTGCTCCAATCCTTCTGTCTCTTCATGTAATCCCAGACAGACTGGATGATGTTGAGATCAGGGCTTTGTGGGGGTCATATCATCAATTCCAGGACTCCTCCACTATGCTATGGAATAAATCCTCACCATTTTCTGATTTACATCCTGGAGTGCTGCCTATCTGTTGCGTTATCTACATGTGATCATATGCCTGATCATTTGGGACTCGCACACTCTGACCGAGTCAGGTTTTGTTCTGGTGCTGCTCTGTACAACTTTTTTGGTATATATATTGTGAGAATGTGAACCCAGAGGGCGCTAGTGAGCGACCCAAAACCAGGATTGAAAAGCTCCTCAGCCACACCCATAGGTGGGGGCACCAACTCCAGATGGAGTGTCTGTAGCAGGAGAGAGTGCTGTGGAGACCTGCAGGGAGACAGGGAACCAGTCGGAGACGGACGGGCGGTCTCTCCCCAGAGGCCTGGGGTCCTGAAAGGACTAACTGAGCCAGGCTGTTTGTTATTTTTTGTTCCGTTTGTAACCTGAATAAAAGCCATTTTACTTTGGATTAGCATCGTCTGAATGCTGCTTCTCCGGCACCCAGTACCGCCTACACCGCTGTCGAGTCCAGGAGGATGCCGCCTGTGAGGCTAAATCCCCCCAAATTGCCACATATGGTGCTTCGGATGCGGGCATAAAGAGATCCACACAAGTCCTGGAAGACAAGTGTTTGGTGACTGCAGTACTGCTAAATGTGCATTGTGGCCTACAGCTGGAAGAAGTCTGTGATTTCAACTGAGAAACTCAGGAGGGGGTGAGTGGAATGACAAAAAATAACAAACAGCCTGGCTCAGTTAGTCCTTTCAGGACACCAGTCCCAGTCCAGTCTTCGACTGGTTCCCTGTCTCCCTGCAGGTCTCCACAGCACTCTCTCCTGCTGCAGACACTCCATCTGGAGTTGGTGCCCCCACCTATGGGTGTGGCTGAGGAGCTTTTCAATCCTGGTTTTGGGTCGCTCACTAGCGCCCTCTGGGTTCACACTCTCACAATATATATATATATATATATATGGTATATCTAATTTTAATAAATAAATTCCCTTTAAACATACATATACAAATAAAGCCACCGGCTAACTGTGCACTGGGATTATGTAACCCTGATTTTTGCTGCCATACCCATGAACCCTTCAAGCTTTCACAAAGCCTTGCTGCAGAAATACCCTACTAGCACTATGTGACTACTTATGGCACGTGACCTCCCGCAGCACAAATCACATGATGAGACATTAGTACATTTCAAATATTAGTTTTCAGCCCATAGACTGAAATGTGAAGCCACTATCATTCTGCAGAATAAATTGTGTCTCAGACATTGTGCGTAGTCGTCTGTGGTCTCAAATTTGCCGAAAATATTCCAGTTGTTTCCTGGACCAAAAAGGGCATGTCTTATAAAATGTCTTATAAAAACCCCACTGTAAAGTGGATGGCCCCACTCATTTTATGTTAGTAAATACAGTATACTTTGTGTGCCTCAAGGAAGGTCCACATACTGTGACACTGAACAGCAGCGACATGGGCGTATCAAGAGCTGTACTACCCATAGCATTTCCTATGTGGCCTGAAGGCTGAGGGTTGGAAGAAATGGCCATAGAGTGAAATTCTTTCTTCCTCCAGACACCATTACGGAGAGCTCCCTGCATACAGATTTATACAGCTAAGGCTACCGTCACACTAGCATTGTGTGACCGTTCGGGGACTGTCCCCCATTCTGTTCAAAATATATGGAGAGAAAAGTCCTGCAAGGAAACCCGGCGGATCCCATTATAGTCTATGGGGTTTCCGCAGGTAACCGCTTTTTAAGTGGATAGGGTTTACGTTTTTTGGATCCCCAAGCGGAACTGAAGAACGGAAACCTGAACACTAGTGTGAACCTAGCGTAATATTAAGCTCAGTAATTCATAGCGTGCCCTCTAGTGGCTGCTGCAGCCATCATGCACACAGCTACATTGCATCTCATTGCATGTGACTAAACTTGGTGCCCGCTCGGAAGCAGCGCAGGCACAGTAGTGCCCGGGTCTCTGCTGTTTCAGACAGGGACCCTGTGGCTGTGCCTGTGATCTGAGATGCCTCTGATCATGGGCATTTAACACCTCAGATGCCACAGTCAAATGGTTACTTTCACTTGCTTTTTGATATTCATTAATGGGGTGGCTCTCCCACCTTGTGATCGCAGGAGCTGTCTGAATTATCACAGCAGCCAGGGGCCTTCTGACATTTGTCCCATAGAGTGACTGCCACAGCAGAAAAAAAAAAATTTCAATGGCTGAATCAGGGGCGTAACTACCGGGGTAGCAGTGGTAGCGACTGCCACAGGGCCCGGAACATTACGGGGCCCAGGGCCCTGTGGCAGTCGCTACCGCGAACCCCACAATCACTGCTATCGTTATACTCCGGGGTCTTTTGAGACCCCGAAGTATAATGATCGGGGGCCCAGGGGAGGTGAGCGAACATAAAAAACACTGTAACTCACCTCTCCGCCGCTCCGCAGGCTTCGGGCCTCTTTGGTGACGTCCCAGACGTCAGCCGACGTCATTATGCGTCGCGACTCCGGCCTGGATCGCGCGAGATCCGACAAGATGGCCGAAGTAGCGCACGGGAGTGCACCGGAGCGAGGAAGAGGTAAGTTGCAGTGTTTTCTATGTTTCTCTCCTCCCCTGGGTCTCCGATCATTATACTCTGGGGTCTGAAAAGACCCCAGAGTATAATAATCGTTCATGGGTGGTCCACTATGGGGCATAATACTGTGTGCAGGGGCCACTATGGGGCAAACTACTGTGTGCAGG
This sequence comes from Leptodactylus fallax, assembly GCA_947044405.1. Classification (NCBI taxonomy): domain Eukaryota; kingdom Metazoa; phylum Chordata; class Amphibia; order Anura; family Leptodactylidae; genus Leptodactylus; species Leptodactylus fallax. The sequence continues at coordinate 355,271 of CAMRHE010000760.1, forward strand.
GGCCACTATGGGGCAAACTACTGTGTGCAGGGGCTACTATGGGGCAAACTACTGTGTGCAGGGGCTACTATGGGGTTGGGGGCGGCGACTTGGGAGGGTTGGGGGCGGCGACTTGGGAGGGTTGGGGGCGGCGGGTTGGGGGGGGGGGCCCCATGTCAAATGTTCGCCTTGGGGCCCAGCCATTCCTAGTTACGCCACTGGGCTGAATTGCTGTTTTTTCACCACTTCGCTTCCCCCAAAAAAATAAATTAAAAACTGATTGAAATATCATACATTCCCCAAAACGGTATCAATAAAAACAACATATTTCTGGAAAGTCATTGGACAAGAAGTCAGTTTCTCTAGTATTCCTATGAGAGCCTCAATGTGAGTCTAATAGGGCTGAATGATGTCACCAACTTCCTGTCCGCATGTAAGACGTTGTGTTAGTTGAAGAGTTGTAATGTTTGTCACATGACACTACTGAGGACTAGAAGGAGTCACCAGCTACTTGTAAGAATGACCTTTACTCCCATTGACATTATGTACCTAATAGGCTGGAGAATAAATATAATTGTAGAGTACTTCTTTATTCTCTAACCCACTGTTAACCTCTGACCCACTCTATTGAAGGGGATATTAAGAATTAACCCATGAGCACCCTAGAGCACCATGGGTATTATAGTTAACCTCTTTATCACCCTGGAACACCATTATTAACCTCTAACTACTTTGTCATTGTCCCATGGGCACAGATTAGTTTGTCTTCCTTCCTTTCTGTATTTTCCCTTGATCTTTGTTCCTTTTTATGGTGACTTTCGGTTGTCTAGCCCTGCTACATGGGTTCTTCTTTGTGTAGAAGATCTGACAATTGACACACCATCCATTCTTTGGTAGTTACTTAAGGGGGTTTGTCCAGGATAAAATGATCTCTCTACACTAAGCTACACACCCTCCCCTGCCTAACTTCTAACTTACTTACTTTACAAAGAATGTATATTTACCTAGATTGCCGGGGCAGTCATGTGGCCGCCCCAGACACATTTTCTGGTGACGTTCTGTTTCCCCGTTTTCGAAAATGGAAAGTCACCAATACTATTGTACTGTGACATCACTGTGTGTATTATCCCTGATCTGTGACATCACTGTGTGTATTATCCCTGTACTGTGACATCACTGTGTGTATTATCCCTGAACTGTGACATCACTGTGTATTATCCCTGAACTGTGACATCACTGTGTGTATTATCCCTGAACTGTGACATCACTGTGTGTATTATCCCTGTACTGTGACATCACTGTGTTATCCCTGTACTGTGACATCACTGTGTGTATGATCCCTGAACTGTGACATCACTGTGTGTATGATCCCTGTACTGTGACATCACTGTGTGTATTATCCCTGTACTGTGACATCTCTGTGTGTATTATCCCTGTACTGTGACATCACTGTATGTATTATCCCTGTACTGTGACATCACTGTGTTATCCCTGTACTGTGACATCACTGTGTGTATTATCCCTGTACTGTGACATCGCTGTGTGTATTATCCCTGTACTGTGACATCACTGTGTGTATTATCCCTGTACTGTGACATCAATGTGTGCATAATCACTATCCTGTGACATCAGTGTTTGCATTATCCTTGTACTGTGACATCACTGTGTATATTATCCCTGTACTGTAACATTACTGTGTCCATTACCCATGTACTGTGACATTACTTTGTGCAATATCCCACTATCACTTTGTGCATTAGCAGGACTGTAATAATCATAAGCAGGCTCAGAATGGCCCATAGGTGAAGCCCCTGAGCCAGGTAGGCCTCCCAACTCACCCTGGCACAATACATTCATTGTACTTCATACAGATACTCATCATACAGCATCCCAACCAGTCTATGAGTCAGTATAATACACTAGATAGATTATTTAAGAGACTACCCAGTTTATTCTTATATATTGTAGACAGACTGGGCAGCTGAGATGACATCTAGAACCAGAGTCAGGTCAACCAGTATCTTTCCTCCCTGGGCGCCATCTTCTCCATCACCAGTAATCTTGCTGCTGCTAAGGTCTGCTAGTGTGTGGGTACATATCCCCAGCACATCTATGCCGGAGTTTCCGCTGCAGAAACCACTAGAAATCAGCAGAGAGAAAAGCCCTACACGGAGGTACACGGTATAAAAATGGCAGACACCCGATGGACCCAAATGACAGAGAGCCGGGTGCAGATGTGAATCTAGCCTCACAGAGCTAAGAGGGTCCTAATGCAAGGCAAGAGCCAGTCAGCAGACTACTGACAGGGACACCGGACAGACACAGCCATAGACAAGGACTAGGCAGCACCAGACTACTGACAGGGACACCGGGCAGACACAATCATAGACAAGGACTAGGCAGCACCAGACTACTGACAGGGACACCGGACAGACACAGCCATAGACAAGGACTAGGCAGCACCAGACTACTGACAGGGACACCGGGCAGACACAATCATAGACAAGGACTAGGCAGCACCAGACTACTGACAGGGACACCGGGCAGAAACAGCCATAGACAAGGACTAGGCAGCACCAGACTACTGACAGGGACACCGGGCAGACACAATCATAGACAAGGACTAGGCAGCACCAGACTACTGACAGGGACACCGGGCAGACACAATCATAGACAAGGACTAGGCAGCACCAGACTACTGACAGGGACACCGGACAGACACAGCCATAGACAAGGACTAGGCAGCACCAGACTACTGACAGGGACACCGGACAGACACAGCCATAGACAAGGACTAGGCAGCACCAGACTACTGACAGGGACACCGTACAGACACAGCCATAGACAAGGACTAGGCAGCACCAGGCTACTGACAGGGACACCGGGCAGACACAGCCATAGACAAGGACAAGGCAGCACCAGACTACTGACAGGGACACCGGCAGACACAGCCATAGACAAGGACTAGGCAGCACCAGACTACTGACAGGGACACCGGGCAGACACAATCATAGACAAGGACTAGGCAGCACCAGACTACTGACAGGGACATCGGGCAGACACAATCATAGACAAGGACTAGGCAGCACCAGACTACTGACAGGGACATCAGGCAGACACAATCATAGGCAAGGACTAGGCAGCACCAGACTACTGACAGGAACATCAGGCAGACACAATCATAGGCAAGGACTAGGCAGCACCAGACTACTGACAGGGACACCGGACAGACACAGCCATAGACAAGGACTAGGCAGCACCAGACTACTGACAGGGACACCGGGCAGACACAATCATAGACAAGGACTAGGCAGCACCAGACTACTGACAGGGACACCGGGCAGACACAGCCATAGACAAGGACTAGGCAGCACCAGGCTACTGACAGGGACACCGGGCAGAAACAGCCATAGACAAGGACTAGGCAGCACCAGACTACTGCCAGGGACACCGGGCAGACACAATCATAGGCAAGGACTAGGCAGCACCAGACTACTGACAGGAACATCAGGCAGACACAATCATAGGCAAGGACTAGGCAGCACCAGACTACTGACAGGGACATCAGGCAGACACAATCATAGACAAGGACTAGGCAGCACCAGACTACTGACAGGGACATCAGGCAGACACAGCCATAGACAAGGACTAGGCAGCACCAGACTACTGACAGGGACACCGGACAGACACAATCATAGACGAGGACTAGGCAGCACCAGACTACTGACAGGGACACCGGGCAGAAACAGCCATAGACAAGGACTAGGCAGCACCAGGCTACTGACAGGGACACCGGGCAGACACAATCATAGACAAGGACTAGGCAGCACCAGACTACTGACAGGGACACCGGACAGACACAGCCATAGACAAGGACTAGGCAGCACCAGACTACTGACAGGGACACCGGGCAGACACAATCATAGACAAGGACTAGGCAGCACCGGACTACTGACAGGGACACTGGGCAGACACAATCATAGACAAGGACTAGGCAGCACCAGACTACTGACAGGGACACCAGGCAGACACAGCCATAGACAAGGACTAGGCAGCACCAGACTACTGACAGGGACATCGGGCAGAAACAATCATAGACAAGGACTAGGCAGCACCAGACTACTGACAGGGACACCGGGCAGAAACAGCCATAGACAAGGACTAGGCAGCACCAGACTACTGACAGGGACACCGGCAGACACAGCCATAGACAAGGACTAGGCAGCACCAGACTACTGACAGGGACACCGGGCAGACACAATCATAGGCAAGGACTAGGCAGCACCAGACTACTGACAGGGACACCGGGCAGACACAATCATAGACAAGGACTAGGCAGCACCAGACTACTGACAGGGACACCGGGCAGACACAATCATAGGCAAGGACTAGGCAGCACCAGACTACTGACAGGGACACCGGGCAGACACAATCATAGACAAGGACTAGGCAGCACCAGACTACTGACAGGAACATCAGGCAGACACAATCATAGGCAAGGACTAGGCAGCACCAGACTACTGACAGGGACACCGGACAGACACAGCCATAGACAAGGACTAGGCAGCACCAGACTACTGACAGGGACACCGGGCAGACACAATCATAGACAAGGACTAGGCAGCACCAGGCTACTGACAGGGACACCGGGCAGAAACAGCCATAGACAAGGACTAGGCAGCACCAGGCTACTGACAGGGACACCGGGCAGAAACAGCCATAGACAAGGACTAGGCAGCACCAGACTACTGACAGGAACATCAGGCAGACACAATCATAGGCAAGGACTAGGCAGCACCAGACTACTGACAGGGACATCAGGCAGACACAATCATAGACAAGGACTAGGCAGCACCAGGCTACTGACAGGGACACCGGGCAGACACAATCATAGACAAGGACTAGGCAGCACCAGACTACTGACAGGGACACCGGACAGACACAGCCATAGACAAGGACTAGGCAGCACCAGACTACTGACAGGGACACCGGGCAGACACAATCATAGACAAGGACTAGGCAGCACCAGACTACTGACAGGGACACTGGGCAGACACAATCATAGACAAGGACTAGGCAGCACCAGACTACTGACAGGGACACCGGACAGACACAGCCATAGACAAGGACTAGGCAGCACCAGACTACTGACAGGGACACCGGGCAGACACAATCATAGGCAAGGACTAGGCAGCACCAGACTACTGACAGGGACATCGGGCAGAAACAATCATAGACAAGGACTAGGCAGCACCAGACTACTGACAGGGACACCGGGCAGAAACAGCCATAGACAAGGACTAGGCAGCACCAGACTACTGACAGGGACACCGGGCAGAAACAATCATAGACAAGGACTAGGCAGCACCGGACTACTGACAGGGACACCGGGCAGACACAGCCATAGACAAGGACTAGGCAGCACCAGACTACTGACAGGGACACCGGGCAGACACAATCATAGACAAGGACTAGGCAGCACCAGACTACTGACAGGGACACCGGGCAGACACAATCATAGACAAGGACTAGGCAGCACCAGACTACTGACAGGGACACCGGGCAGACACAGCCATAGACAAGGACTAGGCAGCACCAGACTACTGACAGGGACACCGGGCAGACACAATCATAGACAAGGACTAGGCAGCACCAGACTACTGACAGGGACACCGGGCAGAAACAGCCATAGACAAGGACTAGGCAGCACCAGACTACTGACAGGGACATCGGGCAGACACAATCATAGACAAGGACTAGGCAGCACCAGACTACTGACAGGGACATCGGGCAGACACAATCATAGACAAGGACTAGGCAGCACCAGACTACTGACAGGGACACCGGGCAGACACAATCATAGACGAGGACTAGGCAACACCAGACTACTGACAGGGAGATCAGGCAGACACAGCCATAGACAAGGACTAGGCAGCACCAGACTACTGCCAGGGACACCGGGCAGACACAGCCATAGACAAGGACTAGGCAGCACCAGACTACTGGAAAATACATTTATGTAGGTGACATTTCAGGACTGTGTGAGCGACTGTCGGGTCATATTTGCATGTAGCTGTATAGTGGCCCCCAGAAAGAATATCAGTAGCGGGCCCTAGGCAGCCCATCAGACATTCATCACAAGCTTTATATTTTCTGATCCTGGTTATGGGCCCCATGGTTAGTCTGCTGATAGGAGATACCCTGGAGCTGTGGACTAGAATGAAAAACTTGACCCAGTGTAAAGCAGCCATGACACTGGTGCCCTGCTCATGCCGCTCCTTACATCTGCTTATCTGATCGGCCCCCTCCTCCTATCTCCCACTAGGAATACACAGAAAGTGGGCGGGACCTGAATGTAGTGGGCGGGACCTGTCACTTACACGGGGCGTGTGCTGTCGGAAAGTTTATGGGCGTGTCCCAGTAGTAAGCTTTCGAACTCGCCTTGGGGAACCCGCGGAAAAGGGAGCGGATAAGGATTAGAGGTGTGGTATATGCAAATAAGAGGCGTGTCATGTTGGGCGCTTACAGGGCGGGGTGGGGCTAATTCCAGAGCGGGGCGTGGCTAGGTCGTCGTACACCCGGCTGTGCTTCCCGGAGAGTCACACACGCTATGGCCGGGCTGGCTGTCTCCATAGCCGGCTTGTTGACGCTCTTCTTCCTGCCGCCGCTTATCGCCTCTCAGAGCAATTCTTCCTCGCCGCAGGACTTGCCGCTTATCCTAGGCTATCGGCTGGAGCACAGTGACGGGGAGTTTGAGCTGTCAGCGGCCGGGGAGCTGGAAGTGAGGGAGGGCAGTGAGCTGCGGCTCCGCTTCTATGGACTCTACCTGCGGCCCGATATCGGGCACCTAATCACCTTTACCGAGGCGTCCGCAGGCCTGCAGGACAACCGGAGCTGCCTGGAGGACACCCGGGACTTGGTGCGGCACCCTGCTGGCTTTAATGTGACTGACGAGGCCGATGGCACGGCGGCCCTGCTCCGCCTGGAGGTGCTGCCGCTGCGGAAGAGCCAGAGCTCCCGCCTGTACGTGCTGTGCACCCGCCGGGGCCCCGGCTTACCTTGGACTCTGCACTCGGGACCGGACGGGCGGCTGCGGGTGTTGGAGGAGCACAAGCCGCTCCTGCCCGTGTGGCTGCAGGCGATCATCATCGCGATCCTGCTCACCCTGTCCGGGATCTTCAGCGGCCTGAACCTGGGGCTGATGGCTCTGGACCCGATGGAGCTCCGGGTGGTGCAGCGCTGCGGCTCCGAGCGGGAGAGGAGGTACGCCGCCAAGATCGAGCCGGTGCGCCGCCAGGGGAACTACCTGCTGTGCTCGCTGCTGCTCGGGAACGTGCTGGTCAACACCACCCTCACCACCCTGCTGGACGAGCTGATCGGCTCCGGCCTCTGGGCTGTGGCCGCCTCTACCATGGGCATCGTAGTGCTGGGGGAGATCGTGCCCCAGGCCCTCTGCTCTCGGCACGGCCTGGCCGTGGGGGCCAACACGCTGTGGCTCACCCGCATCTTCATGGTGCTCACCTTCCCTGTGGCCTACCCGGTGAGCCGCCTGCTGGACTGTGTGCTGGGCCAGGAGATCGGGACCGTGTACAACCGGGAGAAGCTGCTGGAGATGCTGAAGGTTAGTAAGGAGGAGAGATGGGGAGCAGAGCCATCTACAGGGGGTGTGAGGAGCCAGAGCTCTCCAGCTAGAGGACTACAAGCCCCAGCAGGTTGTTGGCTGCTGGGCCTTGTAGTTCTCCTTCCCTTAGGTACTTGCCCAGTTGCTAACCATGGAAGAAGAGATCACTACCTAAGGCTATGTTCACATCTGCATTTGGAGACTCAGTTGCAATGTGTGCCCAGAATCAAAGTCCTGCAAGTCTGGTAGTTTGTTTAAAAGTAGGGACACCAGATGATCCCATGACAGTTAATGGGGTCAGTTGGGCTCCGATTGTGACCACTGTTGTAGTAGTCCGCCTATCTGTTCTGATCTTCCAACGGATGGACAGAACAACGGACATACCTATGCTAGTGTGAACATGGCGTCAGAGAGTGGATTCTGTAGTATTGGTCCGTATTCTCTCCATTATGATGGATCTGTAATAGTAGATAGCTTATGGTCCCAATCATTTCTATGGCCCTATACATAGATTGTAGATTACAGATCTGTGTAGGGGCCATAGGACAGAGCCGCTAAATATGGAGCATGTCCTGTTCTTACCTGTTTTTGTGACTCGGTCCTTCTACTGTGAAATATACGGGTGGTACACGGCTGCCATCTGTTCTGTTTTCCACAGACCTGGACATGACTACAGTCATGGGCATGAAGCCTGCGTTGTCTGTTCTGACTGATGGTGCACTGTGACTTGTAGCCATGTGACATAAGGTCACAGTTTCACGCTAATGAATGTGGTTGCGCTGAGGTCCAGGAGGTTTGGATTTCTGTTGGGTCGCAACGCAGCTCTGTTTGCTATCATTAGTTGTGATGTAGCAGCACAACACTGCGTCACGTGCTTGCAAGTCACCCTATTGCCTTAGTCCTACGGTGGTTCTTTAAATTGTCCTTTATGTGGTACTGTATTGGTGGTTTGTTACGTCTGTGATCTGGTCCACAGATTGAGATCAAAGTATTCATCTTGGATGGTTCACTTTCCAAGCAACTAACACTTCATTGGATGACGTGCCATATCTAAATATGTGCCTGTACACACTAGATGAATGTCAGCTATCCGGTGGACTGACCAGCCACCTTGTGTGTGGGAGTGTGCGGACTTTCCCTATTACCAGATGTCCAAGAAAATGAGTATTAGTCACTTAGATTTCAGTACACTAGGTCTGTAGAGTTCGTAGGCCAAACCACCAGCAACCAACTCCCTTTTTTTTTTAATTTACTTTTTTTTTTTTTTATTTAATACTAAGTTTGGCTCTTACGTGTGGGGACAAAGTAAGGGAGCTAGTGATTGAATTTCTATTAAAAAAAAATAATAATAATAAAATTCAAGAAGCTATGCATCTAATTATACAATATTGATAATTGTATAATATAATTAACCTCTTCCTGACATCCGTCTTAATAGTATGGTGAATGTCGGGATTTTAAATATGGCGCCTGCTCAGGAGCTTAGTCGCTGAGTCTCTGCTGTATTAAACGGCGGAGACCCGGCAGCAGTGCCTACAATCGGAGTCCCCTCTGATCTCGAGAAATACATTTCCTAAGTCAAATGTGACCAAGACGTCTGATGACCTGCAGAGTGTTCTTCCAGATAGTCATACCCCGGAGCAAGCTCCAGGGTCGCTGGTCTATGTCCATGACAGCCTGGAGCCTTTTGAAGTCTCCCAGGCCTGAGATTTGCTATACTTCAATTCCATAGAGCTGAATAGATTTCTCAATATACTGCTATGAATTAGTGTTGCAGTAAATTGTATTATTGATCATACCCGAAAGGGTTCTAAAAATAAAATAATAAAAAAAAAATCTAAAATTTTAAATCGGCTTTTTCTCTAGATCACAAATATATAAAAATTCCCATATCTGAAAATGCTCAAGCTATAAAAATATTTATCCCATACAGTAAACACTGTAGCAGGAAAATTGAACAAAAATCAATCAAAATGTCAGATAATACCCAAAATGGTATAAATAAAAAACTTGTCGCCCCCCCCTCCCCCAAAACTAATATGCCTTAGGCTAGGTTCACATCTGTGTTGAGCTCTCCGTTGTTCTGATCCGTCTGGGTCCGTCCCGAGAGCCGGACCGCTAAAACCCCATTGACTATATTGGGGTCAGCCGGGTGTCCACCATTTTCATAATGAAAGTGGTGGAGAGAAAAGTCCTCCGTGTCTTACACCGCTCCTAGCTCTTAAATGAAAACATTAAGTTACAGGTGTCAGAATATGGCAACTCAAAGAAATTAATTTATTTTTTCAGTTTTTGATTTCTGTTAAGGTGTTAAAACATAACAAAAATTATATAATTTTTGGCTGCACAGTGTATACTGTATAAACAAACCCTATAAGAAAATGTCACAAATGCAGTTTTTTGTTTTTCTAGTCCCACCCTATTCTGAATTTTTTTTTTTTTCCAGCTTCCTAGTACAGTGTACAAAATATTAAATGTTGCCTTTCTGAAGTATAGTTTGTTCTACATAAAAATAAGCCTTCATACACTGAACTGAAAAATGGAAAAAGTTATGGTGGGGAGTAAAAACAAAAAAATGGCTGTAGCGGGAAGGGGTTATTCATAGGATTTTGAAGCCAGAGTTGGAGTAGGCAACTTTTTTTTTCTCTACCAAAAGCTGACTCTTATGGGGGTGTTCACGCGTAGGAATTTGATGCTGAATTTGTCAAGCAGAAAACTTCTGCTTTAGGAATTTGATGTAGATTTTTTTTTTTTTTTTTTTTTTTTTTATGCTTGTCAAAATCCAGACTAGGATTTTTTTTATGCGGAGTATGGAAAAAGCGTGCCACGCTATTTTGGTTTAAATGGGCAGAGCCAATTTCTGCGAGCGGGTTTTGACCAATTCCGCACCGAAGGAAAAGGTGTATTTTCTGCCTCCCATTCCATGGGAGTTCTCTGGTGGAATCCGCCTGAATAACGAGTAAGACGTTTAAATTTTTTATTTTTTTTTCCTAGCTAAAAAATCAGCTACTGCACATCGTTGAAATGAACGGGAGGCGGATTCTGAGTCAAATTCCTACGTGTGAACGCACCCTAACTCCACAACTTGGGAGATAAGCTGCTGGAACATGTTTACTGCTCCTCTCCCCATTCAGAAAACATGCATCCTCAGAAGAGCAGAGTGTGCACGTCTATGTGGGGGTGGGGGGTAAGGTGCCAAAGCTGTCAGTTGACAGCTATCTAAGGTGTTAGACCAGATTAAGCATATAATAATAATAATAATAATAATATAATATTATTATTATTATTTCTAATTTTTTTAAATTCGGCTGGGGGAGGTGGAAAAAAAAAATACTCACCTGTCCCTGGTGCTTTGTTGCCTCCCACCATGGTCTGGTCCTGCTGCTAGGCTGTCTTCTTTTGTCGGAAGTCTTCTCCAGCTGTGACGTCTGCCGCTGATTGGCCTTGGCGGTCACGTGACCACTGAGGCCAACCAGCGGCCTAAGGAAAGGACCCATGGATGTCGCAGGTAGTGATGTCGCAGGTAGTGATGTCGCAGGTAGTGATGTCGCAGGTAGTGATGTCGCAGGTAGTGATGTCGCAGGTAGTGATGTCGCAGGTAGTGATGTCGCAGGTAGTGATGTCGCAGGTAGTGATGTCCCCATGTCCTTCGCTGAGGCTGCTGATTGGACAACCCCTTTAACACTGCTTAAAGGGGTTGGTGAATGGTCCTCCCTAAGGGGATTATTTTAACAAAGATATAGGTGAAATATTGTAATGTCTGGTTTTGGGTCCAACTGCTGACACATGCCCACAGCTGGAAGAAAGTGGCATTGGTAGTAGGATAAACCAGTAACCTGAAAAAAATTCCCAAAAAAAAAAATGTCAGGACCTGGATGTCCTCTACTATGACATAATGTCAAGTGGTGACCACATCCAGTGGCTGTATACATATTGGTCATGTTATTTCAACTCTAGTGGATGGTCACCAATACTTTAGTAATATTGTATGGTTAAACTAATTATTGACTTCACTGTATAATGAAGTATCTTGGAAAACCCTTGTCCTGATGGTCTGTCTGATTAATGATGTCAGAGGTTTTAGCGACATGACATCAATGTTTCTCCTGTATGGACACAGAGATAACAACGAATCAAAGTTCAGCTTCCATTATCAAGACTTCAGCACGGTGGCTCAGTGGTTAGTTCTGGAGTTCGAGGTTTGAATCTGACCAAGGGCAACCTCTACAAGAAGTTTGTATGTTCTCCCTGTGTTTGTGTGGGTTTCCTGTAGGTACTCCGGTTTCCTCTCACACTCCAAAGACATACTGATAGGGCTCACAAGCTAAATTCCCTATATGGGACAGCGATAGACACTGTCTGCAAAGTGCTGCAGAATATTTTAGAGCTATACAAGTAAGCTAAATATTTGGAAATTTGGACTCTGGTTGATATTGCAACAAGGGCACTTTAATGCATGGGGCACAAGTGCACCTCATGACTGTACTCCAGTATTTTAGTGAATATGTAGTATAAAACATTTTTGTGCTTTTCACTACACTTCTGCGGTTTAATTATTGGTAATGTAAGTTATTTTATTGGTATAATCCGTTATTAGTTCCCAGCGGTGTCTTCTTGCCCGGCAGCACCTTTTATCCTGAGTTATCTTCTCCATGTATAGTAATCCCTCTGCCCTTTGTGTTGCGATGACTGATTGTTCTAACATGATGCAAGGAAAACTTTCTATAAAAAACTTTTCGATAAGCCCTGCACAGTATGGCGCAGCATTGTACACGTGCCTGACTGTGTAGTGCTGATAGTGTCTGCTCTGGACGTGACAGATAGTATTACTAGAGGAATTTACATAATTGTCTCGGCTCTAGTCTTACGGTATGACATAACAACTGTACAAGGTGTCTCTGTTATGCCGCATGTCCTCTATAAGAGTCAATGAAGATTAGCCTCTGTTCACACTAAATGTGGCCTCAAAGGATATTTCAGGTTAGGCGAGAATGTTTTTCTTTTTCTCTGTATATCACTTGCATTGTTCTCTATAGATGTGACATATGGAGAAAATACAGTGGAGCAACTTCTGAACCAGAGACGTAAAAGTCATAACCTATGGACATAACATATGTCTAAGGATATGTACAACCCATGCTATGCACTAAGAACAGAGGCTAAATAGCAGCCGGGAAAATTGCCTGAGAAATAGCATGTTCTATTATTTAACAGACCTGTCACATGGGCCGTTTAAAAAAAACAAAAAAAAACCTTGTCGTGTGAATAAACACTTACGGTATAAGCCTTCGCTCCATTGTTGCACCATGTGATCTGCACTCTGACTCTCATATGGCGTCTTCTGGGAGACAGGAAGTCACTCTCTACATTCCCAATAAGGGTCCTATAGGAATGTATAGAAAGACTGACTAATGGTGTACACAGGGCACTGTGTTTCGGAGGTCATGTGGTGCAGCCGAGGAACAGTGCTTGTGAATAGAATTAACACTATTTACTGGATGTCCATTACTATTCGACACAAAAAATTATTTCTATTTTTCTGATGAATGTTTTAAGGTAATTTTCTCAGGACAACACTTTTTTATATGTCAATAGCAAAATTATTTGTCTTAAAATAAACCAAATTTAATCCAATTTCCTGTTGTTGCAGGTTACAGAACCCTATAGTGGTCTGGTTCGAGAAGAGATGAATATCATCCAGGGGGCTCTAGAATTACGCACTAAGACAGTAGAGGATGTGATGACCAAGGTGGAGGACTGCTTTATGCTGCGCAACGATGCCATTTTAGACTTTAACACCATGTCCAGCATCATGGAGAGTGGCTACACCCGTATACCGGTGTACGAGAATGAGCGCTCCAATATTGTGGATATCCTATATGTCAAAGACTTGGCCTTTGTAGATCCTGACGATTGTACCCCTCTGAGCACCATTACACGTTTCTACAGTCACCCTGTCCACTTTGTGTTCAGTGACACCAAGCTGGACGCTGTGCTCGAGGAGTTCAAGAAGGGTAGGTGTCTGTCACGTGAACTGAATATGTTTGTACAAGGAAACCACTTTCCTGAATTTAAAGGGAATTTAAGTTTATATAATATATTAAGGAATTTATTACTTTTGTTTAAAGTTTCCCTGAGTGTTGCTATGGAGAATCCTTATTCAGTCTGTATAGCATTAACTATACAGGCTGGGAATGACTAGTAGTACAAGCAGAGAGGCAGGTTCTGGTGCTGTAAATACTTATATAGCGCCATCATATTCCGCAGCGCTTTACAGACATTGGCAGTCACTGTCCCATATAGGGCTCACAATCTACATTCCCTGTCAGTATGTCTTTGGCGTGTGGGAGGAAACAGGAGTACCCGGAAGAAACCCACGGAAACACGGGGAGAACATACAAACTCCTTGCAGATGTTGTCGTTGGCTTGATACAAACCCAGGACTCCAGCGCTAACCACTCAGCCACCGTGCTGCTCTGTTTATTAGGTGATTTTATTTCTTATATAAGATTTAATTTATCTGTCCCTAAGTAACACAAAGATCCCTGACAGCAAAGCTTCTCTCTCCCTGTAGGTATCTCTCACTATCTGTCAGCTAGATAATGAAAGAGTGCAGAGGGATAGATGAGCCCTGGTGATAGCCATCATTGCTAACAACAGATGTAACTAGAAACTATACCATGTGTATACTACACGCTATACACGGGGAAGATCAACTGTCCTTGGCAACGCTCAGAGTATTGCTAAGGAGAAACTTTAGAACTCATTATTATTTTTTTTTTTTTAATGTAATAATAAGCAAACCAATTCACCCTATTCTATAGCCTGACAGTGTTTGCCCCTTTTATCTACTGCACATGCGTATGTCAACGTCCCATTTATAAATGAATGCCAGCCTGGTGGGTTTTTACCACCCACGACAGAAAGCCCGGGTGTAATTTCCCTTTTTTCAATCATAAAGGAGTTTAAAAAATCATAAGATTAGGAAGTGTAATAAAATAAAAGTAACCATTTCCCAGTGCTCCGATGCAACCATTGTGGTGGTACCTACCAGTCTTTGCTTACTCCTGAAGCAGTGGTGGCACACACCTCCATGTGCCAATGACTGGCCTCAGCAGTGGGTGTATAGCATAAGACCTCTGAGGCTGCTGATGGCTCAGTAGTGGGCATGGGTTGGTATGTGCAGCCAAACCATGACTATGGTCATATTGAAAGAAATGGTATACTCCAAAGCATTGTATACCCTAAGTGTCTTCATACATCAATCTGTGATTCTTATTCTGGTAAGCAAGAAGTAACAGATTGCTGGCATCATCTCCAGACGGGTACGTTTGTGTTGAGTCTGATTCAGAAGATTGACCTTGTGTACACAGATCTACCCGTCCTCCTTCTAAGTCCAAAAGTCTTGTTTCCCTGAATTTTCATAATGAAGGGCACTGAGGACCTCACCAGGCCCTGCTATTCCCTGTCATTGTGTAATTACCTGCTTGGCACTAGAAGCCTAGTTTATATCCCGTATACACTGCACCCATTGTGTGCGCGGGCTGGGAATATTGCACAATTGTCTAGGCAATTACCTGTGGATTTAGTTTTCATAATAACTGGATATTGCAAGATGTTTATAATAGAATTTTTATATGCCACCTGCCAACAGGTGACTAGGGAGAAGGTGGAGGTGGCTTTATATGTGGGCACATATAAGACTTGGGTGGTCCATGTTTATGTTGAGACCAGAAGGTTACCATTACATCAGTGAGTTGCTTATTCTTTCTTTCCGTCTTTGTTCTCTGAAGGAAAGTCTCACTTGGCCATTGTACAGAAGGTGAACAGTGAAGGAGAAGGAGACCCGTTCTATGAAGTGATGGGGCTGGTTACCCTTGAAGATGTCATAGAAGAAATTATCAAATCAGAGATTCTGGATGAATCTGATCTTTATAGTAAGTCTTTGGTTTGTTTTTTTCCTACCATCTGTGAATGTTTCTTAAAGCACTGACCTCCTGATCCACAAAGTATCAGAGTAGGGAGACATGGAAGCCATGCGTGCTCCCTTGAAATTTTGGGAAAAGTTATGCAAATTAGCTTTCCAAGTTGGGATAAGTTAAACTGCCACCGAGTGTAACTGGGAAAACTAAATTCAATGACTTTTATCTATTCCTAAGAAATGATGCCAAGTAAAGGTTCCTGCCCACATGTATTTTTTTTGTCTGCTTTAATTTTAAAAACAGACACCTGACCCATTCTAGTCGAACATCAGACAGCCCGGCGCAGATGTGAACATAGCCTAAGTCTCCCTACACTGATACAGCAGTCTCTTTAAGGACACAGGCCCAGATTTATTAATAGTTAGAACAAACTAAGCTAGGCAGTCTGAAAATACACCAGATTTATCACCATGACTGATGCTGGATGATAAATCTGGTTTATCTTTTAGACTGACTAGGCTGCATTTATAAAACCATTAAATTAGTTAGCTTTGTGACCAAATTTTTCGGCACTATTTTGGCGCATTTAAGCCACGACTCCTTTTTATGAGATTCCACGCCCACATGTCAAAGCATGTTGGAAAATTCTATCCCAGCCAAGATGCGTGCCAGAGATGCCACTTTGCGCCAAAGATGTGCCATGTTTACTTCAGTGTCTAGTCATAACCACAGTAGTAAATCTGGTTCGCTATGTACTCCCCCCTGAACAGAGTTAGTGGCTTCTCATCTATTCACCCAGTCCCCTTCTCTGTGCCGATGAGGGGCAAGAAGCCTATAACAAGTGTCTGCAGATGTGTTTTTTTCCTTTTGCTAGAGATTTTCTGGTTTGGCTTATATCCCAAGTCAGATCACAAGACTTCTTTGAAAGTTGGGCATTAATATATAGGAAGCTTCCAATAAGTAGCACTAGAGGCTTTTCCAACTAGAAAAACTATTTTGAATTTTGAATACCTTTTTCCTGCATCTTTGGACAATGAACCCCTGAAGAGTATGTCAAAGAATTGAATATTTAGAAAATGTATAAAAAGAGACTCTCCAGAAGGTCAAAATGATATTTAAAGGGTTTGGCACATTAAAAACACAGGATGGGCGTAAGGGTCCGACCGCTGGTTTCCCCCAGTGATCAGGAGGAGTCCCCCATTCCTTCTCCATGTGAATGAAGTGCCAATGCGCTTGTGTGACCGCTGCTTCATTCACTTCTGCCTTAGATTGGCAGCTGTATCGCGGGCTCACCAGTAGCCCTGTGCATGAAGAACCGACTTCTGTCATAGCCAAATCACACATGCAGTTTTTGTTTTGTTTGTACTTTTTTTTTCCATCTTTTTAGATTGACAATTTCACTAAGGAAAGGCTGCATGTGTGATTCCAGTCTTGGGCTAAGGCCGCACAGTGCAGACATTCTGCAGTTGATGGCAGTAGGTTTGCTGCCGACATGTTTGCGCCATGAGGACTAAGATAAATTTCTACTGAGTAAAACATTGTTGGCCTTGCCATATCCTAAGATATCAATATTTGATTGCTGTGGACCCAGTCTCTATAACCCCCTACAGCTGATAACCAGAATGAAGGGCTGTGGTGGCCCCCTCAAAGTTTACCCAGGCAGATTGTGTCATCTGTAGATGTGGCTGGTGCGCTATCTCAGCCCCATTCAGCAAGTACAGCTGACTCTGATATTTGGCGAGCTTGGGCCTACAGTTATCAACCGCCGGCCCAATGTAAGGATAGGCCAACAAACTCCATAAAAGACTGTATTAAATACCAAGACTTAGCTATCCTCTCCAGGAAAGTGAAAAAAATCTGGTCTTCTGGTAGATCCCATTACAGATTCGATACCCGAACAGCAATCTATTACGTAATGCAGCGGCTCCTCCATTTATAGGCAAATATTCCACCTATGATTGTAGAAAAGATGGACGATAACAGGGTGTGTGCTGCAATGGTGCCAACATAGGACATCATACTCATTTATTGCAACAGAATAGATAAGAGATTCACATGAGGGCAGCAGGATCTTACATTTTTTTTTTCTGAGGCCGAAATGTGGTTTTAGTGTTGTATAATGACTAACCTGAAATAAACTTGCTCCTATTGTATATATGATGGCCTTATCATGGTAGGGGATCATTTGTCAGAGCAGACTCTGTATTCTAATGTGACTCAGCTTTTTGTCAAGATTCATCATGACAACGCAGATCTGCAAGAAAGACAAACCTCTTTTTCTTAAGTTTAATGACATACAGTATATAGACTCACAAGGTCCATATTGTCTGAATTTGCCAATCTTGGTGGTATTGGAAACGATCTGATGTGTATAGGGGGTCTCCTGATTCTCCTTTAACAGCAGATGTCTGGGAGAGAAGGATCAGGTAGTTGGAGTTAATATACCTGATCCTTTTGTTCTTAGGGCGATAAAGTATGGGCAGAGCTGTCTGGCAGCGTGTTAACCCCCATTAGGAAAACTCATGCTTGCCTCAGCCTATGTGTGAATAGGAGTGTTGGGAGAGAGTGCCGTCAACCAAATACTTGGTTTTATGACAGCTGTCTAAAGGGCAATGCCTGGATAAGTCTCGGTGTGTTTGGCATCGGAGTCTTTCACCAGCAGTATACATTAGAAAGGTTTCTCAATGTATCTGATAGATAACTCTGAATGTAAAAAAAATGTGTGTGTGTGTATAGATATATATATATATTTTTCCCCTCCTTGTGATCAATGTATACATACTTAATGCAGGCTGATAGGGAGCTTGTTTGGCCTCCTTCAGGTGAATGCAACCCTAGGTAAAAGTTTGACTTATTCTTTGGGCCCTGTTCCCAGTGTATACATCAAATGTATGGCTCAGAGACTTTGTCTAAGGACAGTCTACTAGTCAGGCACACTGACAGGCATTAGGGCAGGTTGCCTGCTTCAATAAGGAAAGGGAATAAGCATCTGGCAGCAGCTTATCTCACAGCGAGGAGTAGGGCGGGGGCATGCTAAAATCCAATATATCCAGTGATTGTTTCCATGATGTCTTGAATGTATCTGTGTCGGAGCTTCAGCTTTATATACAGTAAGGACTATCTGCCAGTGGCTTAGTTCCTGGGCTCTCTTTAAGTGTATGTAAGCTCTGCAGGTCACGTGTCAGCCTGCGGTTTATCAGCTCCTATGTTCTTTTTGCTATCGGTGTGAGTATTTTATTTGCTCAGTGTTTCCAAAGCCAAGACAAGCGATTGCACAAGATGACATGACAAGCTCCTATGTAAATATCCAGCTCTATTGCCAGCAACGATTAATAGACTCTGAAGTCGCCTGCAACAAGCAAACTATTCAGGAGACAGAAACCTTCTCAGCGAGGCGTTAGATGATGTTACCATCAGTACGCGCTTGTCTGTTCTCATTCATCACACCTGTCAGCACGTCTGAGCCCAGTATCATGGTATGTACTGTGGTACAACAATGTCATGATGTATAATGCGGAGAAAAGTCAGGGAGCATTGATATAAGAAACAAGGAGTCACACTGGAGCTATAAGCGTCTTCACTCCTTGTAAGGGGTAGAACAAACACCGGCCATTCATTGTGCACTACTGCGCCATTTTGTGGGCCAGGTACACCCATGTATTCATTGGACTGTGTACATTACCACTAGTACAGATACTATCGGGGTGCTGCACCCTTTTCAGCGTATTGAATCCATGCCAACTACTTCAAATTGTTTAAAAACAACCCCCCCCCCCCAGAAAAAAAAATACCTGGGCCTTTTGTGAATTTTAAATCCAGATGCAAAACATTCCAGGTTTTTTTTAGTTACGGACATATGAATAACACCTTAGGCAACATCATGCACACGACCATGTTCGTGTACCTGGGCGGTGATTAAATGGCATGGACAGCACATGGATGACATGTGTTGCGGGGGTGTTTTTTCTGCATGGCATCGCAAAGACGCACATAGCTCGAGCACCATTGCAGCGGCCACTGTAACACTGGGTCCAGCTGACATTCTCTCCCGTAAACTTCTTCTTAGCATGCTGAGGATGAAGAGTATCGACCCCCATCCTCCCTCCACTTCAGGATCAGCACTGGCTAGGTTTGCCTGGACGTCTCCTGGGACTTCAACTACCACGCTTCCTACAAACATGGCCAGTGTCTCCCTTTTCAGTTCCGGAAATAGCGCAAAATCTGACCAGCAGGGACCTCTGCTCAGTCCCTCATGTGAACAGATTCCCTGTGTGCCAGCTTCTATGCTACAGGGGCCCAGACACCACTTCTTCTCACAGAGATCTGTGACATGTTGGAAGCCTTGCCCACCAGAGCTAACCTGGAAGCCCAGTTGGCCCGCCTGCCCGCCCTCTGCGGACATCCAGCTTTGACATTGCGTGCTGCCTGTTCCTTCACGGGCCCCATTCACTGATGTTGTTGAACACTTGTCCGCAAAATGGACAAGAATAGGACATGCTCTGAGTTTTACCCTGGGCTCATGGCCCAATACATGGTACTTTGAAAATACATGGTCGTGTGTATGTAAATGAATAGGCTAGCGCAGCCGTGTGTCTTGCACCTTTTGATCCTGCTCTTATTCAAGTTGTGGACAGCCATTATGGGATTGCTTATAATGCAGTCCTCTAGTGGTGTATTTATTAATGTGACCTCAATGGTGGAGTAATACACGCTAGTTACCTTATAGGCTATTCTCAGTTTGACTTATGGCAAAATTAAGGTAACATGTCTGGGGCAGTGCAGTAGTTATACGAGGCAGCCAATCCAATTCCAGCTATGATGGCGGCGACATGACTGGTTGTTATAGAAATGAAGCCACCTTTCTTTCCTATTAGTTTTTATGGCTTTTCTCAGTTGTACCTTTTACCACATACAGATCTCAAATAGGTTCTTGTATTGCTGAAATACATATAAAGTTCATAATGTAAATGGTCTATGTTCTCCTATTTCTCAGCTGACAATCGCAGTAAGAAGCGTGTTGGTCGTCGCCAGGACAAGAAGGATTTTTCAGTTTTCAAGGATCCAGAACATGAACTAAGAGTTAAAATCTCCCCTCAGCTGCTCCTTGCTGCCCACCGCTTCTTATCCACAGGTGAGTGAGTAAAAATAAAAAATCTCTGAACATGTTATGTACAGTTGTTTTACCAACCAACAATTCAGGATGTCTGATAATCTGGCATTCAGATTGGTTTTATTTTATAGCACTGGTTTATTGTTCTCAGATTGTTAAAGGAGTTACCCGGTTTCTAACATTGATGGCCTACCTTTAGAATAGGCCCTCGATATTAGGTATGCAGGGGTCCGACCCCCACAGATCACAGGGACCGAGGCTGCGCTGACCCATATACTTCATCCCTAAGGAAAGCCACCAATCTTAGAAAGTGGATGACCCCTTTTAAAGTGTGTTTTGTTCTGTTTAAAAGTGGATTGGTCATGGAGCAGAAGCCTGGACACCAGTGTGAACAGTGCCTTAGATTGCCTCATCACTAGATCTTTTGCTCTTTCAGAGGTGGCCCTGTTTGCACCTGCCATGGTGTCGGAGAAGACCCTTCTGCGGCTCCTGAAGTATCCGGATGTGGTGCAGGAGCTGCATTTCAATGAGGATGAGAAGAAGGCATGTGAACATTACCTGTATCTGCGCAACAAGATGGCGGACTACTTCATCCTGATCTTACAGGTATGAGGATTGTGAGATTTTCAGGGGATTAGCTCACAGGATCGTATCTTCCTGGGTTAGATGGAATGGCACAGCAAGAATTACAGTCCAACAATTTTCTGTTTTAACTGACCTCAGCCGGTTTTATTCCACAGGTTGCCCATAAAAAACAACCGTAAACTCGAAATCCCAAAGCCTTGTCCAGGTGCTAACTAAACAAAGAGCAGTTCCTGACTTCTTGGACAAGGCTGAGCTTATCTCAGACCAGTCAAACAAAATCAGTGTGAACAGCAGCCTGTTCTACTTGCATTTTCCTTGCTCAGGACATTTACATCGTAAACTTTTGTTTGTTAGTAGTGAATACTGTAAAAAGAATTTGTACTTGGTTACAAAAAAAAAAAAGTATTTTTGTAAAATATGGAACAAGTACAAATGGCATCTCCTGTGAATTGCCACCTACTCTTCCCATAATCTTGAAAGGAAATATAAGCCTTTTATTCATGGATACTTTGCTTGCTCCCTGTATTGCAGTGTTGCGATCTCTGTAATTGCTACATTTAAAGGGTTTATCCAGTTTCTATTATTGAGGCCTATCCTTAGGATAGCCTAAGATCTGTGAGGGTCCGACACCTGGGACTCCCACAGATCATCTGTACCAAGGCAGCGCAGCTATTGGGAATATTTACATGCTGTGAGCAGCGCTGCTCATTCACTGTACAAACTGTAGCAGCAAGTGTGGGTACTGCAGCCCTGTCCCATTGAAGGCTGAGGCCCCACGTTTTTTCTGAAGTTTTTTGAGCTAAAGCCAGGTGTGGATTGAGCAGAAGGTAGAAGTATAAGAGCTTCCTATATATTTCCTATTCCTTTTGTAGCCACTCTTGGCTTTGGCTCAAAAGAACAGCAGCAAAATCTGGAACAAAAAAAGCTGCTATTCCGCAACGTGGGGCCTTAGCCAAAATCTATGGAACAGAGCTGTAGTACCTACACTTACCGCTACAGTTTGTACGGTGAGTAGAGCGGTTTGCGGTATGTAAACACTACCGACAGCCATGCTCTCTCGGTACAAGTGATCTGTGGGAGACTGACTCCTGCAGATCTAATATTGATAGGCTGTCAATATAAAAACCGGCTAACTGCTTTCCCCTATCTGTGAGGAAATTTGGTAGTAAGTGCCAATTAAAATCAATAGATTAGATAGATCGTATAAGGCTTCCAATGCACTTGATTTTCCCCCTGCCTCTTTTTTTTTTTTTTTTCAAAAATACCAAAAAAAAAAACAACCACAAGTTATAGCAGAACAAGTCCTCCAGAGACAGGGAGGTGCACTTTGTAACCACTCTATCTGGCCAAGAGATAAAGATTGCCTAATAGGGTTTCTGAACATGAGTTTTCTTAACTGAAAACCCCTTTAATATTCCCACTACTGGAGGAAGTAGCAGATTAGAGGCTTTCCAATGTGAGACATTTATGACATACTTCCATGCACAACAGAATCCCGTCTGCTTAGCTTCCGACACCATCTTGATTTTATCCTGCTTTCAATAATATAAATTCTATAATGCCTCGGGACAGCATCACATAAGCAGGGGGAGCCATTGTCTTGTCTGCCTGAGGAGGGTAATGGAATTATGGATTTTTTTTTTTTCAAGCTAAAGCCATGAGTGGATTGAGCAGAAGGTAGAAGTACTTCTATATATTTCCAATTCCTTTTGTAGTCATTCTTGGCTTTGGCTACAAAACAAACTCAGCAAAATCTGCAACAAAAACATTGCTGCATTTCAACAACGCGGGGCCTCAGCCTTAAATGGGTTTTCTGGGCAAATGATATTAATGACCTATCCTTAGAACAGGTCATCAATATCATATAGGTGGGGGCTGATGCTTGGGACCCCCCCACTGATGAGCTTTTCTCAGCAGTTGCTATATGGAGAAGAGAGCAGGAAGCAGATAGCTTGTACTGAGTTACTGCAGCTCAGCTCCTATACAAGTGAGAACAGATATCTGCATAGTGGCTGCTGAGAACAGCTGATCGGTGGGGGTCCCGGGTGATGAACTCCCACAGATCTGATATCTGTGACCTATTCTAAGGATAAGGTCATCAATATGATTTGCCTGGAAAACCCCCTCTAATCTTAAATTATGGGATCCATCTTAAAGTTCCCATTGCTGTAAAGTATCCTTGTTCTCCATGGTGCACATTTAATGTATTCATGACTTGTTTTTTCCAGGGTAAAGTTGAAGTCGAGGCTGGGAAGGAGAACATGAAGTTTGAGTCTGGAGCCTTCTCATACTATGGCGTCATGGCTCTGAGTACTCCATCTACTAGCGGTATGTACACCCTGTTCCTAACCATCCTAGGGTCACATTCCACTTCCGAGCACATTTCTCACCTCCTTATGTGGCCATTGCTGTATTCTTTTGTTTCCTCCTCATACTCCCATCTCTTTTCTTACATCATCTCTCAGCTTCGTTCCGTCGTTCCATTAAAAGGGGCTCTTTGTTTTCAAGGTTGGCAGGTAAAAGAGACTGCATGTGTATGTATAGTTTGTGTCCCCACCATATGCACAGCTTATTCAGTGTGTCTTAGTGTGAGTGCAGTGTAGTATGACGCTCTATACCTTACACTCTATAACACTGCATGGTATTGACTGACCCCTTGTCTTCTAACTTACTAAGGTCATTGAACATGGCAGTCTTGCATGAAGTCTATACATATTTGTTTTTTGAGGGTTTCTGTTCTCCGCATATATAATATTGTATTCTGCACTGCTAACAGGCATGGATATCGCTTTAAAACCATGTCCCTTCAATAGGCAGAGTTTGGTTTAGCACCCCCTATGCCAGACATCTGTCATAAGAGAACGCTTATACTGGAACAAGTCCACTGGCTTTTATTGTACGACCATATATCAAAGTTTCTGTTCACATCAAGTCTTTGGTCTAAGTTGCACTTGCTTATAGGCAGGGTGAGGGTAGTATATGCTCCGAGTATTGTCCTGGACACAGACAGCCACGCAGGCCTTCTGTCACAATAATAGTCTCTGTATATTCTGTCCTCACCTGGTAGAATGGAGAACGCAGTTTTTGTTTTGTATATATGGTTTTGTTTAGAGACTGTGGACAAGAGTTCTAGTTCCTGGAAAAGGAGACTCCCCCTCCCAAAATCCAGCACTTTATTTATTAATTAATTATGCTTACTTATATAGCGCCATCATATTCCACAGCACTTTACAGACATTGTCAGTCACTGTCCCATATAGGGCTCACAATCTACATTCCCTATCAGTATATCTTTGAAGTGTGGGAGGAAACCGGAGTACCTGAAGGAAACCCACACAAACATGGGGAGAACATACAAACTACTTGCAGATGTCATCCTTGGCAGGATTCGTACCCAGGACTCCAGCACTAACCACAGAGCCACCATGCGGCCCATATATACACTTATATTCATTTAGATATCCAACGATCCCACTGAGATTGTCATGGGGGTGTGCATTTCCAGCCACTACTCCATTCAAGCTAGGATACAAAACATCCCTGTCTTTGTCTTCTGTGGGATCCCCAGGGGCCAGTCTGGTCAGATTAGTGTACACTATCTTGCTCACCAAAATAATGACAACAGGACAGAACAGAGGTTAAATGTCATCTGCCATCAGAAAGAAAACAAAAACACACCTCTAATATAATTTAATATTGAGAGACCTATATTATTGTTTGTAGTGTAAAAAGTTCTACAATTTTCCAATATACTTTCTGTATATTCCTCCCATAGATCTCATTCTGCTTACTCCCAGTGGATAAAAATCAGACCGTGGTCATGTGATGTACAGTCCATGGTCATGTGATGGACACACAGGTGCACATCTTCCTGGTAACGAGCTGTGCTCCTGTGTGTCCATCACATGACCATGGACTGTACATCACATGAAAAGGGACTGAGTTTTATCCACTGGAAGTAAGCGGAATTAGTGAGAGCAAGCAGAGATCTAGGAAAACTGTACAACTTTTTATTATACAAACAATAACATTTTGTGCCTCAAATGTGTTTGATCTGAAACTAGACAAACCCTTTAAATACATTTAAACATTAACAAGAACATCAGTTGGACTCTAGAAAACCAAGTATTGATGTCTTTAGGATATGGTCTGACATCTATTCTAGAATGTCAAGACTCTGTTCACTCTAGTCATGTTTTCTGTAACTTGTAAACTTACAATAACTTGTATTTTAGATGGCAAGAAATGCTTTGCTGACTGCTCTACCAGTGAGAATAGTTGAATGTCTAGTAGCTTGACGCATGTATGAGATTTTCCTAATTTCTAATATATCGGCCTCCTAATTGCATATATTTTATTTCACAAAAGTATAACCTAAACAATTGAAAACCTAAAAGGGCCAGTGTGAACAGAGCCTAACTTTTTTTTTTTTTTTTCCTGATTCTCATTCCCACGGTTTCCAGATTTTACATGTACCTTCTATCCTTATATCTAAATAATAATAAGCCGGCACTTGGAGAGATCATCAACCATGCAACTTCCTTAAAGTGGGGATTATACCTGCAATTAAAGATATGGAAGCCGGACCACACATAGTCTATGCTGCATTCATGGTAGAAAGTAGTGAAATCTGATGATTACTGATAGGCTGCCATATTGGCAACCCACTTGTGCTGAATGCAAGGGGTACCTGAATCCTAGCAGACATCAGCCCATATTACTCTTTCCAAACATCCTTTTCAGTTGAAGTTTCGGGTAATATGTAGATTACTTCAATTTCTGGTTTAGGGTACTGAAAAGGACTTTGGCACCAAATAGTTTAACCCTTTTGGGTATGTTGTCTCTGCTTTATGGCAGTTGCTTTTAAAATGATTTCACTTTAAAAGGGTATTGCCATGTGGCCATTTATGGCGTACAAGGACTTCTCTCCATTCACTGCGCATGTAATTAGGGACATATGAATATAGCCGTAAATTCCCAGGGAACCTGCCAGGTCTCTTTGGGACATTAAACCACCCCCAGGTGGTTATGGACCGGTGGCCTATTGTCCCAAATGGCCTTGCCCTAACTCTGTCCATGGCTGCTCTGAAGAAAAATTAAAAAAAAAAAACCTTACATACAGATGAGTCTGATTCTCATTGGTCTGATCCTGTGTAGTAAGCCAAGGTCTGGCGCATGCGCACTGGAGGTGAGGTGTACTGCTAAGGCTTTAGTAAAGAACTGCACAGGAGCCGGGTAAGAATAAACGTGGGTTTATAAATGTGGGCATAGAATTGGATAAAATAGGGTTATGTGAGTTACTGAGCCACCTGTCCATAAGGACCTATGGGTGGTTTAGTGTCCAAATAGAACTGACTGTTTCCCTTTACACAGTTGCCCGGTACTGTGTAGTAGGTAAATTATGATGGGGCTGTTCACTTATAATGGATTGCAATCTTAGAGGATCTGTCGTCTCTCCTGACGTGTCTGTTGTAGCAAATCATATGACCATTCTGGAGCATCCTTTCTTATAGCTCTCTGCTGTTCCTCTGTTATTCCTCCTAGAAATGCATACATACATTTCTTAAGGGTATTGTAACAACTAGTTGTCAATGCAGTGTGTTCCTACAGTCTGGTAGTGTCATCACTCATTGGGCAACCTGAGCGAGTGTGCAGGGATGCCAAGCTCTTCAACTGCCCCCATCCCTGGGTGTCAATTTATTCCTACATTTTTAGGAGGAATAACAGAGGAACAGCAAACTATTTTTATTTTTTTTTTAATTTACTTTAAGACCAACACTGAAATAAATGAAAGGAAAAGTCTGTATTTCCCTATGTATATGACATTCTTACCTATGTCAATCCCCTTTTCCCATCTGTGACAGAGCTCCGCTCCCCATCTCACATGGGCAGTCTGAACAGGTCTACATCCCTAAGTCATGAACGCTCGGATTCTCTCTCCTCCACCATCAGCGGCAGCAACACCCAGCTCAGTGCTCAGGCACAGTACACAGCAGACTTCAGTGTGCGAGCTCTCAGCGACCTGCAGTATGTAAAGGTGAGTCTACAGCCTTAAGTGCCAGTTACTAACACCTAGTAAAGTGACATTTTAGTCTGACAGGTTATTATTAAATTGGGAACCATTCTTAAAGGGATAGTGACATTTGTCTTCCCACCTTCTCTTCACAGCAGGAGAGGAATGCTTTACAGTTAGACTTGGGAAATGCCATGACCAGCCCAATAATAATAACTTTATTTATACAGCACCTACATATTCCGCAGCACTTTACAAATCGGAGGACATATGAACAGACAGTATATGACATTACAATGTGGAAAAGAATTAATGTATCAAACAATAGGAGTAAGGCCCTGCTCGCAAGAGCTTACAATCTGAGGAGACGGCTTCTTTGCTACAATGGTCCGGCCATCTTTCAGTAAATAAGGTCATATAACTGAAGCTGTATGAGCCGTCACCAGCCTGTATCTGTGAATATACAGATACTAAGTGCAAGGAGTGCAGGGTAACTTCTAGATGGAGGGGTCAGGATCTGAGGAATAGAGGAGGAAGGATAGCTTGGGATAAGAAATATTAGCTTAGTGTGTAGAGCAATGTGATCAGGTCATGTGATAAGCCTAAACAGATGTGATTTTAGAGCAGTTTTGAAGTTGCTGTAATTGGTGATTGTCTGGGTTAAAGCGTTCCAGAAAACCGTTGCAGCTCGAGAAAAGTCTTGGAGACAGGAGTGGGATGTTCGGATAACAGAGGATGCAAGTCTAAGGTTGTTGGCAGAACGGAGAGGATGGTTAGGGTGATAGAAAGTGACCAGGGATGCTGAGACTGACACAAGGTAGATGCGTCTGTGTAACAGTGTGACAGAAAGATGAGTCTGGCGGCATTCAGGACAGATTGTAGTGGGAAGAGTTTAGTAAGAGGCAGCCCAATTAGAAGAGAATTGCAATAGTGTAGACGAGAGAGAGTGACAAGGGGAATTTGATGCTTCACGGTGACAAAAGGGCAGATTCTGGAGATAGTTTTTGAGGTGCAGGTGACAAGAGCGTGCAAGTGTCTGAATATGTGGGGTGAATGTGAGATCGGCGTCAAATACAAACCCGAGACAGCGGGCATGCCGCCTCGGGGTAATAGTAAGGCAGACAGAAATGGAGATATCAGGGTTAGGTCGGTTAGCAGATGGAGGGAACACAAGAAGTTCAGTTTTTGAAAAATTCAATTTCAGATAAAGAGAAGACATGATGTTAGAGACAGCAGAGAGACAGTCACTGGTGTTCTGTAGTAGTGCAGGGGGGATGTCGCGAGATGAGGTATATAGCTGGGTATCATCAGCATCAAGATGGTATTGAAAGCCAAATCTGCTGATGATTTGTCCAATAGGGGCTGTGTAGAGAAAGAAGAGGAGGGGACCTAGGACCGAGCCCTGAGGAACCGCAACAGCAAGGGGCAGAAATAGCACCAGCGAATGATACACCAAATGAGCGGTCAGAGAGATAGGAAGAAAACAAAGAGAGAGCGGTATCCCTGAGGCCAATAGAATGGAGCATAGTGAGGAAGAGTTTGTGGTCTACAGTGTCAAATGCTGCTGAGAGATCCAGAAGAATAAGTAGTGAATAGATCCCTTTAGATTTAGACATCAGGAGATCTTGGAGACTTTTGTAAGGGCCATGTTTGTAGAGTGTAGTGCATGAAAACCCAATTGTAAAGGGTGCAGAGAGATAGCGGATTCGGCGGGAGTAGACCAAGCGTTCCGGGAGTTGAGATGAAGGGGAGGTTAGAGACAGGTCGGTAGGTAGCAGCACAGGTTGGGTCAAGGGAGGGTTTTTTTTCAATAGTGGGGTTATGACAGCATGTTTGAAGGAGGAGGGAAAGATTCCAGAAGAGAGAGAGAGAGGTGTTAAAAATTTTAGTAAGGTGGGTTGTAACAGCAGGGGACAGAGACTGGAGAAGGTGTGACAGGGTAGGATCACTTGTGCAAATGGTAGGGCGAGAAGAAGAAAGGAGCTGGGAGACGACTTCTTCTGTTACTGGGTTAAAGAATGAGAGCTCACAATGAGGGGCAAGGGAGGGAAGGGGACTGATACTGCTTGGAGATTGAGTTATCTCCTGTCCAAGGTTGTCAATTTTTGTCTTAAAAGTACGTGGCTTGGGCACTGAGGTCTGAGACAGGTACCTGTACCCTTGGTGTAAGGAGGGAGTGAAAGGTGTCAGTCGTGTTATTGGAGAGAGAAGAGATGAGTGGTGAAGTAGGCTTGTTAGTAGCCCTCTGCAGATAACCCTTCTCCCTCACTCTGTGGGCTGTATTCACTCTTGCTTATTGTCTTCTCCTAGGCAGTACAATATACAGTATTTATTTTCCTGGCATCAGTCTTTTTACCTATAGTGATAATTATCATACTTATTTGATCCATAGACGGTAGGAAAGTTTCATCATGTTTTCTTTTTGGTACAAAACTGCAATTAGCTACTTTGGCCACTAGATGTCAGTACAGTTAAACTGCATTTATTTTATTTACTTATTAATTTATTTTGCTTGCTTATATAGCACCATTATATTCCGCAGCTCTTTACAGATATTGTCAAACCTGTCCCATATAGGGCTCACAATCTACATTCCCTATCAGTATGTCTTTGACGTGTGGAGGTAAACTGGAGGAAACCTAGCAAACACAGGAAGAACATACAAACTCCTTGCAGATGTTGTCCTTGGCTGGATTTGAACCCTGGACTCCAGCGCTACAAGGCTACAGTGCTAACCACTGAGCCACTGTATTTACTTGGATAGATGCGACAGTAAACATATCACTGATATTATATGAAAAGGTTATAATATAAAGTATTGGACGTGCCTTTTAAAGGACAACTGCTTAACAATGCGATGACAGTAATGTGTTCCCCTGTGGCTAGCGATGGTAGGGGCTCTTACATGTTCATAGTGTGCGGTTTTATTTGACCTGGCAGATGGCAGGGAATGGGTTAGTAATTTACAGCCTGACTTCATGAACGCTTCCTCTGTGAATGAGATGTCTGATTCTAGTGAAGGGAAGGAGCGGGGAATTGAAAGCCCCCACAGCTTTGCTGATTAGGAGATACATGTTGAGCAGGATATGTTTGCTGCTGTTAGGACGACTGTGTAAAGAAGGTATTTGTATGGAAGGTGTAATCACAACCTCTGTACTAGAACAGTCTGATCACTGCCATATTGACATTGTAGACAATGACATGCTGGACCAATTCCTCTATTGTTAGTGCTGCTTTTCTAATAAACATGTTCTTGAGGATATCCTGCTTACTTGGTAGTATCAACTAGCCCCAGCCCTGAGTGTGACTGCTCTGCAAAACTGCCCTTTGTGTACTGCTACCAGGGATGTAATGCGTTGTAAGCTGCCAGTTTATGTGCGATGCTGCTACTCACTTGGGAAATGGCCTCATAAATTTTTATAGATCTTGCAACATCTAAATGTTTTCTATCCACTGTGGATTTGTTTGTGAGATGGAAACACAAAACAAGCACGTAGCTACATTTCTACGATCCCAGATGCTACACAGTGTACAGAGCTGTATAGCTCCATTACACTGGAGCTCTAAAAAACAGCAGTTCTGTGGGGGTGCTGGGAGTTGGACCCTTCCAGTCTTATATCAATGACCTATCCTAAGGATATCTCATCAGTACTGAAGTCCTGGAATAAACCCATTGAGGCTAAGGCCAAACGCTGCGAGTTAGTTGCGGCAGAATCACAGGTGGTTCACTCGCAGTGATATACAGTGCATGTTTAGTAAATGGGGTTTTAACAAATCCCATCCACACTACAGAAAAAAACTCTCAGCACAAAGTGTCTTGTGCTGCAGATTGTGAACATGCAGCATGCCTATTATTGCAGCATATTGGGCTGCATTTGCAATGCAAAGGTTGAAACTGGGGCTAGCCATGTGAAAATCCACCCATGGAAACTGCAACACAAACCAGACAGATCCTGCTGTTTTTTTGTTTTTTTTTCTCCTTGGGCAAGTCTGATATGGGATGTCCACTACATGCATCCCATTGCACGCTCGCAGTGTGTGGCCTTATCCTAAAACTGGAAAAAGGCAGCATAATGGCTCTAACATTGACAAGTCACTTATCACAAATGGATTTGCATTTGTAAGCCGTGTACCGGGGTGGACTCCCCAGGATACATCGAAGTCACGAACAAAGGAAGCGACTCCAACTCAATTTAGTAAAAACAAGATTTTACTTCGTGTAGTAACACCCCTTTACCAAAAAGAACACTCCCAACATACACTCAGCCAGGAAGCTGAGGCCCTGGTGTTGTACAGCGCGGTGCCCTCTCATGTGTTCCTCCAATAACCTCCAAGCTTTTACCTATCTGCAAGCTGCAACTAACCAGCCGCTTGTTACCTTTTTATCACCCTAGTCACAGGAACAATTCAATGAGTGTGATAGGGGCACTGGTGGTATAACACAAGAGCTTACAAACTTATCAAATACCCCTATTCCCCACAAACAAAGTATAACCGAGTAAATATAATAGTAGGTCAGCTTGCAAGCCAAAAATGTCGCTTCTAGACTTCCTTAGAAGCTCCTCTCTGAGAGTTACAACTCCATAGAACTCTGAGTCCTAGTCCTTACTACCGAATAGGTAGATAATTCACCAGTAGTGTGGCCTGTGAAGATGAGGATGCCTAACTATTCTAACTACAGGCCCTTACTCAGTCCTAAGCAATTTGGCACCAAAAATGTAATGTGGTGCGTGCACGATTACTTCTCTCACTTACCCGGGTCTGTTGGGTACCTTTTTAGCTTTTGTTTGGAACAACTGGAAGAGGGGCTCATCCAGAAAAGATGCAGTCTTGCTGACAGTGCCACTTCTCAGCTGGGTCCTTGATGGCTATCTTCTCCTTCAGGATGCTGTCTGGACCATCTCTGGAACAGTCTTTGATTCAGCTCCACTTTGCTGTGTCCTCTGGTCCCTTAGGGATCCTTCTACATGTGTATCCTTCTCCTCATAGCTTAGAGCACCCTCTCAAGATGACTGCCACACACACTCTGCTCCTCCTTGTAGCTCCACCTCTGCAGAACAGGGTCTCCACGTCACTACTCCAGGGAATTACAGAATTACAGTCCTTCCCATTTCTGAGGTAACAGTGGCCTCTTGTCAGTTTATAAAAAAACAAAAAAAAAAACAAAAACTTATTTATAGAAACAGTTACATTCATTACATGAGGGCTGTTTCCCCATCTTACACGTTGCCTGTCCAATAAGCAAAGATTTAATCGGAGAATAAATTCCTATGCTGTTCTAAATGCTTCACCTCTGTATGCCAAAGGCCCCTTGTAATACCTAGTACTGTATTCCAGTTATGGGTACATCAGCCCTAACCCCCTTATATTGATCAGTCTACATTGGCAGACCAGTACAGAAAGTTAAAAGAAAAAAAAACCCCACCTATTTACGCTAGGTTCACACCTGCGCTCAGGTTTTCGTTCGTGGGGTCCACTAGGGGACCCCACGAACGATACCTAATCTGCTTAAAAAAGCGGTTACCTGCGCAAACTATAGACTATAAACTATAGGCTATAATGGGGTCTGCTGGGTTTCCGCCTGAAAAATGCAGAGAAATTTCTTGTTTGCAGGACTTTTCTCTCCGCATTTTTAAAGCGGAATGGAGAACGGAATTCCTGAGCGGAGATCATGCGCAGGTGTGAACCCAGCCTTACACACCACCGCTTGTCCGGCACAGGATATTGGTATCTCTATTTTAAGGGCCCATTCAGATGGCTGTATTCAGTCTGAGAAATAAGGTCCATGTGAGTGTTGTATTGCCCGGAGCAGCCAAGGCTCTACTGTCCTGTACTCAAATCATCATGTGGATACCAGGACGGTAGACATATATCAATATGATACTGTAAGATCAGTTCAGAGAATCTGCGGCCAGTCCAGGGAATGGAGCAACCACACAGACCTTGTTTCTTGAATCAAATGTTGCTGTCTGCATGGGCCCTAATATGGTAACAATTCTAGTCAATTAGATGACCTGAAACAATTGGTTTATTGGATTTAATAACTTAATTTTTTTATTTATATAGCGTCAACATATTTCACATCACTTCACAAATCATAGGGTTCATGTACAGACAAAATGCTACATTACAGTGTAATAAAACGATTCCCACAATAGAAGTGAGAGCTCTGCTTGCAAGGTAGAGGGGGGTGACACAAGAGGTAACATTGCTCATACAGTGGACCAGCCATTTTTATGTTAAAGGTTACTAGAATTATACAAACAAAGCTATATGAGCTGTCACTAGCCATTTCCTTCTATGTGCAAATCCAAAGTGCATGGACATATAAGGTTACACTCGTATAAAGGCATCATGTCCTGTGGGATAATGATATGGGGGGTGAACAGAGGAGGGTTAGTTTTAGGGAGCCTACTGCAGAAGAATTTAGATTAGGAATTGTGTTAGGCGTGTCTGAAGAGATGTGTCTTTAGGATGTACTTGAAGCTGTAGAAGTTGAGTTGATCTGATTGTCCAGGGTAGAGCATTCCAGAGAAGTGGTGCAACTCGGGAGAAGTCTTGGATACAGGAGTGGGAGGTTTTGATAATCGAGGATGTTAGTCTTAGGTCATTGACTGAACAGAGAGCACAGGTTGGGCGATAGACAGAGATGAGGGAGTCAATGTGGGTAGGTGCAGAATTATGGAGAGTCTTGTGGATGAAAAAAGTGTGCAAGCTGATCCTAACTCCTGTAAAACTTAAAAGGGTGGGTGGTAACATTTTTAGATTTGCGTGCTGTGATCAGTAACGAATTAAAAAAAAAAAAAAATGATGGTAGCTCCTTCTGTTTCTTTCAGATCACCAGAGAACAGTATCAAGGTGCCCTGATGTCTTCCCG
This sequence comes from Leptodactylus fallax, assembly GCA_947044405.1. Lineage (NCBI taxonomy): Eukaryota > Metazoa > Chordata > Amphibia > Anura > Leptodactylidae > Leptodactylus > Leptodactylus fallax. The sequence goes on from CAMRHE010000760.1 coordinate 389,378, forward strand.
TATGGATAGCAGTCCACAGTCCCCAGAGGGAGGAAACCACAAACCTGACAACACCTTGTCAGAGCGCAGCGAGGTTTTGGTGGATGAAACTACCAGTCTCCTGAACCAAAGGAACTCTCAGCACAGCTTACATCATAATGCGGTTTGACAGCACAATGTGCACTAAGCGCTGCTCAGCCAGTACATTATAAGTTTAGACAAACCATTTGCAATATCTGACTGGACACAGAGTGGCAATACACTGCATGCAAAGCTTTATCTTCCAATGGTCAGAGCAGGCTGCCAGGAAGCCTGGAGTCTGCAGAGCTGCACTCCTTACGTCTGGCGCGCGAGAGGTTTGTCGGTCCTGCTCATCTAAGGAGCTTCCAGATCTTCTGCAGGATGTTCTGCGGCATTGGATAATATGGATTTATAGATATCATAAGGCTACCAAAGGGGGATCTGGCAGAGCAAGACTCTGCAATAATTTGGGAATAGCGAGATGCTGGGTCAAGCATCAACTCAGGGAAGGATTTCTACATGTGCACTGGAGAGCCCCGAATTTCAAAAGGGGATCGATTTGTTTGTCTTCCTGCGGGTAATGGGTAACATTCAGTCTTCCTTTATGTGGGCTTCTTACCTACAGGTTGCCCAATCTATCACCACCGCTCTGTTATTAATGGGCAACCAATGGACTTTAAGTACTGTAGCTTCTGCCAAGTTACCTGGGTATAAAATTCTTGTGACAACAAGCAATCTTATTTTCTAAGACTCCATATTATACGAGGATACACCTGCAATAATACAGGCGCTGTTCTCTAATAAGCAATCTAACGGTATTGGTAAAAAAAGATGTGTTCATGCCGCTTTCCATCAGTGTTTTTGGTCAAACTTTTTGTGCCAGGGATCTGGGTTATGCCTAATCGGTACATAATATGGCAGTGAAAAAAGTCTTTATCTACCACCAGTGTTGTATCCTGACTTAATATGGGAATCTGCATTACTGACCAATGTACATGATCTGTTCTTGCCTATTCTCACTGCTGAGGTAAGCGGGGCAGTATGGATGGAGTCTGCTTGCAGCAGTGACCTTTCCATATGTCCTTTTCATAAGTTTACATGATCTCCCCCTCCACCATACCTTGTAATTGTGGGCTACCACGCCATGTAATTTGGGTTATCGATACAACACAAGACTGAAATGCCTCTCATAAGATACAGTGCCAATGACAGAGTATACAGTACATATTTTCTTACGCTGGTTGACTAACATTCTTATGTGTATATCATCTCCTTTATATAATCCCACTTCCCCCCCCCAAGAGAACGTAACAGAGGTAGGGTTTCACATATCACAAATCTATGGTCTTCCCAAAGCAATTCAGTTGTGTCTTCTGGGTTAATTGTCTTAGCTTTAAAGCAAATGTAAAATTTTTAACTTATTTTGCAGTTTTCAGTCTCAGAACACCGTATGGAATAATACTCCTCATGGGGCTTGGTCTTGTCTATGATATGGCACATATGTACAGAGGTTTTATTTTTAGAACTTCGATTCTGCTATAGGTAAACTGACCATACAACCCCTTTATTTTAATGGTACTTAAAACTACGCTGGCCATTACCCTTAGATTGACGTCGGCTGAACTCGCTGACTTGTAATATGTATGAGGGCCTCTCAACCATCTGCTGTCTGGGGAGATAAGGATTGGGCTGTTGGTTATCAACCTGCCCAGTCTTTTTGTTCTTGGGGAGATAATACAGTGCTGGAGGTGTCTGGTAACCACTTCCTCCCTTATGCCCATATGGAACCCCTGCATCTCTCTCGATAGTGTATTTTTATTGTGGGGAGGGTTTGTCGGGAGAAAATTTGGCAGACAGTCTTCTAATGTATGTAGCTAGCCCTTGTCATATTCAGCATGTGTAGGAAGGAAGAGTGTGGACTTTCCATACCACGCTAAACACAATGCACAACCTGTTTTAGCTGCTTTTCTTGTTAGAGTAGATGTTCTACTTGCTTTAGGCGACTTCCTAATCTGGATTGGTAACTCAAACCTGTCCAGACCAGAGTACATTGTTAATGTAGAAGATGAATGAACGCAGCCATATACTGTTGGGTGCCTCATTATCAAATATCCCTATTCCCATATCCTCATCCATAGACTAGGCCAGATCTATGACCTTGAGTAGACAAAGGTAACTTGACCTGGCCACTTCCGCAGCACTTAGAGGAAGGGGTGAAGTGGGTTGGAACACTCATTGGAAACTAGTCTATTACTGCAGAAGTGGGTTGTGCAACTTTACTGAAGTTGGTTGGCCATGGACTTGTTACCAGCGTCCACCTGTATGTTTTATGATCGAAGCATCGTAAAAGCAATTACATGTAATTCCTGATAGACTGTTATCTAGAACAACTTACTGATCAATAATACAGACGATCAGATATAATAGGATTGTCATCCTAGGCCCTCATATTAACACATTGACCAGCAGAATTATCTTGACTTCTACATGAGCCATTGTTTTGTTGACATTCATAACCATTATATAGGGTAGAGCAAAATTCAGCAACTTTTTATTTTTTTGGGCAAAATTTTTATTTGCCCAATGTGAGAAGTTTATTATAAACTAGCGAAAGAACCTATATTCCCCACCCATACCCTTTCATTTAATCCCCTGGTATCACCACTCCAATCCTCTCCACTGCCCATATACCCCAAGTGACCACCGAGGACAGTGATTGGCTGCAGTAGTGCATCATTGCTGCAGCCAAGTGAACAAAACTCAGCATAGAGAACCGCAGTGGAAGGGAATTAAATGGTTAAGTATAGGGTTTGTTTCACCCCCCCCCCCTCTCCCCCTCCATTCAGTTACTGACTTTTTGCACATTTTTGATTGAAGAAAATCCCCTTTAAGGTGGCCACACACTTTCAATAGTTGTCAGCCAAATTCTTGTCTGGCTGCTGGCTATTCCTTCCCAACTTCTCCATACGTGCATGCTCTGGTTGGCTGAGCATTCATATGCTCTTAATGAGGAGTGGGAAGTAAGGCCTTATACACAAGACCGTGCCATTTTTCACAAACCAAAGGTCCATGAAAAATGTCTGTGCGCTCAAATCTAAGGAAGGGACTTACTCACATGACAGTGAATAGCGGCTGTTATAAAACCCATGAATGTCTATGAGTCTATTCACACAGCTCTGTCTATTTTGATGGACACAGAGCATGTCACACCACATGTGAATAATAGACTTATTCGCTGCCATTGTTAATAAAACAGCCGTCACACAGCCATTTTTCACTGCCGTGTGAATACGGCCTAAGCCGTAGCAAGACTCCTCTAACAGCGATTTATCTCTGAAAACTGAAATCTTGACATACTGAATAATTTTGCTATGTGGTGATCTCCTTGTATACAAGCTTCTTTAAACTGGACTCTAAAATCGCCCTGTATAAGTGTGGAAATTGCTTACTGACAGCAGCAGTCTCCATTTTGTACTGAACACAAGTACACTTAAAGATGCTGCTTTGTTTCTTAAGGTAACAGAATATTATAAATATATATTATATACAATTTAAGGTTAAAGGGGATGTCTGAGATTCAGGAAAAAGTCTACTCTTTCTCATTTACCCCCCCCCCCCCCCAAAAAAAAACAAAACAAAAAAAAACGTACCACTCTTATCCATGGGCTGTTTAAGGCAGGGCATACACTTTTTAGATTTTAGACCACCATTATGCGGCTGTCCATTTGTCATCAGAGTTGCACAAATCTGCTGTTTGGCCAATGAAAATCTAATGTGTATGGCAGGCTTATCACATTGCAGCTCAGTCTTATTTTATTGAATTCTGCTGCTGTGCAATACTAGACACTGCCCATAAACAAGAGTGGCGCTGCTTCTGGGGGTGTTGGGAGTGATCTCTGACAATCCATTTAAAGCAAAGGCTCCATGTTGCAGAAACACATGGTTTTTTAACACAGATTTTGCTGCGGTTTTTTTGAGCCAAAGGGAAACTTGTAAGAGTTTCTTTTATATTTTTCATTCCTTTTCAAGTCACTCCTGGTTCAAAGAACTGCAGCAAAATATGCAACAAAAAATGCTGCATTTCTGCAAAGTGGGGCCTTGGCCTAAAGGGGATTTCCAGGTTACGACTGCCCATACACATAGGAGCCATGCTAATTGCTGTGCGTCTGAAAACCGTACTTCGGTTTCGCACCAATCTTTACATGTACTTGCTGTGAAATTGTGGTAATTCGGCATAGTCGCGTTTTAATATGGCACAGCCTTTACATGTGTAGGCCCCATAATGACTAAGTGTTCAAGCACTATAATATATTTATCTTGCCCAGCCATTTCTAGCTCCTAATATAACTAAAGTCATTCAGTTAACCAGGGAAACCCCTTTAATAAAATAGGCCTCAAGTATAAAAACCCAGAAGAGTCGCCCAATCCGCTTCCAGCTTTCATTACTCCAGTACTACTTGGAATATGAAAGCAGTGATGTGATTGGTTGCTATGGCCGCCAACCTGGATACCTGAGGCCTAGTGTGTTTCTAGCAATGCGCACAAGCCATACGTTGTTTTGTGTAAGATCCTTTGCTGCTGTGTCTTAGATCAGCAGATCCCAGGATCTCCTCCTTCTTGCTCAGGGACTGGAAAAGAAGCAGAATATCAAAATTGAAATCTATTCCTGTTTACGAAGTTCCAGAAGAAGGGAAATTAGTTTTTTGGGTTTTTTTTGCTTTTTTTTTTCTTTGTTTTTTTTACCCTCAGGAGGGGCAGTGAGTGAAAAGTGTGTACGATTTCTGATGACTGTAAATATATAAATTGTTTAATTATTAAAGAGTTTATTATTTAAGTGTGCCGAGGTTGGAAGACATTTTGTATGCGTGTTTTATGGGCGCTGTGTAGACAGCGTGTACCGTGTGTCTTATAACAGGACTCCTTCCTCTATTTCATGTCTGGATTTTATTACTAAATACTAGTGTGTATCTAAATTTTATATAATGTGTGAGAAACTCACCAAAAATTGGATGGGATGTATTTACAAAACCAGCATAATGAGCTCAAAACTGGCAGACATATTGGCCTTGTTGCCCATAGCAACCATTTACACTGCTGCTTTCTGATGGGTTGCTGCTAGCAATGAGGATAGATGGTATAAAATCGCCTACATCAATGCCTTAAGTTTTACGTTGCATCATAAGACTGAGTAGCCATATTCTAAGGGCATGTCCTAGCGGGACATACATGCAGCAGATCATCCAATGTGGCCGTACCAGCCTGTACATGGTGCACACATTGCCCTGCGGTGCTTGTGCTCTATCCACAGCATGTCAATTTATGCTGTGGGTTATTCACAACGGTTTTAACCCTTCACTATTATTTTTTTTTTTTTTTTTTTTTAAAAAGGGCGACAGCGGTACATACCTGCAGCAATAACGCAAACTCAATTTTGGACTTTTTGCTATAGCTTACTTTTGAGCATATATATGGCTGATTCCCTGCAAAAGAAAACACATCACTTGAGGACAAACCCTAGATCCTTTACATAACTGTTAAGAGAACACCTATTCCTCCGAATTCCCCTATACAAGTGCATCTCAATAAATTAGAATATCATCATGAAGTTGTGTTTTTTTAGTAATTCAATTGAAACACACACATTGGGTTAATTATTCTAATTTTCTGAGATGACTTTGGGGTTTTCCTTGACTGTAAGCCATAATTATCAACATTAACAGGAATAAACAGAGCGAAAAAGTTCATTATGGCTTACAGCCAAGGAAAACACCAAAGTCATTATCTCAGAAAATTAGAATAATTAACCCAAAACAGCTGCAAAGGCTTCCTAAGCGTTTAAAAAGGTCTCTTAGTCTAGTTCAGTAGGCGACACAATCATGGGGAAGACTGCTGACTTGACAGATGTCCAGAAGGCAGTCATTGACACACTCCACTTGGTTGAGCATGCATGTGCTTGCAGTGGGAACAGGGAAATAATCCACTGCTTCAGGCATATGCAATTGCTGTACTGACAAGCTTCATATTACTATAAGGCTACATTCACACGAAAAAGAGGTGCAAAACAGCCATGTCAATCATCCATTTATCCAACATTTGACCGTCAAAATAATGGTCATGTGAATAGCCCCCATTCACTGACATTGAAATAATGCTGTTGTGTATATGTAGCCTAAGACTATGCTGTAGATTTAAAGGGGTTGTCCAGGGAGTTTTATTTGACTTTCTCTGTTTTTCATACCGGATATGTGGGTTTCTGGGCTGGTTCTGATCCAGGTCTATCCACCACCTCTCACCTGTGCTTTACTATAGTCTGCCAGACTCCATAGCACAGGGAAACTACCTGTGAAAATGGGAGAGGGGGGCAGGTGCTGGTTCCAATCATGTGACCTGTGGTTGAAACCAACCTGGAGCCCCCTGGTCCAACATGAAAAAAGAATGTAAAATAAAACTCCCTGGACAAATCTTTTTTTAGGCTAAGGTCCTGCGTAGCCAAACGCAGCAGAAAACTATTGTGGAAAAAAAACACCTCGGAAACGCAACGTGTTTTTTTTCTGCAGCATTTTTATTGCATGGTTTTCCTCTGCAGACTTCCTGCCCTTATTGAAAACACCGCTTTTCCACTGCAGATTTTTTTTCTGCAATGTGTGGACGGGATTAGCCAGAATCCCATTCACTTTGAAAGTAATGTTATGCAGCATTTTCGCAACGTGGGGCTTCAGCCTTAAATGAGTTTGTACAATCAAACCTAGTAGTGGCTACAGCAGGAATGGGAGATATCTGGGAAGCTCTTATACTCCTTCCTTCTATTCAATCCACTCCTAGCAGGTGTTTGTTTTTTTTGCAATGTTGGCCATTGGCCTAAAGGCTGAGGCCACACGTTGCAGGAGCCAGGAGTGGCTTCAAAGGAATAGGAAATATAACGTAACCTCTTATAGTTGTCCCGTCTGCTAAATCCACTCCTAGTTTTGGCTCAAAAAACTGCAGCAAAATCTGCAACATGTGGCCTAAAGCTAAAACCCCACGTTGTGGAAACGCTGCTTTTTTTTTTTGTTGCGGTTTTTTGAGCCAAAGTCAAGAATGTCTACAAAAGGAATGGGAAATATATAGGAAGTTCTTATACTTCTATCTTCTGCTCATTCCACTCCTGGCTTTGGCTCAAAAAAAGCAACAAAATCTGCAACAAAGCTGCGTTTCCGCAAAGTAGGGCTTTAGCCTAAGGCTGTGTTTACATGTAAACCTGCCTATTTGTTGCTGGCAGGGTTTTCAATGAGCGTTTTTCCGCCATGTGCTTTTATTGGCATAACCTGACATCTCTGCATTCTCTGGTAGGCACCGCTTCACTGATACCAGCACAGTTGGAGTTTTTTCCACCGTTCCTGCACAATCATTTCTGTTCAACACCCAATATGCAAATTGAGCTGTCTACTGTCAGGTGGGTGGTCCCAGACTATCTACTCCAGTCTAAGACCACCCCCTTGACAACAGAAAACCTGACTATTGGATGCTGAAACTATCAAGAAGGGTAGAGAATCACTACATACTGTTCCATATGTCTGTAACCTCATGGAGATGTCAATCAATAGCTGGAGGCTAATATGCAGCCAAATCATGAGACTAGAAATTCCGTGTTAAAAGTCACAGTGATGCCCTGCCTACAGTCAGCGCTGGGGTCTCGGAACGTACAGTGTGAATGCAGCTGTAACCTGATACCAGTCTTGGAATGTGTTGAATGCGGATGTATCCCCGCTGCTGCCTGTACTCACAGGTGCTACCAGAGGCACCGGGCACACGATGTGCCAATGTCCACACATAATGGTGCCCTGTGTTCTCTGCAGCAATCTTTTCTCCTCCATTGTTTTCAATAGTGATCTCCCAGCACGGAAGAGGTTAAGTCTCTCTTGGCTCCACTCCTTGTTTACAGCTGCCCGTGCGTCGCCACGCCTCCTGTTGGCGCCTTTGGCTTTCTATTGGTTGGCGGAGATTGCCGCGCTTCCTACTTGTTGGGCTGCAGTCCCAGCGGCGCTATATGATTGGCTACTGGCCTTACAGTATGTGCGGGGCGGCTTTTGCCTCCACCAACATGGCCGCTGCAGCTGTGCGGCTTCTTCTAGTGGCTGGACTAGGGGTAACACAAGCGGCATCGGTAGTAGGTGAGGCCGGTGACCAGGCCCAGGTGTTAGGGCTGCGACTGGAAGATGGAAGTGGAGTGTCTATGAGTGGAGGTGTCATTAAGGCCCGTCCTGGGTCCGTTTTCCGTCTACGTCTCTATGGCTCAGGTTTACGGAATGATACCTGGCCTTGGCTGTCCATTGGGGCCCCTGGGGGCCAAGGCTGCACCCCTGCAGTAGACTCTCCCTTGCATTTACTGGATGAGTTTGTGGTGTGCAGTGAGCACTCGAGCCTGGTCACTATGAAGGTTCAGGATGGGGTCAGAAGGAGCAAAGGCTCTGTATATCCCCTGTGTATTCGCAAGGGGGCAGAATGGAGTCTGTATCCAGGTGGGGACACAGTTATCACAGTGGCGGAGGATGAAGAAGAGGAGAAGCCGCCCTGGGTGAGGGCCGGACAGCCCTGTGCCCTGTTTTCACCCTCCTCTAGGCTTCATACGGTGGGCTTAAAGTTTTCGCAGGAAGAATATATGGATGTGTGGCTGGTGGCTGTTCTCATAGCCCTCTGTGTACTACTCTCCGGCCTTCTTCGAGGACTCCAGCTGAGCACCCTAATTCTAGAACCTCCAGAACTCGGCATCCTTAAGGACTGGGGCTCACCCTCCGAAAGATCAGGGGCTACTCGGCTGGATTATCTCAGGACTCGATGGGGCGGCTACACCCTTATTTCCCTTCTGGCCTTGTGCTGTATTACTAATGCAGCTGTAGCTGTCCTCCTGTACCATGCCATAGGCTCGATCGCTGGTGCCATTTTTTTCAGCAGCTGGACTGCTGTTATTTGCTGGAGAGGCCCTGCCAGCTGCCATTACCTCCGTCTGGGGTACATGGTTGGCATCCAAGTGTCTATGGCTCACCCAATTCTTTCTGCTTTTGCCCGTGCCTGTTTCATTTCCCCTATCCTGGGTCCTTGAGAAGGTTTTTGGGCAGGACCCGAGCTGCTGTCGCCTGAGATTGCGGATTTTAGAACTGGCCAGATGTGGGGATCCCTACAGTGAACTAGTGCGGGATGAATTCAGCAAAGGTGCATTGAGGAACAGGACGGTAGAGGATATATTAACGCCTGTGAATGATTGCTTCATGCTACCTAGCGATGCCCTCTTGGACTTTAACACCATGTCCAGCATCATGGAGAGTGGGTACACCCGTATACCAGTGTATGAGAATGAGCGCTCCAATATTGTGGACATCCTGTATTTGAAAGACTTGGCCTTTGTGGACCCAGAAGATTGTACCCCTCTGAGCACCATTACACGTTTCTACAGTCATCCCGTCCACTTTGTGTTCAGTGACACCAAGCTGGACGCTGTGCTGGAGGAGTTCAAGAAGGGTGAGGGTCGGCGCAGTGTCTGTATATGAGTGTATTCAATAAAGTATAGGTGGGGAGCATAAGTCAGATGGGATGGGAGCAGAAGATGGACGAATAGTGGGGAAAGGTCAACACTATGGTGGATTCATGGATTAGCCTTCCAACAGTGATGGTAGAGACAAATACAGTAAGGGATATGAAAACTATTCCATTACCAAATCGTCATCCCCTAGAACTTGCAGCTAAGGTAGGTGCCGGTGCTATCACTGGTAGGTACAATTCAGTGTCGGCTCATCTTGCTGTAACCTACTTCTAATACAATATCACATCATCACGTCCCTCGTGCCTTGCTGTCCTGACATCATGGCCACCATGTTCTCCTTATTCACATCTTGTTGTATGTGTTTATACTTTGTCTTCGCAGGCAAATCCCATATGGCCATTGTACAGAAGGTGAACAATGAAGGAGAAGGAGACCCGTTCTATGAGGTGATGGGGCTGGTCACTCTGGAAGATGTTATAGAAGAGATAATCAAATCAGAGATCCTGGATGAATCGGATGACTGCAGTAAGCAGGGGGTTAAACTTTTCTTGGCTGGAGGGGTGAAAGTGGCCATACATATGCAAAGGGCAGAGGCTCTGCGATATCCATTAGTTAGTGGGTGCCATCATCTAGTACCCAATACATAATGTCCACCATAAATTTCCGCAGTATGATTTGAGCACTATATGGCACTGACATGTAGGTTCACATACACGTACGTTCGCATGTAGCATAAAAATTATTTACCTCTAAAAGGTATCGCCTGATTCCTAGCAAGCAGGGCAGAAAGCCATAGAGCTGGGGAAAGTGGCTGTAGGGAAAAGGACTGCACGTTGCTTTGTACTGTAAACACCAAGTGCCAAGAAGCCATACTGTGTATATAAACATCATAAATTTTTAACTGAATTGCATGACATTCAGCACAGCCATCACCCAGAGAGAAACCAGTGTTACTGCCCACTTGGCTACTATACCGGTTAGATCCTGCAACTGCCTCCCAGTATGGAGATCATATGATCAGTTATGTGACCCCTAAAACAGAGGCATGGGTACTGTCACTGCTTCTGTTCAGCACTGTGTATAGAAAACCTGGGAACACAGCAGCGGTGAAAATCACTGCTGTCTCTTCTCCTGAATATTTGGTAGTTTCTGGCACCTGGGAATGTGATATTCAATTGCATCATCAATAAAGCAACTGGTTTAATCTGACTAGGCCATCATATGCATAGAGTTTGTTTGTGTGGGTTACAGCGCATTACAAATGTTTGTCATTGGCAGGTCTCCATCCTAGCTTAGCTTATATAACTGCAGGGGGGCACTTACCCCCTAGTGATTCCTACATCATTTTATACCTGGTATACCCATAATGCAAATACCCAGAGCAAGCTTACTGCAGATACTGAGCGAGCAGGGAGATGCAGCTTGGAAGCCTGCATACTGTAGCCTAGATTTACTTTTGTGGTTGTGAGTAGACACGGGTGCAATGTGGCACATCTAGTTTGGGTTAAAATTTTTTGACTTGACAGACATGTGGGTGTGGATTCTCAGAAAATGGAGGTGGATTTAAAAGCGCCATGACTTGCTAAAACTGTGTCGTAAAATTCTGACCCAAAGTTAGCAACTAAAAAGTGCTATAAACGTAGACTAGACAGTCTAAAGATACACCAGATTTATCATCCAGCATCGGTATTGAGCTGTCCATTCATTCATTGCTCATAGATGTAAATCTGATTCTCAGAGGAATATGAAGAGCTTAAGTTCTAAGAGGAAATATATTTCATGCCAAATAAAATATACAGTCATATGAAAAAGTTTGGGCACCCCTATTAATCTTAATCATTTTTAGCTCTAAATATTTGGGTGTTTGCAACAGCCATTTGAATTTGATATATCTAATAACTGATGGACACAGTAATATTTCAGGATTGAAATGAGGTTTATTGTACTAACAGAAAATGTGCATTATGCATTAAACCAAAATTTGACCGGTGCAAACATTTGGGTACCCTTATCATTTTATTGATTTGAATACTCCTAACTACTTTTTACTGACTTATTGAAGCACAAAATTGGTTTTGTAACCTCGCTGAGCTTTGAACTTCATAGCCAGGTGTATCCAATCATGAGAAAAGGTATTTAAGGTGGACAATTGCAAGTTGTTCTCCTATTTGAATCTCCTCTGAAGAGTGGCATCATGGTCTCCTCAAAACAACTCTCAAATGATCTGAAAACAAAGATTGTTCAACATAGTTGTTCAGGGGAAGGATACAAAAAGTTGTCTCAGAGATTTAACCTGTCAGTTTCCACTGTGAGGAACATAGTAAGGAAATGGAAGACCACAGGGACAGTTCTTGTTAAGCCCAGAAGTGGCAGGCCAAGAAAAATATCAGAAAGGCAGAGAAGAAGAATGGTGAGAACAGTCAAGGACAATCCACAGACCACCTCCAAAGAGCTGCAGCATCATCTTGCTGCAGATGGTGTCACTGTGCATCGGTCAACAATACAGCACACTTTGCACAAGGAGAAGCTGTATGGGAGAGTGATGCGAAAGAAGCCGTTTCTGAAAGCACGCCACAAACAGAGTCGCCTGAGGTATGCAAAAGCACATTTGGACAAGCCAGCTTCATTTTGGAAGAAGGTCCTGTGGACTGATGAAACAAAGATTGAGTTGTTTGGTCATACAAAAAGGCGTTATGCATGGCGTCCAAAAAACACAGCATTCCAAGAAAAACACTTGCTACCCACTGTAAAATTTGGTGGAGGTTCCATCATGCTTTGGGGCTGTGTGGCCAATGCCGGCACCGGGAATCTTGTTAAAGTTGAGGGTCGCATGGATTCAACTCAGTATCAGCAGATTCTTGAGAATAATGTACAAGAATCAGTGACGAATTTGAAGTTACGCCGGGGATGGATATTTCAGCAAGACAATGATCCAAAACACAGCTCCAAATCTACTCAGGCATTCATGCAGAGGAACAATTACAATGTTCTGGAATGGCCATCCCAGTCCCCAGACCTGAATATCATTGAACATCTGTGGGATAATTTGAAGCGGGCTGTCCATGCTCGGCGACCATCAAACTTAACTGAACTGGAATTGTTTTGTAAAGAGGAATGGTCAAAAATACCTTCATGCAGGATCCAGGAACTGATTAAAAGCTACAGGAAGCGACTAGAGGCTGTTATTTTTGCAAAAGGAGGATCTACTAAATATTAATGTCACTTTTCTGTTGAGGTGCCCATACTTTTGCACCGGTCAAATTTTGTTTTAATGCATATTGCACATTTTCTGTTAGTACAATAAACCTCATTTCAATCCTGAAATATTACTGTGTCCATCAGTTATTAGATATATCAAATTCAAATGGCTGTTGCAAACACCCAAATATTTAGAACTAAAAATGATTAAGATTAATAGGGGTGCCCAAACTTTTTCATATGACTGTATTAGAGTTTTCAGTTTCCCTTAGGACATAGTTACCATCAGGCCGTCAGATGGTGGTAGAAATCCTACTGTCTGCAGAGCTTCACCCAATGTTGTAGAGCAGTCTGTGCAATATGAATGGAAAGAGGGTTAGAGATGGTACCTATCTGATGCAAAATATCTGCTTGGTGAACTACATTTAGCAGAGTTTACACCTCCGTCATTGAAGTCTAGAATGTAAATGAGGATTTTATTTAGCACTAATACTTCATTGCTGTGCATCATCCAAGCCACATTAGGGCTGTTGCCAACCCTTATGACCTTTACAGACTGTTCTACACAGTGTGAACAGTGTCCATTCTTAATACATTGTTCCTATATGTAATTACTGGGTGCCCATGTGGTGCCCATTTTATATGGAGGTAACCTGTATTTTTCCTTAAAGAGGACGTTTCACTACCTCTACCAATTTTAGTTCTTAGCATCTGCTCATAGGCATCACTCCACTGATTTCAGTGCAGGTAGAATTTTTCTCTAGCCCCCACCATTACCAAACAATCAAAGCTGTTAGTTTTCCTGTCTGATGTGCTATTTAGACTCTGTAATGTCAGAAGGACGGTGTCCGACGGGGTGTGGCTCAGAGCTCCAATCAGAGGCAGCCAGTGTTAAAGCTCAGAATCACACCCCTTGTCTGCTCCTGCCTGACACCGCCCTCCTGACAGTACAGAGTCTAAGTAGCATATCAGGCACCAAAACTATCAGTATTGATTGCTCAGGAATGGTGGGGGCTAGAGAGAAAAATCCAGCTGTGCCTGAATCAGTGAAGCAGCGACTATTAAAGGATGCAAAGAGCTGGATTTGTTGAAAGTGGTGAAAGGTCGTCTTTAAAGATTGCCTATTCACCTAAAGGAAAAAAAAATAACAACGAGCAACATGACAAGCATTGCTTATTAGAAAGAACTGCCTATCCATTTGTGATAAGTGGGGTGTACATGGCTACTGTACCTTGCAGCAGGTTAGTTGCAAAAGGAGTTTTCCGGCCTTAAAAGAGGACCTTTCATCACTATTCACATCAATTATTAGGCACTGCTCCACTGATTCTGGTTGGAGTTTTTTCTCTAGCCCCCACTGTTCCTGAGCAATCAATGCTGTTAGTTTTGGTGCCTGATATGCTATTTAGTCTCTGTACTGTCAGGAGGGCATAATGAAATAAAACTTCTGAGCTTCAATATGGTGACATCTAGTGATTATTCAGGCTACTTATGCTTTATTCCTGCAGAAACATGATGATGTCTGGTGTGGTGGTCAATGGTACCATTTGGGTGAGAAGTCACATAGGTAGTTGTTTGATATGTATCTTCCTTTTATCCTCTTTGCAGAACAGAATGTAAAGAAGAAGCGTCCCAAAGTGCAGCCTATGCCAATATCTCGTGGCGGGGAAGACCTGTCATTTTTCAAGACCAGTGACATAGAGCAGAGAGTCAAGCTGTCACCCCAACTTTTACTGGCAACACAGCGCTTCTTATCACAAGGTATTTGTCTAGTTATTCAATGCAGGATTACTTCAGTCTCTTTGTTTGCCTTTTCCTCCTATCATTCAAGTTTATAAACTTCTTCCTAGGGAATGTCCCTCTTGTCACTCACATCAGACAGTTCTTTTCATGAAGGCAACATTTCTTACAAATTATTGAAATTTAAAGTGCACCATACAATTTTTCATAAATGAATAGTGCAAGTGAAAATAAGAAACTTTGTAATATATCTTATTAAAGAACTATGTTTTCTACTCCACTTTACTTTCTCCATATGAGTCTATGAAGAAGGGAGGGGGATAGAGAAGACACTCAAACAATTGCTGCTGTTACACTCTGCTATTCCTTGCTTTTTTTTTTAACACTGCTAGGTTGTAGATAAGAAGCTGATAATACACAGAATGAGGCAATAAATCAATAAACCAGGGCAGGAGAATTTTGCTCAGCCCCTCCCTTCTCCATAGAATTCTATTGTAAGGCTGAATATGGAGACGAATGTAATGTAAACAAGCAGTGAGACTGAAAATAAGAAGCAGGAGAACAGCTTAATATGGGAAGAATGAAACAGATCTCCTTAATAGGATATATTACAAAGTTTCTTATATTCTCCTGTACTATTCATTTATGAAAAGTTGTTTTATAACCGGAGGTACACTTTAAGTGAAAGACATTTAAAGCATTGCTTTTTTGTTACAGGTCATGGCGATACCAATTTATTGTATTTCTATTAATAGTTTTTACATATAAAAGTATGTTTAAAAGTGGAAAGGGGGATGTGTTGTATTTCTTTTTATATTTTTAAACATTTTTTTGTATTTGTTTTTGTACATTTTTGTTTAGCTGCAATAGAGGACTATACCACGTAATCTTCTGAACGCTGTAATGAAGTGTGTTTTGCGTGTAAGCATACAAGATGGCAGCCCTCGAGGCCTTCATTGGCTGCCAAGATAATCCACACCTCACAACCATGTTAGCAATGGCGTCAGTCACTGTCAAGCCCCTCATGTGCTTACATATCATTGTGGCATGACAAAGTATACAGTCACAGACTGTCAGTGTTCTTTCCAAGACTTTTATATGGAAAATGTATCTAGTTCTGCAGGTTGGAGGGAGGCATCTCCACTTATAACTGCATGTTATCAGTAGGACAGATCTTCAATATTTGGTTGGTGGGAGCTGGTTGGCGCCGAGTTGCAGTACTATGTACGATTCTGTAGAGAAAATAACACTGAATCGTTGTGAGCCCCTTCCATTCCTTTGGAGGATAGGCCGTCAGTATATACTTTTGGACTGTGGAAATATTAGACTGTGGAACATCTTGACTTCTGGACACTGATGTTCTGGTTGGAAACACTGTCTAGGCATCTGTAAGATTCCACAATCTAATGTATAGGATCATCCAGTGTAATGTACACAGTGTTACTCAGCAGTAATGTTGTGAAATTGATCTAACTGGAGTCACTCTCCTATGTAGAAGTGGAGCTCTTCAGCACCTCCCGAGTGTCAGAAAAGGTCCTCCTGCACTTGCTGAAGCTACCAGGGGTCACACAGGAGGTAAAGTTCGATGACAGTGACCGCCTTGCCCCTGAGCACTACCTGTACTTGAGAAGTCAGCCTGTGGACTACTTTATTCTCATTCTGCAGGTAGGTGTATAAGGAGGAACATGGTTTATGGGGGTATATTCTGTAGTTCAACAATCTTACTTTGTGTTTATAGGGCCGAGTACAGGTGGAAATTGGAAAGGAAGGTCTGAAGTTTGAGAATGGGGCCTTTACATACTATGGTGTTGCAGCACTGAGCTCCTGTCTGTTAGGTGAGAGCGGCATATACATGTTATTACAGAGCCAGAGCACTATTCGTCCTAATTCATGAATCTAGAACTGTAGATACAGGATCTATTATTGTTACATTTCTTGTTTTTAGCTCACCAGTCTCCTACTGGTGGCCAAGACCAATCGGAGTCTCCAGATTCTGGCTACTACTGCCCAGACTATTCTGTAAGAGCCTTATCTGACCTTCAGATAATAAAGGTAAGGCTGCCTATACACATAGGTGTAAGATTACATGTAAATGACTGTATGATCATGGCTCACAGCAGTCAGACATCTGCCAAAATGGCTACCTGTCATTTGGATTTTTGTCTGAATCAGTTGTATATGGCATGATCGGGTGATTTCGGCTGATCATTTGCCACTTTCTTAGTGTTGGTTTTACAATTTTTCTTTTTAACTATGCCTCTGAATGTCCAGTTTCTTCTGGTATGTTGACGCTGGGATTGTGTGAACAAACCATCTGATGGATGGCTGACCAGCCGCATTCTAGCCAATCCTAATATATGTATGCTCAAAATAAAGGGAGTATGTCATCAGGAAAAATGGTAAAGGCCCTACCTTGGTAGAATGGCTTGTACGCTTTCCAAATATGCCTTTCTTATTCTGCATCGCCGCTCCATTTTCATGAAAGTCAGGATTTTATTTTTATAGAAATTAGTTGAAAATGGCTTTAAGGGCGTTTTTTTTTCCAGCCGACGCTTCGCTCTCTGCTCCAGATAACCACCCCTAACTGCAGACAAAGTGTGACAAAGTGGAAGATGTCACTCAAAAAATGGGGGTGGAGCTGGCAACGGTTAGGGTCGGTTGTCTAGAACTGAGAGTGAAGCTGCGGCAGAAGAAGAAACGCCCCTAAAGCCCTTTTAAGCTAATTTTCATAAAAATACATTTCTGATTTTCATGAAAATGGAGCTGCAATGCAGAGTAAGAAAAACATCTTTGGAAAGTGTAGTAGCAGCTCTGCAAGGTACTTAGTCTGATAACAATTTTCCTGCTGACTGATGGGATGCAAGGAACATGTTACTGTATCTGTAAGGGCAGAGCTTAGCATGTCCCCATTATAGAGTGAGGAGAGGTTTCTGTCCAAGAAATCTACCTCCCAGCCATAGATTGTTGAGAGGGAGGATGAGATAAAATTCATGTTGACTTCCAGGACACGCACTGAAAGTTTGTCTTGGTCATTTCACAATTTTAAGTTGCTGAAGAATGTGATCAAGAAGGAAAGGATTTCATGGGGGTATGTGAGTTATATAGTTTTGCTTGGCAAGATATAGGCTGTACAAATCCTCCTGATAGTGTTTGAGTTGTTATAAATACAGATATGATGTACTGTTGAATGTCTAATTTATTTACCATCGTCGTACCCAGGTCTCCCGGCTGCAGTATCTGAACGCTCTGCGGACCTCATACTCCCACACTAGTGCCCAGTCTCCAGACAGCATAGAACTGAAGATATTTCCTACCAGCCAAACCCAGCTCCTGAATGATAAGAATGCTGGCGCAGGCACAGGTAAGGCAAATTCCAAAACTGAGCTAGTACTGTGTGTTTTACCAGTTCTGATAGATTTTACTATTTTGTAAGCTAAAAATGCAAACCATATCACAGTGCTGAATTCTCTGCTCCCTAGTCATCGGCATTTCCTTTTTGGGGTTGTAATGAATTTAGGCAGGTGTTCTGCTACAGAGGGAGGGAAGGAGCACCGTGAAGTAGGATATATAACGCAGGACACTGTACACACAGTGCAGTTTTAGCACACTCTTGTTATCCAAAACCACTAGTGGACCTAGTAACAATCAGTCCTTATGGATCTATAGTTCACACCCGTAGAAACTCTATCTACTGCCTTCAGACAAGTGTTGACAGGCAATGAGCACCACCATATTGCAGATCTACACAACAGCAGTTTACCTGAAGTATAATGGAGAAATCCCACTTACTCTTGGGCCTGTAACAGTGATATTCCAAGATTTAGCCCCTCTACCCCCCACAGCCAGTTTTGGCCTTTACATGGTGGTAATCTTTTTCGCTTTTTCTCATCCCTGTCTTCTGAGAGCTGTAACATTTATATTTTTTCGGCAATGTAGTGGTATGAGGGCTTGTTTTTTGTGGGACAGCTTGTGGTTTTTCATTTTGGGATACATTTCTTTTTCCCTCTGGCTGTGTTTGCCATATGGTATAAATGACGTTTACTTTATTCTTCAGGTTGTTATCAAAATTTGGCATTGCCATAATTTTATATATTTTTTGGTTTCACTATTGCACAATAATTACACTCTTCAATGCTTTTTCCATTCTTCAGCCAACATGACGACTTGTTTTTTTGAGAGAAGAGGTTTTTTTTAATGGCACAATTTTGGGGTACATGTGATGTATTGAAAATTAAATTAGGAGGGAGAAAAATCTATTCTGTATTTTTTTTTTCAGCAAATAGTATCAGTTTTCTTTATTCTGTGAGGGATCCCAAATATTTGTTTTTTAAGCTTTTATTATTTTTTCACAATAAATACTTTTTCATTAAAAAAAATCCTTATTTTTTTGTTGCTACACACTGAGAAGCGTGACTTTTTTTTTCAGTCAACAGTTGTGTTTTTTGCCGAATGAGTTGTAGATTTCATTGGTGCTATTTTTGAGGTACAGTGGGGGAAAAAAGTATTTAGTCAGCCACCAATTGTGCAAGTTCTCCCACTTAAAAAGATGAGTGGCCTATAATTTGACATCATAGGTAGACCTCAACTATGAGAGACAAAATGAGAAAACATATCTAGAAAATCACATTGTCTGATTTTTAAAGAATTTATTTGCAAATTATGGTGGAAAATAAGTATTTGGTCACCTACAAACAAGCAAGATTTCTGGCTCTCACAGACCTGTAACTTCTTCTTTAAGAGGCTCCTCTGTCCTCCACTCATTACCTGTAGTAATGGCTCCTGTTTGACATTGTTATCAGTATAAAAGACACCTGTCCACAACCTCAAACAGTCACACTCCAAACTCCACTATGGTGAAGACCAAAGAGCTGTGGAAGGACACCAGAAACAAAATTGTAGACCTGCACCAGGCTGGGAAGACTGAATCTGCAATAGGAAAGCAGCTTGGTGTGAAGAAATCAACTGTGGGAGCAATAATTAGAAAATGGAAGACATACAAGACCACTGATAATCTCCCTCCATCAGGGGCTCCACGCAAGATCTCACCCCGTGGGGTCAAAATGATCACAAGAACGGTGAGCAAAAATCCCAGAACCACATGGGGGGACCTAGTGACTGACCTGCAGAAAGCTGGGACTAACGTAACAAAGGCTACCGTCAGTAACACACTACGCCGCCAGGGACTCAGATCCTGCAGTGCCAGACGTGTCCCCCTGCTTAAGCCAGTACATATCCGGGACCGTCTGAAGTTTGCTAGAGAGCATTTGGATGTTCCAGAAGAGTATTGGGAAAATGTCATATGGTCAGATGAAACCAAAGTAGAACTGTTTGGTAGAAACACAACTCGTCGTGTTTGGAGGAGAGTGAATGCTGAGTTGCATCCAAAGAACACCATACCTACTGTGAAGCATGGGGGTGGCAACATCATGCTTTGGGGCTGTTTCTCTGCAAAGGGACCAGGACGACTGATCCGTGTACATGAAAGAATGAATGGGGCCATGTATCATGAGATTTTGAGTGCAAACCTCCTTCCATCAGCAAGAGCATTGAAGATGAAACGTGGCTGGGTCTTTCAGCATGACAATGATCCCAAGCACACCACCAGGAAAATGAAGGAGTGGCTTCATAAGAAGCATTTCAAGGTCCTGGAGTGGCCTAGCCAGTCTCCAGATCTCAACCCCATAGAAAACCTTTGGAGGGAGTTGAAAGTCCGTGTTGCCCAGCGACAGCCCCAAAACATCACTGCTCTAGAGGAGATCTGCATGGAGGAATGGGCCAACATACCAGCAACAGTGTGTGCCAACCTTGTGAAGACTTACAGAAAACGTTTGACCTCTGTCATTGCCAACAAAGGATATATAACAAAGTATTGAGATGAACTTTTGTTATTGACCAAATACTTATTTTCCACCATAATTTGCATATAAATTCTTTAAAAATCAGACAATGTGATTTTCTGGATTTGTTTTCTCATTTTGTCTCTCATAGTTGAGGTCTACCTATGATGACAATTACAGACCGGCCTCATCTTTTTAAGTGGGAGAACTTGCACAATTGGTGGCTGACTAAATACTTTTTTCCCCGCTGTACATATGATGATTTGATATTTTTTTATTTTATTTAATTAAAGGTCAGGTGAACAAAAACAGCAATTTTGCCATTATTTTTATGGCATTTACTGTGCAGTGTAAATTACCTTATAAGATTTTTATTCTTCCACATAATGAGGGATAAAATGGGTTTTCAGTTTTTTTATTTTTATATTTTTTTACTTTTTTTTTATATTTTAGTCTATTAGGGAACTTGAACATTAGTTAAATGGATTGCTGATGTAATACACTGCAATACGGGAGCATTGCAGTGTATTATATTTGTTAGCCTGCTAAAGTAACCATTGATGACATGATGGAGAAGCCTCCTTCCTCA
Source organism: Leptodactylus fallax (assembly GCA_947044405.1). Lineage (NCBI taxonomy): Eukaryota > Metazoa > Chordata > Amphibia > Anura > Leptodactylidae > Leptodactylus > Leptodactylus fallax. The sequence goes on from CAMRHE010000760.1 coordinate 410,256, forward strand.
GTAAGCAACCTAGATGGGGTGGTCATTATTGACAGAGGTTACAGCAGAATCTGGACTGTGCCGATGTGATCACCTTAACACATATGTATGGCAAGCTGCAGGAACTCTCTTTGACTTATGTCATATATGTTTGTCAGATGTTGTGAAGAGATTATCGAAAACAACTTATTTGCAACTCCTCCCTCTACTGTAATAGTACATGATGGGTCATTCCTGTGACATCAGAGATCCCTCCAATCTTAGTTGATAAGACTGAGGCCCCACCTTGCAGAAAAGCAGCTTTTTTTTTTTTTTTTTGTTCAATATTGCTGCAATTTATTGAACCAAACCCAGGAATGGCTACAAAAGGAATAGAAAATATATAGGAAGCTCTTATAATTCTCCCTTCTGCTCAATCCACTCCTGGTTTTGGCTTAAAAAAACCACAGCAAAATCTGCAACAACAAAAAAGCAGCGTTTCCACAATGTGGGACCTCAGCCTAACACCTAGGTGCAGCAGTCAATAGCAACCACAGCACCTAAGGGTTTAGTCAGTCTATTGATACACACCCCAGTGAAAGACTGTCAGTATACCGCTGACAGGCACTAATGTGGTGGAATAATGATAGATTCGGACATTACAGTTTAGGTGCAACATAAAAACTAATTTGTTAAGCAGAACTAAATGTATTTATGTGTGCCCCACATAAGACAGAATAATATTACTATAACCACTGGTTTTAGATGCTGTAATCCTTGGTTAGTCAGACGCCAAGTACAATACTATGAAAGGTATAGATCAGCAGAAATATCTGCTTGTAAACCATGTAGTTGTCCAGATGCTCCTATCACGCCAGTCTGTAGTTTGTGGGTGCTCTCTTACCGAAACCCAAGGGGGCCCTCACACAAAGTACAGTTTACCATTGCCCCAGTTTTGCCCTTTTATGTGTTGATCTCTTTGTAACCCTATCTATTTCCAGCACTTCTTTTCAACACTGCAGTTATGGGCACAATTGAGAGTGTCAGCTAATAGCTACTCATGCTGGTAAACGCAGAGGTAACTATATACATATATACACTGTGCTTGATGATCAGTACACCCATCATCTTCCTCTGCTTCCTGCAAGTTCACACCTGCACAATAAAAGAGTTAAGGGGAATCTATCATGGCATCATTTTCCTATTTGGGGTACATGCACATGATCAGGACTACTAAAGTCAATAAGCGTGATAGTCTGCATGTACATGTATGAGAATCTAAAATCCGTACCAATTGGTGCAGATATGTATGTGTATACATGTGGATTTTTTTTTATGCAAGTACTGGACCTGCGCATGTACATTTCTACCTCCGTTCACCTTTCTAGTAATTCTATATCCTCTCGGATATTTATAGCCAGGCTAACATAACTGGAGTTACTGGTTCTCATTGCCTGAAGCCTATTGGCTCCTCTATAGGTTCTCTCTTCTTGTGTCTTCTCTGTTGAGATTATGTCATTGAAAACAGAAATGAAATTATTTATCTCTATAATTGGAAATTGACTCAGTAAACCGCGATGATGTTTATTCGTGCGGAATTTCTTCAGAAATGATTTAGTTATATACACTCAATTTGCATGTTTTCATACTGGATGGAAAAGCCAATGTGATAGATTCCCTTTAAAAACTGCAGCTTGCTGTGCTTTATTCCACACCAATAGGCACGAGTGTAATGTGATTTCTTCTGTGTCACGCATTTCATTTACTTTTTGCTCAAAGGATTTGCAGAATTCAAGGAATTAATATTATCATATGGGAGCCCAAGGGCTACGGCAGTCCAGTTGTCACAGATGCTTGTCCAATGTTAAGGGGTTTTCCTCAGGCTAGGGGATGAATGTGTGATAGGTAGGGGTCCCAGTGCCCCCATGACTGCTCTCTGCTATAGATGTGAATGGGCTGATAGAGTACAGTGCTTTGTTAGTTCTACAGATGTGTGTAAAGTACGTGTTGTGTATGCAGAATACAACTCAATACACTCAGGAATGGAGGGGCCAAATCTCATCCATATGCTATGACAAAGACCTACAGTGCAAAGTGACCTGCGCTGCTGGGTTTCAACCTAGAGTATGTAAAGTATTAGTGTGGGTTTAGTCAAAGGCAGTGCAAAGACAAAGCTGCATTTTTGCAGGCGTGGCACAGCAAAAACTACCTGGTTTTGTTTGTTTTTTTGGTGCTGCCACAGCTTCACACCATGCCATGTAGCCCCAGCCTAAAAAGGTAGAGCTATTTTTATAATAATAGAGGCTTTAGTACATGTAACACACATATGGTCTTGCAGAATGATCACTCAGGATTTAGAGATTGGCACCAATGGCAAAATCTGAGGAATATAGAAGTAGCCTTTTCAAAAAGAAAAGTGACATGCCATCTAGTGTATCAACTGGAGAGCTACTTAAAGTTGTGGTCTGGCCCTAAATACTTGTTTCATACTGACGACTTATCCACAGGCACCCGGACCCTGCACAGATCAGATGTTCTGGCATCATCTGGGTGCTGGAAGCTACAGTAGTGGATGGAGAGCACATGCAGGCTCAAGTAATATGAACGGCCCAGCACTTCCCAAGAACCACCACTATGTAGTGATTGGAGCTGCTGTGCATCTGATCGTTGGAGGTCTCACTGATCACAAGAAAGGGTTAGGGACAGGAATCTCTCACCTTTGAGAGCACCAGTGAAGGTGTGTAGAGTTTGAATTGCCTTTTGCCCTCTACTAAGCATCTACATATCACAAGGCATTATGGGAAAAGGAGCTGGGGAGCTCATGCGCCCTCTGTTGGATGTAACAGATCCTCAATTTGCTTTTGACTCACCGAGTCTTGAGAGATTCCCTTCCCTAAGCCACTCATTGCCTCTCACAAAGCCAGCCAGTTCACTTTGCTCTGCACTGATGAGGGACAAAAATCCCGAAACGGCGCTGTATGCAGATAAGTGAAATTGGCTTGGCTAAAATCCCATTTGCTGTCTCAAGACTCGGTGAGTCAAAAGCAAATTGAGGATCTGTTACATCCAACAGAGGGCACATGAGCTCCCCAGCTCCTTTTCCCATAATGCCTTGTGACACAAGAAAGGGTGTCTTTCTGTTCCTGTGTGCTGCCACCCAATGCTGTACTTACTTATCTTTATCAGTCCCATAGACAGTGAATGTAGCAGTAGCGCACATACATGACCAACACTACATTAAAAAAGGAACCCCGTTCTTGTGATCAGTAGGTTTCCCAATAATTAGGCAGGTGGTAGGTTGCTATTGAGGGATAACCTCTTTGGAGGACACCTTCACTTCTGTGCTATTAGGCTAAGGTCCCACGTTGTGGAAACGCAGCAGAAAAAAAAAAGCTGCGTTTTACAGTACCAGCAAAGTGAATGAGGTTCTGGCTAATCCCAGCCACATGTTGCAGAAAAAATAAAAAAAACAACGCTGCAGAAAAGCTGTATTTTTGAAAAACGCAACATGTCAATTTTACCAGTGTAAAAATAGACTTAATAAGAAAAGAAAAACGCAGTAAAACGAATTCCCGTGGCGTTTTTTCACTGCATTCCGCATTGTGGGGCCACTACATTGGGAAGCCTTGATACCACTACAGGCTAAGGTCCACAGCAGCAATGCATCTGTTTTTTCCCGCATCGCTTTTCACAGAAATTCATGGTGGTTGCCTCTGCGGATGTTCTGCTTCCATTATACCTAAAGGTAAACCTCCAGCATTTCCATAGGTACAATTGAAATCACATTGTGTCCGCTGCGCGTATTTTACTGCTGTGTGGGAATGCAAAATGGTCCTGGCCTATGGGGTGTCAGTAGTATTTTTCTACAAAGGTAATATGGATAGAATTCCTATAATATTCCTAGGGGACTGTATTATGCTACACAGAAATGACTGTGTAGAGAACCTCCCATACTCTCTCTGCGCTTCCCTGTCTGCTGTGTCACGCTGGGTTTTCAGAGAATCCCTGTTGCTCTTTGCCACATTCATCATCCTAGTGGTTGACTGATTTATGCAATAGAAAAAAGATATTTTTGTCGTATTATTATTGAGGTTTGCAGCTCCATCGACCATGGATCAAGCTCTGTTTGACAGGCGGGTTACATTGTTTTCTGTATTACAAGAGGAGCTAGGTAACAGAAGATGCAGTGTGGCCAGCTCTGTCTGCCCACAGGAGAAGAGGACCATCCTGAAACCTGAGGAGCCTAAATCACCTTGGCAAGCTGGAGCAGCCAGATTCTGATGAATGGGACCTATTCACTGAGAAAGAAGATATTTGTTCTTCCTTCTTGGAAATCTGGCCAAGGATATATGAGAAATATTTTCAAAAATCCATTGTTCTCCTAGCCACCTTGCAAGTAATAGTCATTGTGCAGATTTATTAAGGAGGCTCTGGCCTATTAATAAATCAGTCATACGCTTGTGTGTCAATATGGAGATTATACTAGTATAAAACAATGTCTTATTAACCATGATGCAGAGTTTAGCTGTTGTGTATTAATTTAGGTGAAAAAGACATCACACGCTCCCTGATCACTGAAATGTAACATGGCAGCTGTGTTTGCATTTAATGTAGCCCTAAAATGTAAGGCCTCATTCACACAAGCATATTTGAGCCCTATACACTGATACAGCTTGTGCATGGAGAATGAAGTGCATCTCTGCAATGAGAAGCAGTATACTAGTTAAAGGGAGTCTACCACCACCAAAATCACTTGTGAACCACTTACATGCTGTTGTGGGGCTGGTTAGTGACACGGTGACCATACATTTTTTGTGTCACAGTGCAATCTTGCTGCTGAGAAATCCAACTTTTATTCCATATGCAAATGAGGGGTTTGGTGCACTTACTGCAGGTCCACACATGCTGGAGCACCACCAAAACAAAATGCTGACGTGTCCCATAGACAGTGATGTGCGGCAACCAGAAAACAATATGGTTCCCCAGCAGGTGTGGCCCTGCCCTGTGTGCACCGAACGCTCATTTACAGAGGGAATAGAAGTTACATTTCTCAGCAGCAAGACTGCGCTAACACTGCCACAAGTAAGGTATATTCACCACACACACAGTATATAAGTGATTTATAAATGATTTTGTTACCATCTAATAATATATGCCATCACTTTATAACTGGTGGTGGTCTGACCACTGAGACACCCACAGCAAGGAGAATGACAGAGCTGCACTGTCCACTGTGCGGGAGGGAAGGTGAATGGACAAGATGCAGGAAAAAAGTAAGGCTTATTCAGGTATATGTGTTCTGCATCAGCCAAAACCAGAAATGGAACCTAAATACAGGTGCAAATCTTTCCATCAGTGTTCCTTAGGACTTCCTAAATCAGCTCTGTGGCCCATTCCAATGTCAGATCACCCCTGATCATAAATGGATGGCATATTCTAGGACATTAACCCTTTACCCAGCTTTGGAACTGAAATTGCAACCTGATGACTTGTTGGCAAGCACAGCAATGGATAATGTACCACTGCTATCATTTCTGGGGTCCCCAAGAACCAGCTGCTATACAGCACAGGGCTAACAACAAGGATCTTTAGCTACTGCATTGTTAGGGTTAGCCTTAGTCTGTCTGTAAATCACATTTTCCATGTAACATGAATGTGATACAATGAGTATTTTTGAACCTACAGATATAAAGACGGAAGGAAAGAAAGATGCTGGGAGACTGAGTGCTGGCATGCAGCGGAGAGCAGAGGGCTCATCACCCTAAACACCCTTACCTCACCACAGAAGCCTGGGATCAACCTTGCGCAGAAACTCCTTAGTGGAGTGGACAGTGTCTTACCGATGCCATTGCAATGTGCCATTCTTATACAATGAACTAAGTACTGTAAAGAAAGCATTAGTGTAGTGGATTTCCCTGGCAGGTCACAGGGACGTCACATTCTTTGTAGCTGGAACTCTGCAGACATTTCCTGAAGATATTCCGTCCACGGAGTAACTGTAGATAGTCGCATAGTATTATAGCAACCCTACTACCAACTCTCCTATAGAGGGGAAGCCTGAAGATTGTGAAGGAGTAGGGTGTATTAATACTTTATAGGATCTATAGACAAGATATGGTAAATGTTTATTTTGTATTAAGCTAATCAGGGGCTGGGATGTGGAAATTGGAAGCATTTATGACAATGAAAACAATTTATCCTCATGATCTGTATTGTGTGGTAACTGTAAAAGGATTTGTTCTTCACCTACTGTGCCGACAACCCAACCAGATCAAGTAATGAAGACATCTGGCCAGTGCAAAGTATCCATGGCGGTTGTATCATTGCTGTAAGTCACCTTATACGCATGTAGGATGATGCAAATAGTCAACTAAATACTGACCCTGGAGTCTTAGGAAGAAAAGACATCAGCAATAGTGGATGGAGCCAGGTCTGCGGCTGTGTGTCCTCTGCAGTCCTTTAAATCCAAGAGACCTTTACAGTGACGTAAAAGAAAGAGGGACAACTCCCGGTGACCACCTTCTGCTGCCTGTCCAAGAAAAAGCACATGTAGACATATAGACCAGCAAACAAATCCACACTGCACCATCTCCTCCAAGGAGTAACTACCCCAAAATATATATATATATATATATATATATATATATATATAGTTGGTACTTCAAGGAGATGGGGCATATGTGTGAACCATGCCATAAAACAGATAGTTCAAGCCAGATGAGGACTAGAAGGTAAAGAGGTTTTCAGCAGGATTCCCAAGCTCCCTGTCCCTCCTCAGTGCTCTTATAAGAAAAGGTCAAGCATGCGCAGTCGCTCCATTCAATGTCTGAGACTGCTGAAAACAGGTGAGCGCTGTACTCTGCATCCTATGAATGGAGCATCAGTGCACAAGTTTGATCCATTCATGACCACAGCGAGAAGAAACGGGGCTCAAGACCACGTACTAGGGATCATGGGGGTCATGACAGTGGGGTCTTATTCTGACATTAGTCATGTGGATAGCTTATAAATGTCCTTCTTGGGGCACTTCTCTAAGCTTAAGGCCACACATGTTGGGTCCACTACAGGCATCTCAGAGCGGACCTGCCCATGGTTAAAAAAACAGCCAAAAGACTGGTGGTCGCAGTGGCTTTGAGCCTCGACTCCGGCGCAGCAGACACCACTACCAACCTTTGCATATAGTGGTGAGTACCCAACATATCAATCCACAGCAGAACTATGCACCATTGATAAATTCCTTTCAGTAAAATCTAGTTATAGTGCATTGCTATAAGACGTTAGCTGTACAGGGTCACCATGAGCACTAGTTATAACAGAATACTCATATATGTTTATCAAAACTGTAATAGGAGTAAAAATGGGGGGGAAAAAAAAAGACACCATAAAATAGGAATCTTGAGTAAGATTGCATGAAAAATACCTGAGTATATTATATTTCACATCCCTTACCTTGTGAAGCACAGTCCTCCTATCAGAGTCTGTCTTAGTGGGGTCAGCGCCATTCTCCAATAAGAGCTGTACTACTTGGAGATGTCCGCAGTACGCTGCGCGGTGTAGAGCTGTGCTGCCCCCATGTGTCTGTGCGTTACTGTCAGCGCCGCTCTTCAGAAGAAAGCTGCACACTGCTAAGTGTCCGTGACGGCTGCTGTAGTGCTACATGAGGAACAAAAAACAATGTCAGTCATTTGCCTTATGTACAAGCCTGAAGAGATCAGGTTACTGTGGTATATGCAAGACCTGACCGAAAAAACAAATCCGTTTTAAGTGGGTGAAACATTTCTCTTCCTGCAAGTTATTTGTCAGCTGGAAGACATTTTAAAGGGGCTGTATTCAGAGATCTGCCTATTGGGATATATTCAGATTGTCATAAAGCGGCTGCAAATCCCTGACCATGAGTCAAATGACCCAAACTTGGGAGCTATGATGTCTGGGTGAAGAGACCCACAGTTACAATGGGATTTGCCGCCATAATAAGAACTGCATAATGCAGACACATTATGGCCGTCTGGACGTGCCTTCATTTTAGAGCTAGTATTATGGCCATGACCTGGATCTGCACTGTTCTACTGAACTGTACTTTAAGGTTTTTTACAGGCAAATTTTTATTTTAAAAAAAAAGGTCTGTTAGTGCTATTAATAGGTTAATAAGTGACTTTGAGTGATTTTTGGGGTTCTCTGTGAGCTCCTGGCATCTTCTGCATTTGTTTACATGCTCATCTTCCTGTGTTTTCCTACCATGATGCACTGGGCTTCACTCAGCTGACTCACACCACCTCCCACTCTCACACACTTCCCCTCCCCGTTTCCCTAGCTAGCCCACCCACTACACCCTCAGCAGCCATCTTTAGACTCCTAGTTCTCACTCACTCAATAACCTTCTCCTTTGGCTGTAAAATTGTAATCACCTCCGTATGTCATCAGTACAATCACACAGAGAAAGCTTCAAGACAACAATGAATTCTTCTATGGAGGTGCCGGCCGGCACAAACTCTGTGTGACGTGTACCTTCTGGCACCTCCTCTTTGAGCAGCCCCAATACATTTACCTTCCTTTCAGGTCTGGACCTGGGACGTCATCAGCTGCTGGCACCTCATCTTTGTGATGTGTGGCGGCCACCCACTGTATTGCGCATGCGTGGACGGCCAGCACACACAATGAAGACATGGCCTTCCAGCAATGACGTCACGGGATACGGATATCCACAGGAGGTAAAGGTAAGTATAATGGGGGGCGGGCTTCTTTCCAGTGACATCCCAGGGTACAGATATCCCTTAGACAGACACCCTGGAACATCAGCGGTATGTCAAAAAATTTAATATATGTAGGTCACATGACCTACATATATTACAGTAAAACAAAAAATAATTAGTAATACATGTTATTTAGAAAGTTGGAGGGGGGTGACATAGGGGGCTTATAGTTAAAATAATCTATTCTGGACAACCCCTTTAACTCACCATAGAACCCTAGGTTTTCTATTGTGTGGCCATATTGTGTCCAATAAAATGACAGACCCCTGTATAGTCAATGGGATCCTGAGAAGTCTGTACACAGACTAGTCAGTTTACAACGAAGTCTATGGAGAAGGATGACAGAAGGCATATAGACATGAGATATTCTACAGCATCTACTGAGTCATTCCTCTCTATAGTAATCATATGATAGCACTGCTCTGTATAGTGCAGAGGAGTCTCTTACCTCCCCTCTCCATAGACTGCTCTTGCCTGCAGTATAAAGCAAACTATGTATGGATTTGATATGAAGCAGAAGAAAAAAAAAAAAAAAAAAGCTTCCATCGTTTTTTTTTTTTTTGTTTTGTTTTTTAACATGGGGGTGAAAGCAGACGGACTCCATCTACATCTGTTTAATGTCCATTGCTCTCAGCCTGTGGCGGATGGTAGTGTGAAACTAGCCTTAAAAAGTGGTGAAGGAGGTAGAAAAGCTGCATCTTTTTGCACAAATGAGGCTTGCACAAAGATATTTACTTTTAAAACCAGTTTTTTGGTGCAAAAAAAGTCAATGACAAATCTAGCCCATGTGTATGGCAGGTATAATGCATAAAAACAACCACACTATATAGTGTCCGAGACTACAAAGAGGGGTGCAATGAGTCCTCTGCGGTGTATAATAATGCTCCCCAATAGGTGATCCATGCAGGGGCTGCATCATAGATGGAGAAGGTAAAATAAGCAAATGGAAAGAAAAGACATAAGGGGGGTCTGGGAGGGGCTTAAGTCAATTTCGGGTCATAAACAGTCTGTCTGCCAGATTGAGGCAGATGTTAATTGGCTTAATGAACTAAACCTATTCAACAGATTTGATCACACACCAGCTCCTCCCACCCCAGTATGTCCTTCAGCTTCCCCCACCACAATGACTTCTCCCCATGCGGCCACTTCCCAACAGACCAGTAAATCCAGAAATCCGTCTTTATCTGGCCACAGTCTGACCTTCACACGGGCCCAGGTGAGGAAGGAGATGAAAAAGATCAAGGCGAGGAAAGCCACAGGGCCAGATGACATCAGTGCAAGGCTAATTAAGACTTGTGGGGACCAGCTGTGTGGTATAATTACATATATGTATAATATGAGCCTGAGGCAGGAAATAGTCCCTGAATTATGGAAATCTTCTTGTGTGGTACCAGTTCCAAAGAAACCCCACCCTATGGACCTCAACGACTACAGACCTGTAGCACTGACATCCCACCTGATGAAGATCTTGGAGAGATTGGTTCTCACACATCTCCGCCCTCTAGTGAGCCCCGCTATGGACCCCCTCCAGTTTGCTTATCGGCCGGGCATTGGGGTAGATGATGCCATCATCCATCTTCTGCACAGGGCTCTGTCTCACCTGGAGAAACCAGGGAACACAGTGAGAATAATGTTCTTTGACTTCTCCAGTGCTTTTAACACCATACAGCCCAGGTTATTGAGGGACAAGCTGGGCCTTGCTGGAGTGGACCACCACCTCTCCAACTGGATCCTAGACTACCTCACAAATCGACCTCAATACGTGAGAGCCCGAGACTGTGTGTCAGGTACCGTGATCTGTAATACGGGGGCACCTCAGGGTACGGTTCTCGCCCCTTTCCTCTTCACACTGTACACTGCAGATTTTAGGTGCAACTCATCCAGCTGCTACCTACAGAAGTATTCTGACGACTCTGCAATAGTAGGTCTCATCACAGACGATGATGACAGGGAGTACAGAGAACTGAACCAGGATTTTGTGGACTGGTGCCACCGGAACCACCTGAAGATTAACGCGGGGAAGACCAAGGAGATGGTGGTGGACTTCCGCAAAGGCAGATGCCCTCCAAATCCAGTGGACATCCTGGGGACGGGCATCGAGATTGTGAACACCTATAAGTACCTGGGTTTGCTCCTTAATAATAAGCTGGACTGGGCAGATCATATGGAGGCCCTGTACAGGAAGGGCCACAGCAGGCTCTACCTGCTTAGGAAGCTGAGAGCCTTTGGAATCCGGGGGGCACTTCTTAGAACTTTCTTCAACTCGGTAGTGGCATCAGCCATCTTCTTCGGAGTGGCCTGCTGGGGGAGCAGTATATCAACCAGGGACAGAAATAAACTTGACAAGCTGATTAGAAGGGCCAGCTCTGTCCTGGGGAGCCCACTGGACCCAGTGCAGGTGGTGGGTGACAGAAGGATACTGTCCGTGGTGAGCTCCATGCAGAAGAAGAAGTCCCATCCCATGCATGAGACTGTGATAGCGCTGGGCAGTACTGTCAGTGACCGACTGCTCCACCCTAGGTGTGAGAAGGAGCGCTATCGGAAGTCTTTCCTCCCCACCGCGGTTAGGCTGTACAACCAACACCGACCTAAGCGGAGATCATTACACACAGAGAACTGAAATATCTCTCTGCCTGTTAAATCCCCCCCCCCCCCCTCCCCTGCTACGTCCTATCTGTCTGTCTGCTATCAAAGTAATGCCTCTCACCTTGGAACATTCCTGTACATGTTGTATTTGTATTTGTATCTGCTTATCTTTGCTGCTGTAACACACTGAATTTCCCCATTGTGGGACTATTAAAGGACTATTATTATTATTATTATTATTAAAATAAGGGAGACAAATAATAAAGACAGCACTCATCTCACCAAGGCTGTGTAGCCAAAGTTGTCAGCCAGGTTGGCATCTGTCCCCTTCTGGATAAAGTGCTGTATCCTCTCCAGGTCTCCATCCATAGCTGCTGACCATATACCTGGATCAATCAGAATGTATATCAGATCATACACAGGGAATAAAGCAAGCGAAGTCTGACAACTCAATGTAAGTCATATGAACATTCCCAGAACTCATCCGCAGGTCAGTGCTCAGATCCTCCTGACAAGACACATTGTATTAGTTACGGGGTCTTAAGCAAGGCCCCCGAGCGATTTTGAGAAAGTGAAGAGGCCATGGCCATATCACTTTGATTGAAAAGAATGTCCCATTAATAACATCTGCTTAAAGGGGTTCTCCACTTTGAACAATGTCTACCTGTTAGAAGGACCCTTTATTAAGAATAACAACTTTATTTATATAGCGCCAACATATTCTGCAGCACTTTACAAATCAGAGAACACATGAACAGACAATATGAGACATTACAATGTGGCAAAGAATTAATGTATCAAACAATAGGAGTGAGGGCCCTGTGCGCAAGAACTTACATTCTATGAGGAGATAGGGGGACACAAGGGGTCAGAGGGCTTGTTTGCTACAATGGTCCTGCCATCTTTTAATAGAAAAGGTCATATACCTGAAGCAGTATGAGCTGTCACCAGCCTGTATCTGTGAATAAACATATACTAAGTGCAAGGAGTGCAGCGTTACTTCTAGATGGAGAGAACAGGATCTGAGGAACAGAGGAGGAAGGATAGAATAGGAGAAGAAATGTTAGTGTAGTGTGCGGAGGTGTAGAACAACAGGATCAGCATTTCTGAAGCTGCTGTAGTTAGGTATTAATCTGTCCGGGTAAAGCGTTCCAGAGCACCGGTGCAGCTCGAGAAAGGTCTTTGAGACGGGAGTGGGATGTTCAGATAACACAAGATACAACTCTAAGGTTTATTGGCAGAATGGTGAAGAAGAGGAGAAATAAAACCAGCGAATGATGCACTAAATGAAAGATAGGGAGAAAACCATGTGAGACCAGCGGAGTCTCTGAGACCAATAGAATGGCGCATAGTGAGGGGGGAGTTGGTGGTCTACAGTGTCAAATGTACAAAACTATACAGTATGGTGCTCAATAAAGAGGCCATCGGATCTATCCCAAGCACAGGTCATCAATGTTAAAAGCTCAGAAACCCCTTTAACTCAGAAGTCCCTAATAGACCATATGGTAATGGGTTTTCCACACCTGGAGAACCCCTTTAAAGACATATCCAGATGGGAAAAGCTCTTATAAGTCAAAGAATTCTGCATAGTTTAATATTCCTCACATTGAAAGGGACCAGAAGACAGGTTTATGTCTGTAACCACTTCCGTCCTCTGCTTTCTGGGCTACAGAGCACTATACAGTCACTGAAGGAAGTGCACGTGCCGCTGCCGCTATAGGACCCAGTAACCGCTGAGCAATAGCACTAGGCTGTAAGGCCCACCTTTCTGACAGTGGAGGGATATTGGTGCGGAAATTAACGGGACCGATATCACCAGTACCAGGGAGCATACTAGGAAAGCTAAATTCAGCACACGGTCGGCCTTCTAGTGGTATATAATACTGCACATCAATGAGGAAATGAAAGGTCCTCTTTAAACAATTGCATGAACAATATTGTAAAAACGTGATGTGGCCTTATGGCCTTCATCCATTCAGGATGCTAGTAAAGCTGTGTGAGAGAAGTAAATGGGTCTAAACTGGCACTCAACTTTCTGAGGAAAGGATAAACATCAGGAATTCATTTATTTACATGTTTTTCTATTTGACACAAGGTTCACATTAGAATCGCCTTTCCGTTGTTCTGGTCTGTCAGCAAAGGACAGCTAGACCACGAAAATAACGGTTATACGTAGAGCCTGGCAGACTCCATTGACTACTAGAATGGGGTCCGCGGTTGCTAGGGGGGTCCGCGGTTGCTAGGGAGCGTCCAGAATAGTGTTGGAACTCCTTATAATAAGAGTCTTTTCAATTTAAAAAAAAAAAAAATCATAACTGACATTAACTGAAGTTTAATGGATCAGTTAAAAAAAACCAGACACATAAGCATCAGTTAGTTTCTGTTTTTTTTGTTCTCCTTTCTGGGCATGTGCAGAAAAAAAATAACGGACACCTGTCCGTTAACCATAGATATTAATGTTAAAAAATAACGTTTACCGTCTGTCATCAGTTCGTTATTTTGAACGGACACCATGTCCTGCACCCTGCGTTATGTCTGCTAAAGAAATGGACATGTGATGGATTTGGCGGGGTCGGGGCCCCACGCGGCGTTTGACATTCCCTGCAAAGTGGACTATAGTCTATGGGGTGCGCGGGTAACCGCTGTTTTAGCGGGCAAGCTCTCCATCATTTGGGTCCAATGGTGGATACAAACGACTGAGAGCACGGCGCAAGCGTGAGCCCAGCCTAAAGGTAGCGTGAGCCCCGCCTAACGGTAGCGTGAGCCCAGCCTAAAGGTAGCGTGAGCCCAGCCTAAAGGTAGCGTGAGCCCCGCCTAACAGTAGCGTGAGCCTAGCCTAAAGGTAGCGTGAGCCCAGCCTAACAGTAGCGTGAGCCCAGCCTAAAGGTAGCGTGAGCCCAGCCTAACGGTAGCGTGAGCCCAGCCTAACGGTAGCGTGAGCCCAGCCTAACAGTAGCGTGAATGCACCTTAAAATTAAATTGGTGGATGAAAAAGTCTCGCACAGTTTTTTCATTCGCCACTTTCAGTTAAATAACAACGGACCGCGTTATAGTCAATAGGGTCCATCTGGCTCCATACGTAAGCGCTATTTTAGCGGTCCGCCCGTCCATTGTTCTGGTCTAGACAGCCAATGCTAGTATGAACCCAGAGTAATAAACAGAAGTCCAATGAGTTGGAGGACTACAAGCACCAGCATGCTAGTGTACTGGGCCAGCCCCAGGACTTCAGTGAGGTGCATGTATCTGGTGCAGAGGCCAGCACAGTTACCTCTCTGGAAGTCCATCTCCTGCACCGTCTCCCGGACACCCTGGGTGGTTCCTCCGGTACAGCACACGTCACACACCCCGGGCCCCTGGCCCTCTGCAGGGTGAGAGGAGGAGCAGCCATGTCCGGAGTCCATGGCTCCTCAGTATACTACACACTCTACGCCGCCATGTCAGACTCGGCCCACAGGTACCGGCCGGACAGCCAATCAGCGGAGGAGAAACCTCAGCCAATCAAACGGCGAGTAAATTCTTTTCCTTCTTAACTGCATTACCTCAAAATGTCCAGCAGATGGCGAAATTATAATAGTCTGATTATTACACGTTATAGTAGTATAATGTTGTACCGTGTTAGCCATTGAAAGTAGTGGAAGAGTGAAGAAATCAGGTGATACCTTTTAGAAGCTAACTGAGTATATTTATAAGTAAGCTTTCAGGAGTGCTCGCTCCCTTGTCTGATGAAGGGAGCGAGCACTCCTGAAAGCTTACTTATAAATATACTCAGCCTCTAAAAGGTATCGCCTGATTTCTTCACTATTACACGTTATGGTATCTTATACGTTATGGTATCTTATTACACGTTATATCAGCGTCCGAACGAGTTACAGTATGTATTAAATAATTAATATTTAATAATTAATTAAAAAGTGTTAGATTTTCAAGTGTTTTTCTCTTGGTAAAATATTAATAAGTGAAAACCTTTTTTAAAGAAATTGTTGCAATATTCCTTACTTGTCCAGCAGGTGGCGCCGCCGTCACACTTTCCATCCTATGCTGTGGGTGGGTTCTGCAGCACTAGTGCCTCTGTGCAGTGCAGGGTCTGGATTATATCTGCTGAGCAGGTTGGCAGCAGTTCACACAGCTCATGTACAGATTACACTGAATGTCTGCCATCAGGTTAAAGTCTACAACCATTTTTAGGATGGATTCACACTCTGCAGATTTTCTTGCAGACATTTCTTTGAATGAAAATCAACTCCATTCATCTGAATGGAGATAAATCCATATGCCTGCCGCCAAATGATGTCTATTCTATTCAGAATAATGGGACGTTGCAGAAATGTTTGCAACAAAATCTAATGCGTAAGACTTTAGCCTGAAGTTGGGTCCGGACAAGATGGTGAACATTTTATCATTACTATTGTAATTTATATAGCACCATCAACTTCCTTAAAGGGGCGTTCTGGTCACCCCCTTTCCAGTGTCAGACTGGGGTCCCTCGGGCCCACCATCCAATAACTAGACCATAAGAACCTTCAAACTTGGGAGTCTTCTGCTGGACCATTATTGTAGTAGAGCCTGGGCCTACTGGACGATCCTCTAGTATTCTGCTAGGCCTGTCCAACACTACAGGATGGGGGTAACTTGCTAATGGGTGGGGGTCCAGCCCTTGGGACCCCACCAATCATGAGAATTGGGGTGTGTTTGAATGTAATGGCAGGTGGATAGTGCACGCCACTGGAAATATACTGCCATACTGTACACAGCTAATGCTACTATATAATACAATAGAATGGTGCCAAAATAATGGTGTCTAATAATGCCTTTATAGACTAGCTCCACATGGACTTTTTGCAGTGGAATCCGCCGTAAAACGCTTTATTTTCCACTAGCTGGATAAGCGTCCTGTCGATCTTCAGGCAGATTTCACCCGACGCTCCCAGTGAAATGGATGGGAGTAGAAAATCTTTGTGCGGTTCCCATTCAACTGAATAGAGCAGCGTGCACCCATTGATCAGCAATTTTGGATAGGGGGTAACTTGTTGTACCCAGAATACTCCTTTAACTTATTACATCTTCTTTCTGTGCACCAGAAAAATCTAATCTTTTTTGGAAAAAGCAGCATGTTCATTTTACCTATATAAACACTGTATTTACCCCTAGACTTAGATGGGGGAGGCAAAAATGAAGAAAAGCTGTGAAAAAAAAAATGAAAGTGTCTTTGCTTCATTTTTTTCCAGTTTTTTTTTAGCTGCATTTTGCTACGTGCGCCCTTAGCCGAAGAGTTGTTTTTTTTTTTTTGGTTTGTTTTTTACCCAAAATGCAACCTGTTCTCTGTACAGTCATGACCAAAAGTTTTGAGAATGACACAAATATTATATTTTCACATGATCTGCTGCCCTCTGGTTTTTATGTGTGTTTGTCAGATGTTTTTATCACATACAGAAATATAATTGCATTCATATTATGAGTAACAGAAGCTTATATTGACAGTTAGAATGAGTTAATGCAACAAGTCAATATTTGCAGTGTTGACCCTTCTTCTTCAGGACCTCTGCAATTCTCCCTGGCATGCTCTCAATCAACTTCTGGACCAAATCCTGACTGATAGCAGTCCATTCTTGCAGAATCAATGCTTTAATTTTGTCTGAATTTGTTGGTTTTTGTTTGTCCACCCGTCTCTTGATGATTGACCACAAGTTCTCAATGGGATTAAGATCTGGGGAGTTTCCAGGCCATGGACCCAAAATCTCTATGTTTTGTTCCCTGAGCCATTTAGTTATCACCTTTGCTTTATGGCAAGGTGCTCCATCATGCTGGAAAAGGCATTGTTGAGCGCCAAACTGCTCTTGGACGGTTGGGAGAAGTTGCTCTTGGAGGACATTCTGGTACCATTCTTTATTCATGGCTGTGTTTTTAGGCAAGACTGTGAGAGAGCCGATTCCCTTGGCTGAGAAGCAACCCCACACATGAATGGTTTCAGGATGCTTTACAGTTGGCATGAGACAAGACTGGTGGTAGCGCTCACCTCTTCTTCTCCGAATAAGCTGTTTTCCAGATGTTCCAAACAATCGAAAAGGGGATTCATCAGAGAAAATGACTTTACCCCAGTCCTCAGCAGTCCACTCCCTGTACCTTTTGCAGAATATCAGTCTGTCCCTGATGTTTTTTCTGGAGAGAAGTGGCTTCTTTGCTGCCCTCCTTGAGACCAGGCCTTGCTCCAAGAGTCTCCGCCTCACAGTGCGTGCAGATGCACTCACACCTGCCTGCTGCCATTCCTCAGCAAGCTCTGCACTGCTGGTAGCCCGATCCCGCAGCTGAAACACTTTTAAGAGACGGTCCTGCCGCTTGCTGGTCTTTCTTGGGCGCCCTGGAGCCTTTTTGGCACCAATGGAACCTCTCTCCTTGAAGTTCTTGATGATGCGATAGATTGTTGACTGAGGTGCAATCTTTCTAGCTGCAATACTCTTCCCAGTTAGGCCATTTTTGTGCAGTGCAATGATGACTGCACGTGTTTCTTTAGAGATAACCATGGTTAACAGAAGAGAAACAATGATGGCAAGCACCAGCCTCTTTTTAAAGTGTCCAGTGGTGTCATTCTTACTTAATCATGACAGATTGATCTCCAGCCCTGTCCTCATCAACACCCACACCTGTGTTAATGGAGCAATCACTGAAACGATGTTAGGTGGTCCTTTTAAGGCAGGGCTGCAATGATGTTGAAATGTGTTTTGGGGGATAAAGTTCATTTTCTAAGCAAATATTGACTTTGCAAGTAATTGCTGTTAAGCTGATCACTCTTTATAACATTCTGGAGTATATGCAAATTGCCATTAGAAAAACTGAAGCAGTAGACTTTGTAAAAATTAATATTTGTATCATTCTCAAAACTTTTGGCCATGACTGTATAGCATTTTTCCTACCATTTTCATGTAACTTTAATGACACCTATACTAAAGAAACAAATTTATAACAATACTACATTTCTACATAAAATACAGCATAGTAAAAAAAATAATATGCAGTAATTCTATAGGAAAATTGACCTGTGGCTGTGATAATACCCATTGGGGCACTATGTATAGCACCCATAGGGGCACTATGTATAGCACCCATAGGGGCACTATGTATAGCACCCATAGGGGCACTATGTATAGCACCCATAGGGGCACTATGTATAGCACCCATAGGGGCACTATGTACCTCCATACAAGGTGTGTGGGTATGGCTTTGCTGGGTGGTTGTATCCTTCAGGGTGGTGAATGTTGAGTCAGTAAAAACCCCTTCCCCAAACTGTTGCCACATTTAGAATCTAAAAAAATCTCTAAAATGACCAAATTGTTTGTTGAGTTTTTTTTTCCTACACATTGCCAGATGGTGAGGTGTGACTTTCAGGAGTAGAAAATGTGTCCTCTGGGGTACAGCGGGCTGCCGCCACCATTACAGCAGCCTCCTGGCATCACATATGGTGATCCCAGACCAGTGTGTGGCTTCACATCCATCTTATGATGAACAGGGTTCTTGTTGCCTCCAACACAGTTTAGGATGTATTTTGCACTACACTTACATATATAGCACAGGATTGTATTTTCTGCCCAGGGCTACGCCCGCACACTGATAACCATCACCCAACGGAGATGAAGGCCCCCTCATGATTCAGGAATTGACACTTTCTAACAGATGTTGTGACAACTGGATGTACAAAGTGACTTTAGGCACTGATATAGTATGGGGTTAAACCTCCCATTGCTGTGGCTTGTTTCCCAAAACAGTCCCTGGGAACCATTGAAACAAGAAAACAGTCTCCAATTCTCCCTCTCCCACGGGAAGTGAATTATCTTATCTAAGCAGCTGCGATATGTCAAGTCCCCTTCCAAGTAAATATTCCCAGCCGCTCCAGAAGCCGCCCCAAAGCAGGAAGAATAGGGAAGGAGTATGATTAACTAGCGGACAAGATTTTCTTCAACTTATCACTTGCCCCTTTTCTAGTAGAGCAAATTTTTATAATGGCTGGTGAATTGCCAGTTTACTTATTGTACGGCAAGAGTGGGCGTACCGATCACGTGACCTAAAAATACTAATCCTATTAATGTGAAGCTGCGAAATAGAAAATTCTTATTATTTAAAAATTTAGTTGTGTTTTTTTTTTTTTAACACTTTAAAGAGGATCTTTCACATTTTGTGGCACCGGCGGTATTATATACCGCTAGAAATTCAGCGCACTTGCATCTGGGTGTCGGGGATATCGGTGCCGTTAGTATCAGCAACGAAATCCATCCACTGTCAGACAGGCGGGCCTTACAGCCTAGCACCCCCCTCCCCCTCCCCACAGTACTCTTCCATAACCTTGTACATAGCGATGACACTGAGCTCTAAGGCCCGCCCTTCTGACACTGGAGGAATATAGTTGCTGATACTTACGGCACAGATATCTCCAGCACCCGGGTGCATACCGGCAAAGAGGATAGTGCACTGAATTCAGTGCATTGTCAGCTTTCTAGCAGTATATAATACCGCCAATGTCAGTGGACATGAAAGGTCCTCTTTAAGGCTTACCTTATATTCACATGAATGTCATAATCGGCCTTGTGACGCCCATTCTTTTAACAGACATCGCTGGATTAAAATTCATTCAAGTGAATGAATATTCACATGATCGATATTTTGACATCTTGTACAGACCATTAAAATATAGGTCATTTTCTAATTTTTTTTTTTTGTCAATTTTCACAGATTCCTCCATCTATAATGAGCAGAGAAATAAATGAATAAATGAAAATCTGCTCCAAAATCCTCAGTGTGAACATTTCCATCAATAACACCATGTCTGAAGAAGAGAGCTAGACTCTTGAAAGCTCACTAACAAATATACTCAGTTAGCCTGTAAAAGGTATCGCCTGATTTCTTCACTCTTCCACTACTTTCAATGGCTAACACGGTACAACATTATACTACCATTTCCATCAGTGTCAGACAGGGGAGCCTAGGGCCCACCAGTGGAATTCATTCTGGGGCCCACTATACAGCTACATGCAAATATTACCTCCTTCCCGTTTTCTTCAGGATTAGTCTGCCATCTAGCCCTTGCTTTAGATTAGGACTCCTTTAGATCTGTGAGCAAGAGAAATGGGGACCACTTGGTGACAGTAAGGAGAGAGAGGATAGTGGTCACCCTGTTCTCTGCCTACATGTCCTCTCAGCCACCCAGCTCATCTGTATATAATACACTGGGATGGGGGGCTAGAGGCCCACTAGACCACCTGGGTCAGGGGTCCACTGGGGGATTGAGTCTGATATCCATAGATTCCTGGCTCTTTCCATGCCCACAACACATTTTCCCTAGCGCTGATTTCTGCCTGCCAGGATGAGGTAAGAGGAGTATAGGGGGTGCCTTGTATTATAGGAGTAGATTATGGGCATTGCTCTAGCTGGCACTTTTAACCCCACAACCACCAGAAGATCTAAGATCAGGATACTCTTGATATAAGGATTGATATATTACATACACACTTGCTTTCAGCTATCCCAGGCATGACATTGCATCCCACCTAGATATTGATGCATGCAACACAATGCAGCAGCAAATGGATGGCCCGTTGCCAAATGTCAACGTAACATCTCATCTTGTGGCGCAAGTTGTCATGGAAACTATCTTTACATTATAGATTCTGCACAAGAATTCTTTTGCTGAAGCCAAATGTACCGGTATATGATGATATTTGCAGAAAATGGCCATATTACGGCTTTTTCCTGTACGAGATGTAATGGGGCACCTTTAGAGGGTACATACTTTTTCTATATGTTTTTATAAAGCTCTATACAGATCCCATTAAAGGGAGGCAGAAAACCTTGTTGACCATCTATTTTGCTTATAGGAATTTCTATCCAAAAGAATAAACATTGTCATATATTACTAAATTTCGCTAGGTTTACATTAGTGTTGTATCTCCGCACTGTGGATCGCTAAAAAAGCGGTAAACACACGGAGTTCAACGGACCCATTGACTATAATGGTGTCCGGCCTTTTAATGCTGAAACCATGAAAGAAAAAGTCCTCCGTGCCATATTGTTTGCCACTATAGAAATCAATTCTTATTGTAATGCATTGAACACACTGACAAACCCAGCACAAAAGAAAGGTTTCCATTTTGACCCCTGCAGGGATATGTTCTAACATCTGGCAAAAGAAAAGCTAAATGGGGACATAAAAGACTGTCAAACAATCGATGCAAGTGTGAAAATGGCAGGTTGTCCTCAACAGAGGTCAACAATACAGGTGTCCACTTCCTGGAGGGGGATAAATAGCAAGAAACAATCCAATCCTGCAATGTCGCCTGTCAAGGCTGGAAAGGTCGTGCTTTTAAATTTACAGTAATTTAGCAATGGACAAAATAAAAGACATAGTAGGAAAAAAAAAAAAAGTGGATGGGGAACCAAAAGATGGGAACATATGTTGGGAGGGAGTGCAAGTTTGGTTGTCAGAGCTATTAATGGAGGAGGACAGGAACCAGAACGTGTGAAAGGAAATATAGGATTAGGACAACAGTATAGGAGAAACATGAGCACACCTGGTATAGGGGGAAGGAGGAAAAAAATTGCTTAAAAAGGGTTATTCTACGGTAAACCAAAAAAGAAAAAAACAAAACAAAAAAACTCACATGTCTAGATGCTGATGTTAACATACCCCATGATGTTCTTTTCATTCCTTCTCAAAGCAAAGGAGGGTACAATTGCAAGAACCATGCTGCTTCCCCTGTATAAGAAGATCCATCCTCCACTGATGCATTTGGTGGACCTTCTGGTTGTCTAGTTTTGGGAACATTTTTGTTGACTTAGAGATCTTCCAGAATTTCAATACTGATACTTAGCCCTATCCCCAGTATCAGATCGGTCGGGGTCAGACAGCCAGCACCCCCTCCAGTTAAAGGGGGTTTCCAGGAGACTTAGTTGATGAGCCATCTTTTGGATAAAGACAAATCAAGGGTCCAACCCCCGAGCTCCCAGTCCCCCAACTGAGTGAAGAGGTTACAGCATTGTGTGCACTGCGGCCTCTTCACTACTTACCTAACACAGTGTTGCATCTTTGCAGTGACTGTGCTTGGTATCACAGCTCAACCCATTCACTAGAAAAGTGTCCTACCCTACTGGGGGCTGAGATGTATTACCTTCAAAGCGGCAACAGAAAGACAATATCACCCTACTGTATATAGAAACACCTACATTGTGAAAATTCACACATTCTGAAGAACTACTGGAGCTTTTTTTTTTTTTTTTTTTTTTTGGGGGGGGGGTACATTTGCTCTAAAGACCCCTTTGAAGTTTGAAGCTGAACTACAACATGTGCAGAATTTATACTCAGATGGCATTCACTTGGGTCTCTTCATTAATGGCTTGTGTGTGTGTGTGTGTGTAAAATTATATATATATATATATATATATATATATATATATATATATATATATATATATATACATACATACATACAGTACAGACCAAAAGTTTGGACACACCTTCTCATTCCAAGATTTTTCATGACCATAAAAATTGTAGATTCACACTGAAGGCATCAAAACTATGAATTAACACATGTGGAATTATATACTTAGCCAAAAAGTGTGAAACAACTGAAAATATGTCTTATATTCTAAGTTCTTCAAAGTAGCCACCTTTTGCTTTGATTACTGCTTTGCACACTCTTGGCATTCTCTTGATGAGCTTTAAGAGGTAGTCACCTGAAATGGTCTGCCAACAGTCTGGAAGGAGTTCCCAGAGATGCTTAGCACTTGTTGGCCCTTTTGCCTTCACTCTGCGGTCCAGCTCACTCCAAACCATCTCGATTGGGTTCAAGTCTGGTGACTGTGGAGGCCAGGTCATCTGGCATAGCACCCCATCACTCTCCTTCTTGGTCAAATAGCCCTTACACAGTCTGGAGGTGTGTTTGGGGTCATTGTCCTGTTGAAAAATAAATGATGGTCCAACTAAACGCAAACCGGATGGACTAGCATGTCGCTGCAAGATGCTGTGGTAACCATGCTGGTTCAGTATTCCTTCAATTTTGAATAAATCCCCAACAGTGTCACCAGCAAAGCACCCCCACACCATCACACCTCCTCCTCCATGCTTCACGGTGGGAACCAGGCATGTAGAGTTCATTCGTTCAACTTTTCTGCGTCGCACAAAGACACGGTGGTTGGAACCAAAGATCTCAAATTTGGACTCATCACACCAAAGCACAGATTTCCACAGGTCTAATGTCCATTCCTTGTGTTCTTTAGCCCAAACAAGTCTCTTCTGCTTGTTGCCTGTCCTTAGCAGTGGTTTCCTAGCAGCTATTTTACCATGAAGGCCTGCTGCACACAGTCTCCTCTTAACAGTTGTTGTAGAGAAGTGTCTGCTGCTAGAACTCTGTGTGGCATTGACCTGGTCTCTAATCTGAGCTGCTGCTAACCTGCGATTTCTGAGGCTGGTGACTCGGATGAACTTATCCTCCGCAGCAGAGGTGACTTTTGGTCTTCCTTTCCTGGGGCGGTCCTCATGTAAGCCAGTTTCTTTGTAGCGCTTGATGGTTTTGGCCACTGCACTTGGGGACACTTTCAAAGTTTTCCCAATTTTTCGGACTGACTGACCTTCATTTCTTAAAGTAATGATGGCCACTCATTTTTCTTTACTTAGCTGCTTTTTTCTTGCCATAATACAAATTCTAACACTCCATTCAGTAGGACTATCAGCTGTGTATCCACCTGACTTCTGAACAACACAACTGATGGTCCCAACCCCATTTATAAGGAAAGAAATCCCACTTATTAAACCTGACAGGGCACACCTGTGAAGTGAAAACCATTTCAGGTGACTACCTCTTGAAGCTCATCAAGAGAATGCCAAGAGTGTGCAAAGCAGTAATCAAAGCGAAAGGTGGCTACTTTGAAGAACCTAGAATATAAGACATATTTTCAGTTGTTTCACACTTTTTGGTTAAGTATATAATTCCACATGTGTTAATTCATAGTTTTGATGACTTCAGTGTGAATCTACAATTTTTATAGTCATGAAAATACAGAAAACTCTTGGAATGAGAAGGTGTGTCCAAACTTTTGGTCTGTACTGTTATATATATATATATATATATATATATATATATATATATATATTACAGTGCCTTGAGAAAGTATTCGGCCCCCTTGAACTTTTCAACCTTTTGCCACATTTCAGGCTTGATTCATAAAGATATAAAATTTTAATTTTTTTGGTGAAGAATCAACAACATGTGGGACACAATTGTGAAGTGGAATGAAATTTATTGGTCATTTTAAACTTTTTTAAAAAATAAAAAAAAACTGAAAAGTGGGGCGTGCAGTATTATTCGGCCCCTTTACTTTCAGAGCAAACTCACTCCAGAAGTTCAGTGAGGATCTCTGAATGATCCAATGTTGTCCTAAATGACTGATGATGATAAATATAATCCACCTGTGTGTAATCAAGTCTCCGTATAAATGCACCTGCTCTGTGATAGTCTCAGGGTTCTGTTTAAAGCGCAGAGAGCATCATGAAGACCAAGGAACACACCAGGCAGGTCCGTGATACTGTTGTGGAGAAGTTTAAAGCCGGATTTGGATACAAAAAGATTTCCCAAACTTTAAACAACCCAAGGAGAACTGTGCAAGCGATCATATTGAAATGGAAGGAATATCAGACCACTGCAAATCTACCAAGACCCAGCCATCCCTCTAAACTTTCATCTCAAACAAGGAGAAGACTGATCTGAGATGCAGCCAAGAGGCCCATGATCACTCTGGATGAACTGCAGAGATCTACAGCTGAGGTGGGAGAGTCTGTCCATAGGACAACAATCAGTCGTACACTGCACAAATCTGGCCTTTATGGAAGAGTGGCAAGAAGAAAGCCATTTCTCAAAGATATCCATAAAAAAAGTCTCGTTTAAAGTTTGCCACAAGCCACGTAGGAGACACCAAACATGTGGAAGAAGGTGCTCTGGTCAGATGAAACCAAAATTGAACTTTTTGGCCACAATGCAAAACGATATGTTTGGCGACAAAGCAACACAGCTCATCACCCTGAACACACCATCCCCACTGTCAAAACATGGTGGTGGCAGCATCATGGTTTGGGCCTGCTTTTCTTCAGCAGGGACAGGGAAGATGGTTAAAATTGATGGGAAGATGGATGGAGCCAAATACAGGACCATTCTGGAAGAAAACCTGTTGGAGTCTGCAAAAGACCTGAGACTGGGACGGAGATTTATCTTCCAACAAGACAATGATCCGAAACAAAGCAAAATCTACAATGGAATGGTTCACAAATAAACGTATCCAGGTGTTAGAATGGCCAAGTCAAAGTCCAGACCTGAATCCAATCGAGAATCTGTGGAAAGAGCTGAAAACTGCTGTTCACAAACGCTCTCCATCCAACCTCACTGAGCTCCAGCTGTTTTCCAAGGAAGAATGGGCAAGAATTTCAGTCTCTCGATGTGCAAAACTGATAGAGACATACCCCAAGCGACTTGCAGCTGTAATCGCAGCAAAAGGTGGCGCTACAAAGTATTAACTTAAGGGGGCCGAATAATATTGCACGCCCCACTTTTCAGTTTTTTATTTTTTACAAAATTTTAAAATATCCAATAAATTTTGTTCCACTTCACGATTGTGTCCAACTTGTTGATTCTTCACCAAAAAATTAAAATTTTATATCTTTATCTTTGAAGCCTGAAATGTGGCAAAAGGTTGAAAAGTTCAAGGGGGCCGAATACTTTCGCAAGGCACTGTATCTCTCTCTCTATCTCAAAGACCATTGAACAAGAGCATGCAAGAAGGAATTGAGGGCCATGTTCTAAGCATAATTCTGTATTCTTCTTCATCTCTCCCACATTGAGATCAGTATACTTATACTTCATCATCACTTCCACCCCTTGGCCGTATACTTAGTATATGACTTCCTGCGGCCACATCAGCTGACCAATCTGATACTGAGGACCCATCTTGCAAATAGGTCATCTGTATCAAATATTTTTAGATCCTGGGCAACAGCTTCAATCTGAATAGTTTTACCCAGCACATTGGTTTATCCATCTTGCTCTACTTGTCAGATACATCTGAACAGGCTTTGTTGCCTAGGTTCCAGGCCACCTCTCTTATCTAGCGCTAGTGGCTGGGCTTTTCCCAGCCACCTATATTCTCTTCAGTTTCTCCATCTACAAAAGTGCTCTGAACCCAGGTAAGGGCTGAAACAGTACTTAGTCTGTGCCGCTGTTATCCCTGTATGTAAATTCATAGATTTTTGAAGTTTGGGGCCTTAGCCTTAATCTAATCTGAATAGGAGCCTGGCTAATCCCATCCACACATATTACAGAAAAATAGCCGCAGCGGACATGCTGAGATTTCAAAAACCGTTGCGTTTTTGTAAATCGCAGCATGTGAATTATGCCTACGGAAATGTTGGCGTTTTTCCATATAGGTATAATAGGGATAGAAAGTCTGCAAAGGAAAACGCTGCGAACTTTGGCAAAAATGCATCACGCTTTTTACAGTCTTTTCTGCAGTGCTTTTTGGCTGCGGCTTAGGGTAATGGCCCTTGCACACGACGGTGTGCGAGTTCAGTGTGTTATCCGAGGAAAAAAAAAAAACCCATTCATTTCTATCGGCCCATGCACATGACTGTATTAAAAGGATCAGTGCCTGGGCCACAAAACTCAGGACAGGTCCTATTCCTGTTTGGTTTTGCGGACGTGCTTCCGTAGCCCCCATTCGTTCGGAAGCAAGGGGCGGCACAAGGATGTTATCACAGCCAGTGGCCCGCACACAGTCATGTGCAATTAACCTAAAGGTTTAAAAAAAAATATATATATATATATATATATATATATATATATATATAAAATAATAATAATAATAATAATAATAATATTATTATTATATAATCCTTAGGATTTATTATCAACATAAAACCAGAAAACCCCTCTAACTAACCTCATGTCTACATTTTTTTGGCATCTCAATGCAAGATTATTCGTACCAAAGACACTGGACAGGACTGGAATAAAAATGTGACTTTGTTTAAATTTCATTTTTATTTTCTCAATATAAAAATACTTATTTACAGGAAATAAATATATTTCAAACAGACAAATAAATTACACAGTGAACTACAGAATGAGCAGGGATGCGGGAAAGAGAGAGCGTGAGAACAGGATCCTATTTACAGAAGAGGATGGAAAATAAAAGATATTTTTAGCGTGCAGACCCCAAGGAGGTTTGGTTTTAAAAACAGTGAATAGAATATGTATATACAACAACTCTCTCATCCCTCCCTCTGGCCACTTGCAGACACATGAGAGTGAAAAAAAAAAAACAAAAAAAAATTAAAAATTAAAAGTGTTATGGCATTTGGCAGTGGGGAAAATAAATCCACACAAGCCCTGGTCTTGTCTATGGATTTCTGAAATGTTCTGATCTATAACTCACCGTGGAATGATTGAAGGGTTGGGGGGTTATGGATAGCCAAAGTACAGTTTTTCTAGAAGGATTGTCCCAGCTTCCAGAAAATCAGGAGCGTATAAGTATTAATACATCCTCACGTTCATTTTCATGCGTCTAAAAAAACAAGTCATTTACACGGACACTCAGCAACCAGGCTGGGCTGCATCACAATAACGTGATCGAAGCAGTCATTTTGCATGTGACCCATGTGGGGAGGATGGGGTTAAAGAGGCAAGGCTTGGGCAGTTCTTAAAGGGAACCTAAAATGTATCCATAAACTGCCTGAAAATTCTATAAAAAATTGGATATGCTTACGTCTACTTTCTTTAGATTTCCCATATGCACACACTCCTTTCTCCAATATAAACTATGGCCAACGGAAAGCCATCAATCTCCTGTGGAACTAAAAGAGCCAGAAACAAAGAAGAAGCGGGTGGTTGTCTATACCGTTCCTAGACAGTCAACAGCTGGCGGTTTTCCTCTACGCGAATAGGCTGTTCACTCTGCAAGGACTGGTCGCATTACACAGAGGTCGCACTGTAAACTTTTAGTGTAAAAATGCTATAGAAAACAGTAGTGATTTTATTGCCATACACCAGTAAACCTGCAAGACCGGCAATTAAGTGGTTAACGAAGGATCCCTGCACCGTGATTGACAGGAAGAGTAAACAGGTTGCCAAGTCTATCGGTTATTGCTCTTCTGGCCGAGGATTTCAGTAATAGGTGACGGATTCCTCTGTTATATTCTGGATGCAACATCATCCATGAAAGCATCAAATCTTACAAGAAAGATTTACAAATACTGAAGTTACACAAGTCACAGAAATGGGGGGTGTGAAATGTGAGCTAGTACGCCAGGACAGAAAGAGGACCGCTTAGGTCTTCTCCTCGCTTCCATACATCTGCAGCAGAGACAACAGGGGGAGAGAGAAATTAAGTTTTGGCCACATCCTTCCCCCAAATCTCCAGTCCCTGAGGTAGTTCAAAATAAAAAGTAGGAAAAAAATAAAACAGTGCAAACTGTGCAGGTGGCAATAAGGGTTGTCAGACAGACGATTCCTCTGGATTGGAGTCCGGCAAAGCCTGCCTCTGCTTCAGTTTCCACCTCAGTTCTTCATTTAGGTCCCCAAGTGGTGGGCGCTCCTCATTTAATCCCCCACCTAGCGTAAGCCGTATATACCCATTGCTGCTGGATCCCCGAACACCTGAGAGCAGCATGTGGTTAGGTGAATGAAGAGGTGGTGAAGGTAGCGGTTGACCAGGGATGCCATTGCCAGACGGAGAAGAAGAACCAGTACTGTTCTGGCACAGTGCATGACCTGGGACTATCTTAAGTGATCCATCAGAATAGTAGTAGGAGGAAGGGTCCCACAGTTTCTCATCGGAGTCTGCACTAGGCAGGCACTTGGCAATTTTGGGCTGTGACGGTAACTGGATGGGATATACAAGAGTATTCTCCAAAGACTTTGAACCTTTCTCCATCTCATCTTGAAGCTTCCTTCGTAGATAGACAACAGCCAAAAAAAGGATCAAGCATACAGCCCCAAGAGCGATTACCATCATCCAAACCAAACCCAAACCATCCATAGGAGCAGAGGATTCCAGAGTCAGCGATGGGGACGCCACTACATGTAGCTGATAATGTCTTGAAGCAAATTGGGCCCCCTGTTCAACCGAAAAACAACTGTATGTCCCAGAATGGTGGACATTTACTCCAAGGATGACCAGCGCCTGAAGTGTGATATCATACAGCACAGAGTCATTATCATCCTGTCTCAGATCCTGACCATTGAACTTCCATATGGGTTGGGCCAGGTTGGAGGTCAACTCACAAGGAAGAACGACATTGGTCCCAATAGCCACAGTCAGATTTCTTGAGGCGGGCTTTGCTGAAGGATATAAAAAAAAAAAAAAAAAAATACAAAAAGCATGAGTAAACCATCCTGTGTCCTATGGATCATACATCTGCCATCACCGACTTATAACAGAAGATAAAAACTTACATAATTTCATATATGGAACTTCACACATGGATGTATCGAAGCTTTCAACATCTTGGAGTAACGCATCCCTACAAAGAACAAAGGGAATCTTAGTATAAAGTTTCCTTGCACATATAGGACTTCATTCTCTGTACATGTCAGCAACTTAAGGGCCCATACACACGGAGTAATACAGACTAGAATATCCGATCTGTACAACATCCAGATTTACCGGTCTAAACTTAGTCTAAAGATCCTAAAGACTGAAGTGTAAAGACACCCATAGTGATCTATGATGTGAGGCGTCCCTGCCTCTCTGCGGCTCTGCTGTGCCATACTATACACAATTAGGTATGGACTATTCACATCATGTATCACCATCATGCACGGAGTCCAGGTCTCCGGACAGAATTTGGGAATGGACTGGATTTTCTGGTCCATATTTAGCCATATCCATGGGGCCTAAAAACCCAACAGTTCAACCATCATTCCCTGTATATGGCCGCTACTCACCCATCTTGATTATCAGACTCAACACAGCGACTGGAACTCAGATTCCAGGCACAGAAGGGATCCCGGGCTAGAATACAATCGGCACAGGAGCGATATTTACTGCAGTCAGCCATGGGAAGTCGTACCAGTCCTGATGGCGAGCCAGCAAAGAGGAAAGACTGGAAAAGAAAAAGGAAGTGTCAGCCAAATAAAAATCAACATGGATCTACACGTTCATTGTGCATTTACGGACAGAAAATCCAGAGGTTTACAGTAGCAGAAAAATAGATGGGATTTTAGGAAATCTCATACCCCCCCTACAAAAAAAAAAAAAAAAAAAAAAAAAAAAAAAAGTGCGTGTAAACATCCAGTGGTTTCATCCCTTGCAATGCATAAAGGCAAATAATAAGTACATCTGTGATACCAGCAGATTTTGCCAATTATTTTTTGCAAAAAAAAATTTAAGTGGTAAAAAGTTATCCAAAAAATGTTCTTACCTTCCGAGTAGACAGGGCCAAGCTGTGGACTGGATACGGCTTATCAAACATCTGAAGCTCCTCGATTAAATGGACGGCAGATCCTAAACGTACGGCTTTGTTCAGCCACCCATTTCCTGTGCCAAGAAACAAAAGGAGCAAAATGAGACTCTGAAGTCAAGACCGATCACACCTCATTTATTGTAGCAATGGCATCATTAAAACACGGACCTGTCCCAATAAAGAGCACATCATATTCCTCTGCATTCAGCCCCGACATCCTCTGTACTGCAAGAGTTGTAAAGTTGACTCCTTTCCTAACCAGTAGAGGGCGGCCTTGAACAGGCTGAACAGAGTCATCCATAAGAGGGTGCTTCTTGGCAAAGTTGAGTGTGTTATCAGGAAGGTCCATCGAGCTGTTCATTCCATGATGTCGGAGGAAATTTGTGATGCACTGGAATAGAAGAAGCTTCATTTAGAAAATGAAGGAACCTTAGACTACAAACTATAGTAAGCAACTACATGCAAGTCTCAAAGGACCTGCAGGCGACCCCCCCCCCCACCACCACCACAGTGACATTTGCTAGTCTACTGATGTCATTGCCAAGGCATAAATTATTTCCTGCCATCTGCATTGCACAATAGTCAGTAACGTAACAAAGTCGTCCGACATCCCGCACTTTTGTAAATGACATCATACATGCCCCAGTTACCAGGTAAGATACCCTGGTAATAGAAGACTGGAGTATATTATGCAATAGCCTTCCCAGACGGTTTTCTGCTTAAACTGAATTCACCAGAAATAGTCCTTTGTGCTTAGGCAATCTTTTCCTGGCTTTGTCTCAAGGGAGAAGCAGCATTTGCTTGAGCAGCCTCTATGTGCAGTTCATGTAAGGTTAGCGAATTGTATTACACATTTAGTATTACTGCTCTAAACTTACCGATCCGGGTCGTGGACTGGGCACCGTGTCAGAGTACCGGCCCCATTTCTGGGCCTGCTCGCGGTATTCTTTGTAATGTCCATCAAACACTTTCTGTATATCCTGGATGGAGTACTGACAAACTGCAGAAACTGAGACATCACCCCTTAAAAAAATAAAAATAAAATAGGTATACGGTCAGGTTGTATCTATGTATGCAAGAGCAGGTCGCTTCGTCTTTAGCTCTATTACAATAGATGGGCATCCTACGTGGGATAAACCCAGCTCCCACTGCGATGAACCTGACCCATCCAGACATTACATACATGGCCATTCGTTTTAATGGCCCACATTGAATACTAAATTTCCCTGGCAATAACAGTTGTCCACCAAACCAGCTTCTGCTCACCAAGGAGGCCTTTGTGAGACTTTAACAACCACTGTAATGTCCTTGGTTGTGAATTCATACAAAAACTAAAAGATATATCAAGTCAAGATTGGCCCATACACATTAGATGAAAGTCAGCCAATCCTAATGATTTCTGCAAGACCGGCCAACTATCTAATGGGTATGGGGTATCCTGACTATCCCCTGTTGGCAGATGTCAGAGGAATTATAGATGAGGCACACTGGGTCTCAACATGTCCAAACCTCTGTGTTCCTGAGAGATAAACTATGGTCATAGGTATCTGGCACCCGTCTATTCCTCTCCACCCACTGAAAACACATCCGAGCAGAGCATGCATGTATACAGTGGAGTTGGGAAGACTAGCTAAATCAGGCAATAGTGTATGGGCAGCTTAACTCCGTGATGACAGAGCATAAAAGACTATAGGAGACAGCCAAATTACAAATTCATCTCTGCAACATCTGTGGTAGATCTCCCTAAAGGGCTAGATGGATAAAAATAGACATCTAAATGTAGGTCAGAAAATGCTAATATACTGGTATAATGATCTGCGTAACAATACGCTCAACTATATGTCACATTGCTCTGCCCGTGGGTGTGGGAAATAATTTATACATTCATTTCCTGGACTACATTAAATAGGGTTTCCAGGTTAAATTAGAAACTCACTGGGGACCAGGATGGAGAAAAATAAAAATAAATAAAATATATTGCACGCCCTTAGACCAGTCCTCAATTTGGGCGGCACGTCCCCTAATCCCTCTGATCCATGGACTGCCCATAAATGCAGAAGCTCAGGTGACTGCTGCAACCAATCAGTGGCCTCAGCGGTCACATGTTGGGTGATATCAGTGATGTCACTGCTGATGTATCACTGGCACCCATCATATAACCACCAAAAACACCGACTGGCCACAGCAGTCAACCTGAGCCCCTGCACTTCCAGCCTGGACAGTCTGTGGACCAGAGGAAATGAGGATGCACTTCCCCAACCGAGGATTGGGGGTAGACGAGTATCATTTTTTTTTTCTCCACATGATACACGACCAGTGCATTAGGTATGCTTGTATATGCACTTTATTAAAGACTCACCAGCGTGCCTGGAAGGTGGCGTAAAACTGAGTAGCCCTCCACTGGTCAGTACGCAGGGTAAACACAGACTGTAACTGGTTAAAGTGAAGCTGAAGCTCTGGAATGGAGCACACAAGCCGGGCCTTTAAGAAACTGGTCCACTTCCTCTGCAAAGTACGAGCTCCTCCTAAATCTCCCTGCAAGGAATAAGAATACAGTAAGAAACAAGAGGCAATGGCAATAAGTCCTTAAAATAAATCAGATATACTGCCAATAACTCAACACATCCTTCTACACCGAAGGCATCAGCATTCAGTATGTATGTAGTATTCAGTATCAGGGCCAATTCAGGTCACTGCTAATGGATCTACACTTCTATTCACTCCGCTATGGGGGAGGGGAAGTCTCAGCCGCTGCATTTGGAAATTGGATGAAATTAGTCTTTAATATAATTTTCATTCCAAGAGGTTTGCAATGACTTCATGGGGGTTGGATGGAGTTATTGTCATGAAGGGCATACACACTCCAGAAAGATGAAAAGGTTGTACCACTATGCAATAAAGACATGAAAAGAAATGTGCAGCAAATGTCACCCACCTTACAAACGCGAGCCACGCGGGCTACCACCTGCTCACTATAGCAGTCATATTCCAGGGCACGTTCAGTGAAAAAGAAATAAATCTTATCATCGTCACCCATCTTATTATCCAAACTCTCCGGGATGTGAGCCGAGCCAACAAACCTGGCCTCTACAGAAGGAGAAAGAAGACGTACAAATGAGGTCGTGTACAGGGGATCACTAGGTTTATTGAAATAAATTTAAATTAAAGAGGCTTATAGGAACTTGCCCTCTGTTAAAGGGTTACTCCTATCTCAAAGTGATGGCAGATCGCTAACAAAGGGCTTTCCGCACTGGTTCACAATGTTATGGTGCTTATGCTATAGACTAGAAAAAATATTGGGGGGAATTTATTAAGAATGAGGTTTCCTACGCCATTCTTCATCAACTCCCCTGCTGGCGTGAAATATGCCTGAATTATTATTAAGAGGCTCTGGCTTGTTCGCCAGAATTGAAATGTGCTGACGCGGATCTCTGGTATAACCAACTCAAGTTTTCTGGCATGAGCTACAGTAAATTTGTCAGGCCAAAGCACCCCTCACTCCACCCCACTCACTTTAATGAAAAGCGTCAAGTGGGGCGCAGAACCAACAATGTGGCATATCTTTAGCCAAAGGCGAGCCACACTCACACTCATCTATGCCAGAAAACTGCCATAGATGGGCTAGTAAATTCCCCATTGATTTATTGTATGTTCTCACCGTTCAGCCATGTTGCCAGATATTCTGTCTTTATACTGTTATGCTGCCCCATACTGCGTTGGATCACCGGCTCTGTACCCAGGAAGTTGAATAAAGTTGCAGAGAATAAAATCCCATCTGCAATATAAAGAACAGACACTTACTATATATACACTGCATTACTAGCTCGAGACTACAGCAAGGAGATTCCAGCTCTATGTACATACCTACGACAAGTCCAGTATGCCCTGTAGATGGATCATATGGACATTTTCCCTTCCCATCCTCCAAGTTGACACTATCCAGAGTGAACGTTGACAGCTCCTGGGCAGGAGTAAAGCATAGCTTGTTATGAGACAGCCTGGCATGGAGTATACATATTCTCTAGATGGAATGTATCTGTGAATGTGACCGTTATAAAACAATACCACAAGAATATTGGCAGAAGGCCTCGTGCGCAGAGTTCATGACTAGTATAACGGTCTCAGAAAAACCCTCTATTGGATACAATTACTGCTGCTCACATACTACACAAAGTGCTTTACTCACTATATAAGCACACTTGGGCTGGAAGGCGTAGGTCCCGCAGGTAAGGAGATGAGTTTCATTATACTTCTCAAGGATGCGGACGTAATTGAAACATTCCGTCTGCAAGAAAGAGTCATACAGAAATGTAAGAGGAAAGGTGTGCAACTTAAGGGAGTCTGTCAGCAGAACCTAGGCCCACCAATAGATACTTTATGGTCACCTGTAACAAATGTTTTCCCCCTTGTGAATGGGTGTCCTTGTTGCCAAGATAATGCCAAATTATCAACATGTAAATGAGCTCTTTGGTGCAATGAGAGAGTTGCCACTTGCCTTGGCAACAAAGACACCAATTCACAAGTGGGTAACGTTGACCCTAACCTTTCTTTCTGTGGGGCTGGGTTGATATACTGGATTTCCTTTAAGAATAAAACATGATGGCCATAAACGAGATGCCTATTGGCCAAACGTGCAAGAGGGGAGGAAGTCACTCTGGCGATAGCTTATCTGTCTGAGAACAGGCAGATTAGGCATGCCGAAATCCAACATGCCCAACCCTTCTTTCCCTCACTGTCAGGAGGACCCCCATGTGCATTAGATGGTCAAATGGCCACAGCAAAATCAGCAGGTTGGGCCAACATATATCTATGAATGGTTAGCTACAGATTAGGCTAGGTTCGCACCAGCGCTTGATTTACATTTGGGGATTTTGTTCCCTGAATCCAGTTGAAAAATGCGGAGAGAAAAGTCATGCAAACAGGACTTTTCTCAGCATTTTTCAGGCGGAAACCCGGTGGACCCCATTATAGTCTATGGGGTCCATGGGTAACCCCTTTTAAGAGGATGGGGTCCCCAAGCAGACCCGAAGAACGAAAACCCAAGCGCAGGTGTGAACCTAGAGTAACAGTTTCTCTGCCATTTATCATGTCTTACCTGATTGCTCTTTCCTTTATTGACACACTCCAGCTTCCTTTCACTAGGGGCTTCCCATATAATCTAACAGGGGAAAGATACATAATATAAGTAACACTACAAATATGATTTTACAGGTTTATCATTGATAAAATATGCAGTTAAGAAACCTACCGGCGGCCTCAGCTCCTTGCCAATATTATCAAGGTCCAGTGAAAATATGATCTCCCGTGCACCTACATACAGTGCACCCCGACTTTCATCCAATGTCAGAGTTAGGTAGTGGGAGATGCCACCACGCCAGGACTGGCGATTTTCAGAGAATCCTAAAACAAAGTAAATGAAGTTAAACCGATAGCCTATAGAACACAATGAAATATACAGCATCTTCCCTATGCGCGTCTCCCAGCCATTTGGTCTATGGGTCATGTGACAAGTCACTGGCTGCCATGTCACATGGGGGTAGAAGAGATATAATTACACCATGACATCACCTCCCAAAGGAACACGAACTGCACAAAAACAGGTGACATCAGCCTGATCTAGAAGGATCGCACAGAAGAAGCCGTGAAACCCTCCTCAGCAGGTTTTCCTTTGTCTGGTTCATACTCTTCAGGAAAGTTTGGCAAGGGGTGCAACAGTGATAGTAGTCTCACCTGAATACCGCACGGTTTTGCGTGGCATCTGATTCCATGCTTTGACTTCTAAGCTGACTAGAAGTGCCAAAATACACAACCACCGTGGAATCATCACCTCGTCCAGTCCTCTGACTTTCAGTCTGGGAATCTACAAAAGACAGAGCAAAAATAAGCGGGTGTTAAAGGGCACTTGGGTCACATTATTACCTCTTCATAAGAGCATGTAGACAGTTCAGCCAAGGTTTAGCCACGTTATTTTATAGGGTTTAATAGGTTCAGTTCCATACATTTGCCTAAATCCTTTCGGCACTCCTCCCTAAATCTAGGAAATCCAATGTGAATTCACCTGCGGAGCAACCCACCAAAATCTATTTTCCAGAGACCTGTATCCAACAAAGTGGAAGGAATAGTAAAATACCCAAAAAATATAAAACACTTCAGCATTTCTAATATTTAATGCAGGTACTTGTGACCTGCAGCTTTGTGCAACAACAACACTACGCTAGCAGAAATAACCAATTCTGTTAAATTTTGGGCTGTTCGCTGCACACAATGTTACCACCATAGACTTCATTGTAACTGTTTTATGGGGTTTTTCTACAGTCAAATTGTAGCTCAAAAAAGTCACACTACACCATGTCACAAATTTTTTTTGGGTCATGCCACTTACTGTACACATGTGGCCATGCACCCCGAGCCTTAAATTGGGCACAGGCTCCTGTTTAGGCTAGGTTCACACTAAAACAGCAGTTACCCGCAGAACCCATAGACTATTAAGTCCTCTGTGCAGGACTTTTCTCTGCCGATTTTCGTCGGAATCTGCGTCGGAGTCTCTGTAAGAGATGTGCAGGAAGCCTTACGGTGATAACCTAGTCCAATGCTTTCCATTCTGTCCTCCATAAACAGTGCTAGTGCCTGACAACTCCTTATCTCCAGATCACTGTCTACAAATGGTTATAAAAGCTACTTATTAAAAACTTAAAGTACAAAGTTCATTCCATAATCCAAATGGCCTGACTGAATTAAACAAATGGGTCTATTTTTGTTTTCCCAAAAATAGCGCCACTTTTATTCATGGCTATGTCTGGTACAACACCCCACAGTCAATGGGGCTGAACTTCATTAACAAACACAAGATCCTTCTTTCTAATCCCAGATAATGACTTATATATACAGGATTAACAATGTGGAGGAAAATGCAGCATCAATGACCAGTTGACCATAGTTTGGCCACTTCTACAAGGATGATTCAGGCTGGGCCCCTATGGAGAAAATGCTAAGATTACTTCTCTCCTCTCCTTATAGTGTCTCACAATTTGCTATAAATACCCAGACACATCTGTGGCATCCATTGCTCCCCCGGCTGGTGACATCGGTCCTATACGGCAACATGTATTACAGCCAGCACTGTTGCCCCAGAGCTGCTCTTCCTTTACCCATACACATCTGGACTTGCCTGAAGAGGTGTAATCCACCATGAACAGCAGAGAAGTCAGAGCGACATGTCCCAATCAGAAGCCCCGTCCCCAATGGTGAACACCACTTAGTGATGTCATCCTTGCATTTTACATATTTTATCTGACTGGATACTCTTACACCAGTCTTAATGGATGGCCCAGCAGCTGCAAAACTCGCCAGCATTACTGAGAGCCTCCGACCTTTTAGTAATTCCAGCACATGTAGGTGCGTCTGATCACAAAGCTACGCCAGTCAGTACCTGGCCATAAGTTTTTTTTTTTCCTAAACATATTGTTTCATACCAATGGCACCTGATAGCGGTTTACCCTCTCTCCAAAAAAGTCAAGTATATATAATATTGGAGAGCTAGGGACTAGTAACTGTTGGCCAAATGTTTTTTTTTTTTTTACGACCAAAACCTTAAGTCTACTTGTTCTCTCTAAAAGATGGTCTATATCTTGGAATTAAGGCCGCAGAGTTGAAAAGGCCAAGCCACCGACTCCTTCTCCAGCTCTACCTCCGACTCCTCCATACATGGCTGACAGCCACAGTCAGATACAAGCAGCAAAGATCCTCTAATGGCAAGAAGTAAGTAGCCAGGGAATGAAGTAATATGGAAGCAAATATGCAACAAGTTATGGATCTAATAATATATACACACTCAATACCAATAATTAGAGAATATAATCATATTATGTTGTAGCCAACTTCTTTCCGACTCCACCGAAAACTGGCTCAGGCCAAGACGCCCTGGTGAGAACTATGTAGCTGGTAATAAGGCTGATATCTTGCGGATCTTGAAGAATAACAACGTGTAATGGTCCGGAGACTATATAGGGATGCCAGTACAGAAATTATAACCTGGGATTTAGGAGAGAGCTTTCTCCACGCCTCAAAGTAGCCGGACTCTGAACTTGGTGGGAGTGAATGCAAGACCACAAGCTTGGCATAGACTGGGAAAGTGAATTAGTCACTGGAAAGCAGCTTAATCCACTTCGAAGGATCTGCACACGTACACATTCTCTCTCCCCCAACACTTCCGTATACATAACATTAACATTCAGGTCATTACTACAATTGATTCCACAGCAAAGAGAAGAAAAGGAGCTTACCATCTGAGATAAATGGATTATGATGCCATGCTTGCCCACCATACAGAATGATACGCTGAATTTTACCATTACACACCCTTACGTCTTATAATGAAGCATTGCTGGAGTACAGCAGCTGCACAGTATGGATTATTCCATGACATATCTGTATTAAATTACAGACCAACTCGAGACATTAACCAGACTTGGCAAGGTTAAAAGGACTGTAAATTTGCTGACGCGAATCTTCGCAAGTGGCAGGAAAGAGTTAAATCGAGTGACTTAATTTACTGTACAAAAGCAGGGAAAATAAAAATCATTGTGCGGTGCCAAAACTGTGGAGGAGGACGGAGCGGTAGAAAGGGATGAGGGTGGGAGTTTAAACAGGATACACTTCCTGGGATAGGAGCAAGGAGACTGGAGAAAGACACTTCCTCCTGTAAGAAACACGGCTTGCATCTGATGCTTTCCTTCCTTCGTTGTGACCCAAACACACAATGGAGGGGGTGACATGAACAGGAATACTCCCTGCAAATAAGGAATGGGAGACTTGCAGAGTTTGGATGTGAATAGGACATGCTAGGCCTTGTAGTCCCACTAGTAAAGGAGGATTAAAATAAGGCCGGGGGAGGAAATTAGGAGGATTTTTAGTGTGGATCTGCGCACAGAAATTCTGCAGCGGATTGTAGAAGTAGCAATGTGAATGAAACATGAACAAATTGTATCCACATGCCGGGCGCAGAAACTGACCTGCAAGTACACCTTACAGATTCAGGGGGCTGCGCTCCAACTAAAAAGGAAACCAGACACTGTGGCTCCCTGTTGTCATCACCTGGCCCCATTGTGCATCTGCTGGGTGAAATATGCCTGTACCCCAAGTGCTAGAAGTGTATGCCTGTCACCATAAGTGTCTCCGTAACAGTGTCTGCCAACCAAAGGTGCCTCATATCAGTGCATGCCAGCCACAGGTACCCACACAGGGTACTTCTTTCGGGGTACTTGGGTGAAACTTTTTGTCACTATAGGGTACTTTGCTTAAAAGGATGAGAAACCCTGCTTTAGAGGATGGATATCGCTACATATAGAAGAGTATTTACAGATTCATGTCATATTAAGGCTAGGTTCACATCTGCATCGAAGTCTCCACTTCAGTATAAAAACAGAGGAAACCCGAACACACACCATTTTAGTCTATGGGGTCCATGGGTAACCGCTGATTTAGCGGACGGGCTCTCCATCGTTCAGGGCCCCCCCCAACGAACCCAAACAGAGACCCCAGCACAAGTGTGAACCTAGCTCAATTTGTTGGGCCAATGTATTCCTAGACATACCTTGGGTCAACAAATTTACTATAAATCATGCCAATTTTATGACTGGCCATAGTTGATCAAAAATTCAGGCGCATCTTGCGCCAGTCGGAGAGTTAATATTAGTGTAGGAAATGCCAGCCATAATAAATCCCCCCTCTAATGATTTGGTGTTGAACTGCAATACCAGATTAAGTCTCTAAACAATAGTGGCGCTGTATCTTGTGAAAAAGCAGACCCTTTCAATCGCTTCTTCTTGTCTTCCAGGCTCTCGGTAATGACAACCCG
Source organism: Leptodactylus fallax (assembly GCA_947044405.1). Taxonomy (NCBI): domain Eukaryota; kingdom Metazoa; phylum Chordata; class Amphibia; order Anura; family Leptodactylidae; genus Leptodactylus; species Leptodactylus fallax. The sequence continues at coordinate 450,895 of CAMRHE010000760.1, forward strand.
GCCACCGTGCTCAGGAGCAGGTAAACAATAAAGGTGTGCCTTCACTGACAGTAAGCAGAGATACTGAAAACCTGAGACCCGCGACCATATAACAGTAGAACTATTAAAGAATTCATGATAAAAAGATAATCCGATAAAACATCTGCCCCACATGTGGATCATAGCTGACAAGCTCCGATGGTTTGGCTGCCTTGGACTCTTTCATCGTATACCATAAGAAAAGCTAATATTGTTTTACTGCCCGCTTCAGTGGAAATAATAAACATTAGTCATAAAAGGCAGTACAAGATCCCTTTAAATGTCTGTGACCATAATTGTTTCCGTACAAATAATCCGCTCATATAAAATATTCATAGACACTGAGCTGGGCTGTTGCTATATGAGCGGAGCCAACATCAACCCAGCTCAACAAATCTAACACATTGTATATTCTCAGCAAAATCTCCATGTGTGGCGGGTATGTTCCCAGGTCACGGAGGACTCACAAGCCCCGAGCGACGGGCAGCACCGGATCAAAAATCATTGGTTTTGGTTTCTTTCCCAATTCTGAATAGGATATCAAGTCTAAATCTGACCAAAGCAAGGAAGACACTTTTTTTTTTGCAAATTTTGCTGCAGGTTTGAAAAGAGTAGTTTCACAAGGAATAGGAAATATCTAGGAAACTTATACTTCTCCCCTCTAAATCCACACATTCTTAAGAGAGAGGGGGGAAAAAAAAATTAAGGATCGTTCAGTTTTTTACTCATTCCCCCTGAAGACACCTAGTGTCACGCAAGCCTAAAATGGCTGCTTAATGCCCCTTTCAAAGGCCCCCATTCTCAGTTTTATTATTTATTTTGCTTACTTATATAGCGCCATCATATTCTGCAGCGCTTTACAGACATTGTGGTCACTGTCCCATATAGGGCTCACAATCTACATTCCCTATCAGTATGTCTTTGGAGTGTGGGAGGAAACCCACGCAAACATGGGGAGAACATACAAACTCCCTGCATGATTTGAACCCATGACTCCAGCGCTGCAATGCTAACCACTGAGCCACCGTGCTGTCTCAATAGGGAAAAGTCGGTTAAACCCAAAAACCTTTGGGGACCTACTGACTCTCCAACAGATGGATCACTCAGACTGAATTTCAACACCTGATCAGGGGATAGAAGGAGTCACCAGAGGAGTATAGTCTTCTTTTCCAATCACAATACATGCACACTCTACCATGCCATTTTTAGGTCTTCTTTACACTAAGGAATATACCAAATTTTCTGTGCCATATCGACTGGATTTCCTGGGCCCAATCCGGAGATCAATCATGTTGGAAGTCCCTGCCCAAGTCTAGATGTATAATGCCTCATACAGGACAGCACAGAGACTCCTAGTATCATTGATCACTAAAATGCTTGTAATCCGGGTCTCACGACTGGGTTTGGATCGGGAAATCCAGTGGATATACACATCAGATTTTCCAGACTATTCCCCTGTTTGCAGGAGGCCCTAGGCAGGAGGGGAGGAACAGCTGTTTGCCCATCTACTGAAAATGTATGCCCACCTTTAGGACAATGTCACAAAAGTACAGCTGATGTGGCCACAAGATATCCCTCCTATTTTAGAGGAATTCCTGCCCAATTTTAAAGAATAAAGTGGTGCTGTTTCTGGAAGAAAAAAAAATAAAAAAATAAATTTATATATAAAATAATTAATAATAATAATAATAATTTCTAATTCTGGACAAATCTTTGCTTTTGTCTAACCTCTTGAACCCTTTCGATATCTCTCCATTGACTGGCAGGGATACCAGGGCCAACTCCACACCAACAACAGACAAAGACAACAAACAGGAAACGCCCCACAGACTGAATATTTGCAAGCATGCAATCCTGAGGACCCAATTACTCATCATAATTAAAGAAAGCCTTGAAGACGTTCACCAGGAGGGAAACTACACCGACTGCAAGATATACTCTATATAAGACAATTCTAGAGATAACCCAAGGCCTAGATTCAACAGTGCCGAGTGTCACATTTGGCTCAACTCTTCATGATATCACAATGGAAACCCAAGGAGGTCAATGACGCATTCAGCTCTGCTATGTCTATATTAAACAGCTTAGAGAAAATACCCTACGTAGCACGATAGAGCTTGCTTTTCGAGTATTGCAAACTCATAATATTTCCATATATTATAGGATCCCTGTCCTCTACAAAACATGCTCCAACCAAACAGGAAAAGGGTGTACCCCAAGGGCGATGTTTTCACTCAGCACATGGATGATGAGCCGTGGATGGAGTTTATTTGGAGCGGACTCTCCCATATAATTAATGGAGGATTTCACCCTGTAGAGTAAACACCAGGACAGCTCAAGGAGAGGCAGGGAGAGGACTCTACCAGGTCTGAAAGGATCTGTGTATGGAGATGACTAGAAGACCAATTAAATCTTATCACCGCTTACAATAAACATTGTTCCAAAGCCCCATACACACAATAGCTGCCATTATTCCACTACAGCAATAAGCTCCCAGGGTGTGGTCTCCTTTATACCTGCAGAGTGTGAAGAAGTGAGATAAAGGCTTTCATCTCCACCATTGTATGTAAGTGGAAACTAGATCTTCACCTCCGCTGGATAGCAAGCGTGATGGTTTAGGGGTCTGTTCACATTAACTATATAGCATATGATATATGTTCTTGTAGGGGACGTCACTATCTGTTCAACCCCTTCATGTAAAGCTCCCACACACAAGAGAAAAGTCATCTGAACCCTCAGATTTCGGTGTGTACAGCCAACAATCTAATGTGTATGGGGCATGTTGGATTTCAGTACCTCCAATGGTGTCTGGCAATGACTTCCATCCCTTCCCCTTGACACGTTCAACAAAGTGTGCATGTGTGTTGGGAGGTCAGGAGGAATAGCTCTCAGCCGACAGTGCTAATGTGGCAGATATTGTTAACTTAGGACTCGATGCTGATGGCCGCATGGTTGAAAACTAGAGATGAGCAAATTTCTCCAAAGTTCGATTCGGCAGTTCTATTCGAAGTTCCCAAAAAAATTTGCTTCGATCCGAATTACTTCGCGGCGAATAAACAGCTATTTCCGGGCTGCAGAGAACAGGGGTGGGCGGCAAAATGGCAGAAGCCCTTGGATGCCACGGTCATGTCTCTCTCTCTCTCTCCAGCACGGACAAGTTTTATTGTTGTGGAAGGATCTGCTAACAAGCAAAGACACGCCTACCCAATCACATCACTAGAGAACATCATGTGACCGTCTGATGTCACAAAGGTCCTTACTAAATATTCGTTACCGCAAAGCATCAGGAAATCCGGAATCGTGGGGAGTCAAAGATTTCCTGAAATTCGGATCGAATTCCTCTTCTGCAGAATCGATTCGCTCATCTCTATTGAAAACCTCGCTGTTATTGTAGCAGGAAGCTGTAAATTTCCCCTGTGGCGGCCACTGAAGGAGACTTGTGGCATTGCATAGTGTCCTTGGGTAAATAAGTAATACATGATCGTATGGAGTCTTTTAGGGGAAAGTCGCAATTTGTCTTCAGCTTTTAATAAGGGAGGTCCCGAGTAGACAAGTCGCTACTATGACCTTAATACATCCCAATAAGTCATATGGGCTTGCAGTGACCTTATCGAAGTAACACCTTTAAGAGGACGTCTGCTCCAAACCAAAATAAGTCATCCATATATTAATAAGTTACAATTTAGAGCTTTATCCAAAGTTTAATAATTACTTTTGCTTTATTCACAGATGTTTCACTTTTGTCATGACGGCCATTTTTGCAGGATGTGCAGCCATACTGGTTATCATTAGAGGCGGTTGTCAGTTTACAATAAAGCCTTGTTCACATCTGCATTTGCAGATTCCATCATTTATAGCGCTATTTTCCTATAAACAAGGTAGACGCCTTGCCTAAAACTGACGAATATCATTGAAAGTCCATGGGGTCTTTTGGGTGCCATAGGCATCTGCTTGTATGTTGGCTCGGCATCATGGTTGGGTGGAAATGTGAACAAAGACTTAGCTTCGTAGAAACAGATATTGTATTATTTTGATACTCGATAACACTGAGAAGTTCCAAAAACTTGGCATAAGATATATACCTATATGTATATATGTATGGACAGGATTACTAGTCACTCATGCATATGCAGTCCCATATTCCAGGATTTCCACCTTATCTCATGGTGTGGTCACCTCCACCCATTATCCCTTAATAATGCACGTCCCCTCCCCCCACCACAATACTTGTAAGACACAGAGCAACCTGAATTTAGTGCAACACCAGCAAAGCAAAGGAAGCAAGCTGTCACCCCTAAGTGTCAGGAAAGACCCCCAGCTGGGAACCCCTCCACCCCTCAAGTGCAGGCAGAAGACAAACCAACATCCTCAATAAATGCACGTATCACAAGAGTAAGGAATCTGACACGAGGGCTGCAAGAGTGACGTCAACCCTGCAGATGCAAGAGGGACAATACAGGCAGCAGGTGACGGACGCACACCCCGTATCCAGCGTGTGATCTGTCACTAACAGAGTCACAGCCCAATGTGATAACATGTCGGGGTGGTGCAGTGTTCAACATTACATATCTAAAGACGCCAAAGCCTTCCATATGAATATGATGCCATTTATAGGCAGGATGTAGCAGAGCTGAGTTTGCTAAGGTGGCAGAGCTGTTTGTCATTGACATAGTTGATATGTCGTGTCATCTGAGGTTATCCATAGCACCACAGTTCAGAGCCTGTAGCCAACATACATATATATGTATATATTATATATTCCGTGTCATTGGGCTACTTAATATATATTGGCTTCCAGAGTGGTAAACGTGGCTACGTAGTATCCATAGTGGTCTAAAGTCTACATAGTCTCACAGTGCACTGAAGAGGAGTTTAAGGGGTATTACACATTATAGATCTTACAGCATATTACTAGCCTATACCATAACATGATGATCGACGCGGAACCCCTTGCTGGTCCCCATTTACCTACACAGCAGCCCCCTTCCCTGCACGGTGGCTGACCAGGTGTGTAGTCAGACCTCCACCGATCAGGAAGTGATGGCATATCCTAGGGTAGGAAAATCCCTTTAAATAATGAAAACCTCTTTCTTCCAGATCTGTTAGCGATAAAGGGAAACTCCATTAGAAACAGAATTTCCTGTTCCAATTACTCATTATTGAACACTTCAGACTCCCTGATGGATATTTGTTTTAGCCTTCCGGTTTTTTAAGTAGCGGCCAAAGCGTAACAATAGAAGTGGCGGTCACAGTGATGCTGTGGATTTTCCTGCAAAAACACAGAAAAACTCTGCTCTGCTACATCTAAAGAAAGTCCATTATTAGTCTTATACCCTTGTATGAGGATTGTGGATTTGTCAAGAAAGGGGAAAGAATAGAATTTGTGACCGGCTAAAGAAAGGCAGGGCAGTATATGGGAAATCAATACTTGTCAATGTACATGATGGCGGCCCCTCGCCTTCAGATCCATCCAGTTACTGTGGGACACAAGATGACCCGCATGAAACCTAATATCCAACTGCAATAAGCTGTAGTGTACAGGGACCAGGAAGCTGAGAGACAAGGAGCTATTTGTCTAGGTCCTCACTCTGCAGAGCTGGTTTGGCACTCCCTGTGACATGGAGGGGACGACGTTGTCACCGATTTTTCTTTTTGCTAAATAAATTACGACTTATTGTCAAAAAGAAGAAAAACGAAGAGTGACGAAAGGATGAGTTCCTGTATAAAGTCATATAATTCACACGTGAACCCTACTAGAAGTGTATACTTAGTAATAGACATCAAATATGACATCAATACAATATTGGAGAGCAGGAGTCGTAATTTCCTGTATAGGACACCAAGAGGATATCAATATGGCAGCACGTCTCAGGCTGTCAGCTCCGCCACTATCGTGTTACTATACTGTTAGCATCAGACATATCATTACCATGGCCATAGCGCCCTCAGGGACAGCAGAAGTAGCACTACAGTATAATGGCCCCTTCAAACAGCTCCCCATATCTTAGCTTCCTGGACCCTTGTGAGCTATGGATACAAATATATACACATCAGATGCTTATGAATGCAATCTTAGATGAGTAGCTTCTATATACAGTATAGATCCATACTTCCTGCCATACAGCAAGGTTAAGGCACTAAATCAATATGGGAGTCTTCCATCTATCGATCCGGAGTATCATCTATTCTGGCTACTTACATAGAGTGAGATATTACTGGAGCTTCTATGAATGAACTACAAGGAGGAAGACATTTGATTTGCAATCTGTTCTACAGAAAACCTTTAGTCATTGAAGAAAACTACAGTAAGTCTGAAGTGTCTGATAACAGGGAACAATAGATTACACAACAGATGGGGCTGACTGAAGATTATTAGTGATCATTCCGCTTCTGGCCATTGGGAGCTCCTGAGCCTGGCAATGTGCTTTGTTTTATAGATTTTACATTCATTTCAATGGACAGCGGCCTTGTATGTGCAACTTTAGTGTATGGCCTAGTTGTCAGGCTGAAGGTGGCTCCAACAATCATAACTTTGGGCTAGGGCTACACGGCGATTTTGGCCACAGCTTGCATCGCTTAACCAGAGATCGCCACATCGCCCTGTGACTCCATCACTAATGTTAGCGAATGGAGTTTCATGGAGTTTGCGACCACGACTTCGAGTTGAACATTGCTCTTCTTCTTTGAGACTTGAAGTCACAGTCACAGCACTCTCGGGTGTCACAATGTGACCCCATTCACTAATATGAACCACAGGGCGACCCAGAGATCTTTGATCGTGAGACAGGAGTCGCGGCCAAAAATCAATGTGCAGCGCTAGCTTTAGGGCATGTTCACACTTAGTAGATACATTGCAGATTTTTCAACACAGAATTGCATGCATAAAATCTGCAACATATTAAAGGACCAGCAAAATGGATGAAATTTTTACCAAACCTAAAGTGGCAGATAAAATCTGCAGCATAAAACGCCCTGAGGGTGCGGATTTTAACAGCACCCTCTGCATGGTATAGGGCAAAATCTGCAGCTATGAATTGAATTCTGCATCAAATTTGGTGCAGTTTTTGCCACTGTGAATTTTTGGCAATCCCGCATGGACAACCCATAAAGGCTAAATATGGTAAAACTCACAATTTTTTTAATATTTCTCAGCAAATTAGTTTTACTAAAGTCAGATTTGAAAGAGATGCTCAGTTCCGGGAAACTGAGATTTGGGAAGCTGTTTGTAGAATCCACATACAAGAGGGCTGCAATTTTTTTTTCCTTGCTTCTCAAGATAGCAGCGCTGCATGGCAAAAAGAGGGGTGGGAAACTGGGGGTTAACGTAGGCTGTGGCAATTTTGCAAGAGTACCAGTTACACATCGCCACCCTTAGGCCTGAACATATGGAAAAACAAGTGACTGACGCCTGAAAGCCCAGTCCATCACTGTCCCCTGAAAGTGACGGCTGGAAAGAGCATAGATTATAATTTACAGGGGAAGATGGAAGCAGATGATGGTCCATGCATGAGGTAATGTAATGGGAGAGGAGCAATCTGTCCTATTGACCAGAGCGATGGCTGGCCGCTGTAACTCGATGATAATTCACAAATGCAGTCATCCCATCTGGAAAATTAGTTACATGATATGTCATTGAAATGAGATTAGCGGCAGCGCCAATGCCCCCAGCTGCCGGCCGCCTAATCTGAGGCCTGTGGTAGTCAGCGTCCTGTATCCACATCAAATCCTCCTCATCTGCTCCATGCCAAGTCCAGCACCAGCATGGTACAGAGGAGAGAAACTGTAGGAGATCTCCACAATGCCAAAGTCTTCTCCGCCATAACAAGGCACAACCCTACAGATATTAAGGGGCAGATTAAAGAGTCGGAGGCTCAGGTCGCAGCTTGTTGGGAAGAATTAATAAAACCCCTGAGGCGAATACTCTTCCCGCAACTGGCACGTTTACAATGCCACCATGCCAGGCCACGATATGTAAACTATCCTCGGTTATGGGTCACATCTTGCAGATACACACAACCCCCCTCACACACACACACACAGACACACACACACGTGCAAGCCTCTCCCCCCTCCATACACTAATCCCCTCCCCCCTTACACTATATACAAACCTCTCCCCTCCTCTTTATACTGTCCAGACTTCTGCTAGTCAGCAAGAAATCCCAGCCCCCAACTCCGTGCACAACTCTACACAAGTGTGCGCACACAACAGACACACCATTGTAGCTGTGCCAAGCCCGGGGCATCACAAGCCTGGCACTATTACAGAGTATAGACACACAGTTGTGTGAACAGTGCTCAAGCGTGTAGCACCACAACATATATACGTATACACAGACATGTGCAATAGCTGCAAGGACCCAGACATGCAAATGGTGCAAGTATACACTACAGGACATACAACTGCATACAGAAAGCACCACACCACACACATATTATGTATATACACAGACAGTAGTGTGCACAGCAAGGACCCTGACACACTATTGGTACAAGTATACACTACAGGACATACAACTGCATACAGAAAGCACCACACCACACACATATTATGTATATACACAGACAGTAGTGTGCACAGCAAGGACCCTGACACACTAATGGTACAAGTATACACTACAGACACACCATTGTAGCTGTGCCAAGCCCGGGGCATCACAAGCCTGGCACTATTACAGAGTATAGACACACAGTTGTGTGAACAGTGCTCAAGCGTGTAGCACCACAACATATATACGTATACACAGACATGTGCAATAGCTGCAAGGACCCAGACATGCAAATGGTGCAAGTATACACTACAGGACATACAACTGCATACAGAAAGCACCACACCACACACATATTATGTATATACACAGACAGTAGTGTGCACAGCAAGGACCCCGACACACAAATGGTGCAAGTATCACAGGCTACAGGGCACACAATTGTATACAGAGGGCACAACACACACACACACATATATAATATTTTATACACAGAATTGTGCAAAGCAAGAACCCTGACACACAAAATGTGCAAGTATATCACTACAGGACACACAACTATATACAGAAAGCACCAAAACATATAATATATAAATATATTTATAGTGCAAGTAAACACCACAGGACATACAATAGTATACAGAATGCACCACAACACACACATTATGTATACACAGACAGTAGTGTGCACAGCAAGGTCCCTGACACACTAATGGTGCAAGTATATCACTACAGGACACACAACTGTATACAGAAAGCACCACAACACACCCACATATATACATTAGTGTGCACAGCAGGGACCCTGACACACTAGTGATGTAAGTGTATGAGTACTGTATACAGACAGCTATATTCCTGTAATACCGCACAGTGTACACGATGCCCGGCTCACCTGCTCCCAGGGCTAGCCCTCCGGTCACTTCTCTCCCCTCAGCTCCCGGTAATCTCCGGTGCCCGCTGCGGGCTGTCCAGCACTGGGCACACAATTTGCACAGTCCCACTTGCAATGGTCCAGTCCCAGTATCCCCAGGTATAACAGCAGCACACTGCACCGGACGATCAGCTCCTGTAGCACTGCATCCCCCTGCACTGGATACACTGGAGCCTCCTCTTCAGCTTTTCTCATCCTTCAATTGCCAGCTCTTTTTTTTTCCCTCCTTAATCCCTGCCCCTTTAGTCCTGACGTCAGGGTGGGGGATGGGGCATCCTGGAGCTCCTCTGCCTCCCTACACTTTATATCTATATAATGGTTGTATTGTGCTGCAGGATGCAGAGCAGGCCCTGGGGTCAGAGGGCACAGCACAGGCCTCAGGCTGCCCCTAGCCCCAGTACTCCTCATCTGACGCCAAAATCTTCACTTTTCACTTATTTTTCTGCGGTGCCATAGACCATCGCAGGACGAATGTGTTCAGCGATTCGCCAAGTTTGCGATTATTTAGAAATTTGTTCATCGACACATCAAATATACCTGATATTGAAGTCAATGGAATGAAAGAATTTAGGATCAGCAGTAATATATTGTGGAATCCGGCCGCTCGTAGGATTAGGAGCTATTCACATTAGGCAGATTTTTCTTACTGTCCCACTCATCTGAATGGGGTTTGCAGAAATCCATGCACAAGATGTGCAAACAATTCCTGTTCAGATAGAACTGATGAGATGTATGCAATAAATCCGCTGTGTGTGAATATACGCTTACTAAGTGAGATCACTGGAGTTGTGAAGATTAACCCTTTAGGATCCATGCAGCCAACTGTGACCCTCCAGGATGCAACGGATTTCATTATTATGGTTGTGGGAATACAAAATATCAATATTTTATTTGCAGGTCTAAGAAATTTACTGTAATTTCTAGTTTGGGATTTTTTCAAACTATTATTTTTAGCATTTTATTAACCAAGACATGAAAGGGTTGACCAGGAATTTTTTTTTTCTTTACAGCCAACAGCCGTAAATAAAACTGGGGGGTATGTCCATGTACTATATTGTGCACAAGTTGTAAGCAGAAGGCTCCACGCCCTGTATTGTGGCCAGACACTGGTACTGCAGCTCAGCTCTCATTGGAGCCAATGCAGTAATGGCGCCATCTGCTCCCAGCTCCATGCACTGTTTAATACACAGACCAGTCATACAGCTGATCCATGCGGAGGGGCACCAACCAGTCACATATTTTTGGCCTATCCTAATAAAAAAAAAATCTTGGACAATCTGTTGAAGGTTTTGATAGTTGTTTTTTTTGAGCCAAAGTATATGTAAGAATATAAAGGAAGTATTTGTCAGTACTTTATGTATATGTCTACTTTCTTTTGGGTACATTCCTGGCCTTGGTTCAAAAACTTCAGTGGTTAGCACTGCAGCCTTGCAGCACTGGAGTCCTGGGTTCGAATCCTGCCTGGGACAACATCTGCAAGGAGTTTGTATGTTCTCCCTATGTTTGTGTGGGTTTCCTCCCACACTCCAAAGACATACAGATAGGGAATGTAGATTGTGAGCCCTATATGGGACAGTGACTGTCAATGTCTGTAAAGCGCTGTGGAATATGATGGCGCTATATAAGTAAGCATTATAAATAAATAAAAACTGCATCAAATACCGCACATGTGATTCCATCCTAATCCTCTCAATCACTATTTTAGGCTGGGGCCCCACGTTGCGGTATAGCAGCTTTTTTTGTTGCAGGTTTTACTGCAGTTTTTTGAGCCAAAGCCAGGAGTGGCTACAAAAGCAATGGGAGATATAATGGGAAGCTCTTATATCTATCACTTCTACTCAATCCACACCTGGCTTTGGCTCTAAAAACTGCAGCAAAATATGCAACAAAAAGAGCTGCTTTTGTGCCATGTTAGGCCTCAGCCTAAAGTGGTTTCCCCACAATAGCCATCCTGTGAATGGGTGATAACCAGCTGGGATACCCAATTTTAGATGGAGTTTGCATATATACCATCCCATTTCTGGATGGAGTTTACTAAAATATGCTCAATTTGCCACAATTATTTCAGAAAATTTGGCACAGTCAGCAAACCTGAGACACTTTCTCAGATCATGGCCACTACAGTGGGTGACAGTTGTCAATCACACAGCCGCCATCCCACTGCTGATCAGGTGGGTATAAAAGTTGTGCCCAGTTTGCATGCCCCCCAACTGTCCGAGATTCAGTAGGACAGTCCAGACTTTTGGGTGGTGTGGCCCAGGTGGTGTGAGGTATGTCCTGGCTTCAACACTATCAGTGTCCCAAAAACAGAGATAGAGTTGAGTACAATGGGGAGGAAGGAAGTCATCTGCTCCGTTTCACCATTCAGCCCCGTCTCTGCTGTCGGTGGCTTGGAAGCAGGCAGAGGTGATGTAGTGACAGCAACGTATTATGTCTGCTGCTCCAAAGAGCAAAGTGCGGGGGAACATGGTGAGGTAAGTATTCCACAGTGGGGGGGGAATCATAATGAGGTAGCATTACACTGTGTGGGGCCCAGAAGGCGGTTATTGTACTGTGTGGGATCCACAAAGAAGGTGCATTATACTATTTGGGGGCAAAAGGAGAACATTATACTGTGTGGGCCACTAGGGAATATTATATTGTGTGGGGTCCACAAGGGGGACATTATAATGTGTGGGGGCCACAAGGAGACATGATACTTTTTGAGAGTCACAAGTGGACATTATATTGTGTGAGGACCAGAAGGGGGTATAACACTGTATAGGGGCATTAAGAGAGCATTATACCATGTCAGGGCCACTAAAGGGGGCATTACACTATTTCAGGAAATAGAGGGACTGGGTGTGATTGGACAGGGCCCAAGGAGGCACGGGTAGGTTTACAGGCATGGCTTATTCATACATAAACTTGATTTTAATGATTTTATCCCTTTTCAGTTCATTGTAAGTTGGGAGGTTTGCCCAATGCGGTATATGTATAGCTGAGTGCATGAAGAGATCCTGTAAATGTACAGTATAGGAAGGGGCTACAGGGATCCACCAGTATTGCTGCTGTAGTGTAATGACTCCGAGTTCCGCTGTTGCGACACTTACAGTTGCATGTACCTATCGTATCCATTACATGATCATACCACTTTGTAAATATATTAATGAAAACTATATGGGGTGAAACAAGTTACATGTGCTGTAATATCCATGGGAAGATTACTATGGAAGTGCTTTGTGCTACATCTGTGTAGCCTTGGCCTTTAGAGAGGAAGATAACTCTGAATCCACCATAAATACACGTCCTTGTCTCTGCTGAGCAAGCATTATTATAAAGGGGAGAGGAGAAAAAGGGTTGATGTCAGACCCCTTTAGTGGCAGCAGCTCTCCCTCATAGACAAAGAATCAGGCATGCTGAAATCCAACATGCGCCATCACTCAAGACCATTGGCTGAAGTCAGCAAGTTTGGGCCACTTTTATCTGTTTGCATGACCAGCTTTACAGCAGGTGCATTAACACAGACCCTCTTAAAGGGGACTTATCAGGTCTATTTCTGACCCTAAAATATCCATTTAAAGGGAGTCTACCACCTTCCCAAGCATAGTCATACTGCTACTACCTCATATTTGTCACTTTTGTAGATTTGGAGAAAAACAACTGGTATGAATACAATGAAGTTGTGCCTATGAGTTGCACTGCAGGAGAAGTTGTTTGTTACTCCCCTGTGGTGTGACCCATTTATGACAGGCGGTGCCCAGGTTACCCATGGTAGAAATGGCTTACCATTTAAGGGACTGTTGCTGCGCTCTGTGGTGTGGGACAGCTTGAGAGTTTGCTTGTGGATACGTGGTGGTCAACTTGTGAAGTGGAGAAGACTAGTAGCCAAACAGACGCCAAACGGTTTTACGAACCAATGTACCATCAAGACACTCTTAAGTGAAAGGACAGGTTCTATGGTGGCGGCCAGCGCATCACCCATGTCTGCAGAAGCACATGGTTTACTGCCAAGGGGCACTTAACGCTAGGTTCACACCTGCATTCAGGTTTCCGTTCTTCGATTCTTCTTGGGAACCCGAGAAACGGAAACCCAATCCACTTAAAAAATGGTTACCCACGGAAACCCACAGACCCCATTGACTATAATGGGGCCTGCCTGGTTTCTGCCCGAAACATGCGAAGAAAAAAGCGCTGCTTGCAGGACTTTTTTCTCCGCATTTTTCAAGCGGAATGGGGAACAGAATCCCCCAACAAAAACCAAGGGCTGGTGTGAAAACAGCCTTAGTAAAAGCATCGGCCATCTTGGCCCAGAGGGCGGCTATAGTGTTGCAGCAAACATTCTGTTCCAACACCCTAAATGGCGTTTTAATACTAGGTTGGTGGGGGTCTGACTCTTGGCGCTGCCACCGATCAGCTGTTTGAAGGGCTCAAGTTGTTCTAATCTCATACAATTCCTTTATTCCTTGACCTAAGAATCCACAAGAATGAATGTTCAATATACAATATCTCTTGTGCGTTATCGTGATCGAGTCCCAAATATACATTATACATACACATAATACATAGACAGGGGCATATAATGTCACACAAGGCATATAATGTCACACAAAGAGCGGAGCAGTATTTCACATTAGTATTCCATATACCACAGTACATATTAATGGATGTGTTTGTTACAGACATGAATCCCATCTCCTTGGATATAGTCATTTGGCTGCTTTAATGCCATGTTGTCATCTAAGTGGCGGCTGCACTGACCAGCTGAATGTCAATATAAAATATCAGCGTATCCAAGATAAATTGCCATGTAACAAAGATATATGCGGCAGCGTTACTGTCATGTATATTGTATGCCAGTAAACCAATAACACAGCAGATACAGACACTGTCTGACGTGACATATACATAGTCTATCACTGCAATAAAAATCAACAGCGGAAAATGTCATTTTCTTTCCAAAGAAAACAAGGAATTTCCATCCTTCACACTGAGAGCATCATATGGTTGTAAACAGACATGGGAAAATATGGAAACACAAATAACAATGTGCTATGTGACCTCCAGATGATGGGATTCGGATTAATTGGGATATAAAGGGACCTAGACTGCTGTGAGAAGAAATACTCGACACAAAGAACGGTAGAAACTACTATACTACAAAACAGCACTAAACTAGAACACCAAAACCCTTAAATACAGTGGGGAAAAAAGTATTTAGTCAGCCACCAATTGTGCAAGTTCTCCCACTTAAAAAGATGAGGCCGGCCTGTAATTGTCATCATAGGTAGACCTCAACTATGAGAGACAAAATGAGAAAACAAATCCAGAAAATCACATTGTCTGATTTTTAAAGAATTTATTTGTAAATTATGGTGGAAAATAAGTATTTGGTCAATAACAAAAGTTCATCTCAATACTTTGTTATATATCCTTTGCTGGGAATGACAGAGGTCAGACGTTTTCTGTAAGTCTTCACAAGGTTGGCACACACTGTTGCTGGTATGTTGGCCCATTCCTCCATGCAGATCTCCTCTAGAGCAGTGATGTTTTGGGGCTGTCGCTGGGCAACACGGACTTTCAACTCCCTCCAAAGGTTTTCTATGGGGTTGACACCTGGAGACTGGCTAGGCCACTCCAGGACCTTGAAATGCTTTTTACGAAGCCACTCCTTCGTTGTCCTGGCGGTGTGCTTGGGATCATTGTCATGCTGAAAGACCCAGCCACGTTTCATCTTCAATGCCCTTCTGATGGAAGGAGGTTTGCACTCAAAATCTCACGATACATAGCCCCATTCATTCTTTCATGTACACGGATCAGTCGTCCTGGTCCCTTTGCAGAGAAACAGCCCCAAAGCATGATGTTGCCACCCCCATGCTTCACAGTAGGTATGGTGTTCTTTGGATGCAACTCAGCATTCACTCTCCTTCAAACATGACGGGCCCGGATATGTACTGGCTTAAGCAGGGGGACATGTCTGGCACTGCAGGATCTGAGTCCCTGGCGGCGTAGTGTGTTACTGACGGTAGCCTTTGTTACGTTAGTCCCAGCTTTCTGCAGGTCATTCACTAAGTCCCCCTGTGTGGTTCTGGGATTTTTGCTCACCGTTCTTGTGATCATTTTGACCCCACGGGGTGAGATCTTGCATGGAGCCCCTGATCGAGGGAGATTATCAGTGGTCTTGTATGTCTTCCATTTTCTAATTATTGCTCCCACAGTTGATTTCTTCACACCAAGCTGCTTGCCTATTGCAGATTCAGTCTTCCCAGCCTGGTGCAGGTCTACAATTTTGTTTCTGGTGTCCTTCCACAGCTCTTTGGTCTTCACCATAGTGGAGTTTGGAGTGTGACTGTTTGAGGTTGTGGACAGGTGTCTTTTATACTGATAACAATGTCAAACAGGAGCCATTACTAGAGGTAATGAGTGGAGGACAGAGGAGCCTCTTAAAGAAGAAGTTACAGGTCTGTGAGAGCCAGAAATCTTGCTTGTTTGTAGGTGACCAAATACTTATTTTCCACCATATTTTGCAAATAAATTTTTAAAAATTCAGACAATGTGATTTTCTGGATTTGTTTTCTCGTTTTGTCTCTCATAGTTGAGGTCTACCTATGATGATAATTACAGGCCAGCCTCATCTTTTTAAGTGGGAGAACTTGCACAATTGGTCACTGACTAAATACTTTTTTTCCCACTGTACCTAGATCTTATTGTCTATAGCAGAAAAATGCAGCATTGCAGGCCTCTATGCTCCTTGGGATAAAAGTATTGGTGAATATGGTGGACATTGGGGTGGTCACCGCACTTTTCATCACACATGAGGGAGAAGTTCTGCCCATCTAGGATATGCTTAAATTTGGGTTATACCCTATCCCACAGGACCCCAATGATCACAAGGATGGGCTTCCCAAGCCCACTACCACTCCTTTTATCTCTATGGGACTACTGAAGGAAAAACTAGGACAATGCCGGGTTATCACTGACAGTCTCATGGAATTGAATAGTGTGGCACCACACATTAGCAACCACAACTGCATTCAATAATAGGGGGTCAAGACAACTATTCTCATGATCTGTGGCATTAATGGGGTTCCGTAGGATAGGTCATTAAAAAACAGCAAGTGTCCGACAACCAGACCCACCGCAGATCAGCTGTTTGAAGAGGCTGCAGCATTTGGTTGAGCACAGTACCATACATTTATACATTTTGTGGGGGAGGTAGCAGCACAGGTACGGACCCAAACAGTCAGAGACAGGGACACAAAGCTCTGGTGCAACAGGTTTATTTAAAAAAAATAGCAAAAATAAATAAACCTTATGTCAGGTAAAACAGGCAAAGTAAAACACAGCCTTATCTTCAGGCAAATAAAAAAACTAAATCCTGCTCGTCTGAGGCTCTAACAGCAACAGCAACAAGGCACAGGTCTCACCAGACTCTCAGTTCCAGACAGACCCAGGCGCCTCCACTCTCTTCCAGGATCTGCCCTGAAGTGCAGGCTCTGTAGGCTTTTATGGGCCAGTAATGAGGCCTAGGAATTACACCTGGGCTGAGGCCTACTCAAAACCCGCCCTGGACCAGACATATGTTAAAAACCGTGGGCTAATATAGCGAGACTCCAGTACTCTGCCAGTCACCTTCTCACAATTTGTACAGCAGATCTGCTTGGTATCACAGCTCAGACCATTCACTTGAATAGGACGGAGCTGCCATCAGGCCATGTGACTGATGAACATGACATCACACGGCCTGTGAAACGGAAGCGGCGCTTCAAACTGCTGATCCATGGGAGCCCGGCTTTTGGATCTCTAATTGATTACCTATCCTAAGGTTAAGTCAGCTTTTCCGGTATGTGCCCTGGTGCCGGAGATATCGGTTGCATTATTTTCGGCACCGATATCCCTCCACTGTCAGAAGGGTCGGGCCTTACAGTCTAGTGTCATCTCTGGGCTGTGAGGAACTGTAAGGCCCACCTTTCTGACAGTGGAGGGAAATCGGTGCCGAAAATAACGGCATAATATCTCCAGCTCTGGGCGCATACTGGGAAAGCTGACAGTGCGTCGAATTCAGCGCACCGTCGGCTTTCTGGCGGTATATAATACCACACATCTCTGAGGACATGAAAAGTCTTCTTTAAATCTTCAGGATTTATTTCAAGACTCCATGAATGATCTCTTGTTCTTGGTTTCTAGGAGTGTGGTAGTGTCAAGCAGCAGCTAAAAAGGGCCTTGTTTTTAATCTTTGCTACAGGGAATCTCTTTTTGCATACCTATATTTATCTATATAACATCCTATAGTAGGACAACTTGCAGAATTACATGTTGCAATATCACCTTTTGGAAGCATTGCATCACAGCACGTAGCTTGAAGCAACCTTGTATTGCCATATAGTCATATATAGTTTTACAGAATTGCATTGTAGGTTTTATAATGAGGAGAAACAAACAATAACATCACAGGCTCAGGTGCACAGACAGCAGGAAGAAGCTTTACCCCACTTCAGCCATATAATGAGAGGGCCCCGCAAACAATACATCACATCAGCACAAGAGATACAATCATATCAATGTTACTTTGCAAACAGTCTTGGCAAATAGATATTGCTGGTTTCTTTGTGACGTGTTAGTTGCAATCTTCACCTCCTTGCTTCGGAAGATAAGAGACTTGGTCTATAGAGATCTGTTATGCCACTGTGAACCGAGAGCAAGGCAGGTGGTTTGGACTCCGCAACCAGAAATGAACGCACACGCGGTAGTTCAAGAAAAAAATATATATTTACTATAAGTTAATAAAGGCTAGTTAAAGGTAAAATGACAGGGCTAAAGACAAGCAAAATATACAATATAGCATGAACAATTTCAAGGCAAATTCTGCAATGGTTTCTACTTTTACTCTGTCCACTTCTGCAGTATGGACACTGAATGAACAATATACTCAAAACTATCCCTAACTGACCCTGACTTCACATTTGGGTGCACCCCCTTTTCCCCAGTGGTCCAGGTGGACCGCTTACAGTCCGTAGAAGCGCGCGGTGGGGCCCAAAGTCGGTCCTTTCTTTTATAGTGAAGCGTCCTCTCCTCACGGTTATCAGGATCTTGGGAGAAATGAAGTCCTCTTTAACAGACAGGGAAACCAACTGAATGCAATGTAATCCAACAGCAGATTCCACTCAGCACACTGACAGTCCTGCCGAATCCATACACTGAGCTGGGATGTAAGCCGGGATTTAGCAGGTGCCGTCCAGTACATCAACAGCACTGCGAGTCTCTATCTGTGGTATCCATATACACAGTCACAATGTCAGTCTCACTGATCAGCCACTGAGCACAGTTCCTTTCACGTGGACTCACTAGTCCTGTTGTCTCTTTACACTCTGTTTGTCTCTGGACCAAGATACAGCTTAGCTGTACAGAAAAATATCCACACCAGTTCAACACAGCACAGACACCTGTCTTCTCTCTTGCCAAGATGGCTGCTGCTCTCTGTCTCGTCACTTCCTGCTTCTCTGCTCACACTCTGTCTGCAGAACAGGCAGGCTGACATAAAAGGGGGGGGTCTCACTCCAGCATCATGTCACAATTACAATGGCTGCTGTCTTAAAGGAACAGAATCACAGAAATACATTCAACATTAACAGTTTATACAGACAAATGAAGCTTAAGACAACATTGGCTGTCTCTTACACCACCGTCATCCGATTGATGATAGGAATGTTAGTACGAATGGTCCCACCATCTACATTAAAGGGGTTGTTCGGCCCCAAAATTGAATTTTCATACTGATGACCTATCCAGAGGATAGGTCATCACTAGGTGATCTGTCGGGGTCCAACACTCAGACCCTACACAGATCATCTGTTTTAGGAGCCTCCAGGAGCCAGAAGATTCTAGTGGACTGGTGGCACGTACAGCACCACTCCTATGCAAGTAATAGGAGTGGAGCTGCAGTTCCCCGAAACCGCCACTTGAATAGGAACAGTACTGCATGCACTCCTCGTCCACTAGCAACTTCCTGCACCCAGAGGCTCTTAGAACAGATGATCTGTGCAGGGTCTGGGTGTCAGACCCCAACAGATCACATACTGATGACCTATCCTACAGATCACTATGAAAATTTGGGGCCGGACAACCCCTTTAAGAGTGGTCATATGCTTTAGACAGCCGTCCGATTGATGATGGGATTTCTCCTGCATAGGCCTGGACCAATCGCCGCTATCATCCCCACCAATCATGGCATCTGCATCCAGACTTCCAAAACATCATGTCAGCTGGGATTATGGCCTATAACAGGAGAGAAACCACCATGGCGTAGATCAACGTGCAACTATAAAAAAAAGCACAATATTAACAAAAGTAAACATATAAAAGCAACTGTAATACAACACATGAGCCATGTATAATGACTATAAAAAACACAGTACCATATATATGGTAGGGGGATCTGTCCTCATGCCACAATATAAGACTATATACTGAATATATGGATGTTATCCCCATTCTAGGCATTACCAGGATTCCCTTTCTGTGTTTTCATGACATTATGCAACTCCCAAGGAAAAATGAAGAAGAGAAAATGAACAACTACGCAGGGTTTCCCCAGGCAATACCAGCTGAATGAAGGGGACCCACCAGTGGAAGCAGCTTTGCCCTGGGGACCTACAGTATAAAAAGGCATTGTCCAACGCAGGTGCCTTCACACAGACTGCATAGATAACCTCCAGGAGAAATACCAGAAGAATGTGAACATTTACTGTATAATCGATTGTACACCATCCATCCATCTTGCTGCAAGTCTTGTTTTCTCTTACAATTTTAGTTGTTCATTATACTGTACTTGGCAGCAGATATAGGTTTTATATTGTGTTATAGAAATAATAAAACCTGGTATCAAGCCAGACCAAGGGCTGTTTTTGGTAGGAAATCTGGCTGATGTGTCTTGGCACCAGTCAGATATCGACACAATGTGCTAGATACTAAATATGGTCAATATAAAGCAGGGTGTGATGTCATCTGTGGCACCAGTTATGAATTAGTTGCAGAACTTAAAGGGATTTTCCAGGACTTTTATTGTCTACCCGTAATACAGGTCACTGATGTTTGATTAATGGATGATGGAAGGAGATGTGAAAAACTGAATGCACCTCCAATACTTTACTGGCACATCATAGTGTGTGCATGTGACATCTTTATCATTACTATCTGAATATGCTGTGAAGTCACAGTGTGGACAGTGATCTTTTTATATGTGCATCATCCCTGTACGCTGGGTCAGTAATTTTCAGTATTATTATTTATTTTGCTTAACTCTATATCGCCATCATATTCAGTAGTGCTTTACAGACATTGTCCCACAATGCACAATCTGCATTTCCTATCAGTATGTTTTTGGAGTGTGGGCAGAAACCGGAGTACCTGGAGGAAACCCACACAAACACGGGGAGAACATACAAACTGCTTACAGATGTTGTCTTTGAACCTAGGACTTCAGCACTGCAAGGCCACCGTGTTGTCCATATCTACACCTGTTCTGTATGTATGGACAGTGCACAGTACCACTTCTCGTGCCCTGTATGCTAGTTGTGATTCTCAGTATCCACTCTTATTCTGTATATATGGATAGTGCACAGTACTACTTCTCTTGCCCTGTATGCTAGTTGTGATTCTCAGTATCCACTCTTATTCTGTATATATGGATAGTGCACAGTACTACTTCTCTTGCCATGTATTCTAGTTGTGATTCTCAGTATCTGCTCTTATTCTGTATATATGGACAGTGCACAGTACCACTTCTCTTGCCCTGTATACTGGGTGTGGTTCTTAGTATATGTTCTTATTCTATGTATGGACGATGCACAGTACCACTTCTCCTCCCTCTCTATTCATACTTGGTATGGTGTCCATTTGAAATTTTATTGTGGAGTCTAAATTTATTTTAGGGTGCAGGATCTGTACCTTGTTTGGGGGTACAAGATTTGTATTTTTATCTGTTTTGGGGACTTTTTTTATTTGAGATCTAGGTCTATGTTCTATACCAAAACAGAGAAAAGGGCCATGCCACAGGAGGTTAGGGGAGTTAAGAGTGATGAGAACTGATGAAACATGTACTCAATGCTAGCTCTGTGGGCCCTGTCAAAATTATTATGAAGGATAAAGGAGGGGAAAAGGGACCATTATACGGTGTGGAAGCATAAGTGGGCCTTTATACTGCGTTGGGGAATAAGGGGGCCTTTATACTATGCTACTGCGGCTTTTAGAGAATCACATTGCCGTCACTTGAGTTGCGCCACAAATGGGCCCAATGAGCTTCCACAGAAACCTGGAGCCGACCCTGCATGTACTTTAACATCACTGTGTACTTTATTCCTATACCTATTGTGACATCACTGTGTTTATTATCCCTATACTGTGACATCACTGTGTACATTATCCCTGTACTGTGACATCACCGTGTACATTATCCCTGTACTGTGATATCACTGTGTACATTATCCCTATACTGTGACATCACTGTGTACATTATCCCTGTACTGTGATATCACTGTGCACATTATCCCTGTAGTGTGACAACACTGTGTACATTATCCCTGTACTGTGATATCACTGTGCACATTATCCCTGTAGTGTGACAACACTGAGTTCATTTATCATGTACTATGACATCGCTGTGTGCATTGTGGCTTATTTTATGAATAAAACAGGCTTCTTATATAAAAAGTTTATAGACAAACCATCATCAATAAAAAGATCAATCTACGTTACCCTCAAAATAGCCAAGATAACTACTCTGCCCTGGAATAAAGCGCTTATGAATATAAGACCTAGCATTAGTGAAAAAGTGGACGTCTTCTGTAAGGTAAAAGAAAGAGTCTGGGTGAGACAAGTAGTTCTTATCTCCTGTTACATTGTACTTTGCTATATTTAGGTCCATAATGAAGGGGGTTTGCAGGATAGTTGCTGGTGAAGCCCATACTTCCCTAGCCTGATAATTTGAGTGCAGTCAGCTCCAGGCAGTGGCAAAGACGCAACGATTTGACCAGATCCAGTGCTATGTAATCCCAGGGAAATCTCTTAAACCAACTCATTAAGTGACAAATGACCACATCACAGAGATGACCTACCTCCATTACTAACCTCACACAACTGCGTAACAAGTCATCGAGTGGACAATGTGCACAGGTGCTTATACAATGCGTGCTCTACCTCAATGTCCAGGATGTACTGTACAATAGACGCAACCACCACCTAGATGTATAACCATTCTGGGTTTTGTCATCTTATTTCTTCCGTATTTCTTCAGAACATTACAACCCATCATTAGAACAGGCCCCTTTTTATAAGGCCACAGTACACGGGACATGATATCAATGGCCTATTAGCTGAGACTTCTCCAATGTTGCAGCCTTCTGAATCTAGAAAATAGCTTGTAACATACAGTATTCAACTCTACTGCAAGAAAAACAGGAATTTCCCTAATTTTGGTATTAGAGCTCATTCACACAGGCACCACTGTACGCTCACATGGCCTCAATTATGAACAAAATGGTGGCATGGTTTCCCGGATGTAATCCTGCTACTAGGAGAGAAAATCTCCATAATATTGCCACATATGAGCATATATAGTGGCATAAACTATGCTGATGACTCCACAGTACAAAGCCACAGGGTACAAGTTCCATCCAGACTGCTCTGCTGTGTGCATAAGGACTTAAAAAGCCCATACACTTACATTAGCTGGTGAACCATTATTCCTATAGGATTCTACCTACTCATGTACCTTTGACTTGGCTGAGTGACATATATCCAGCAGTAGCCTATTTTATTGAAATCCAATATGTCCATTTTTGCAACTAAGTGACATGGTTATGGTAACTTTGGCGGTGCAATGCAACCCCACTCACATATATATTACTTGCAATGTTGGTAGTCAGCGCACCAATTTTTGGTCACACAGTTAAAGGTCCTTACACATACAGTGGGGAAAAAAAGTATTTAGTCAGCCACCAATTGAGCAAGTTCTCCCACTTAAAAAGATGAGGCCGGCCTGTAATTGACATCATAGGTAGACCTCAACTATGAGAGACAAAATGAGAAAACATATCTACAAAATCACATTGTCTGATTTTTTTAAGAATTTATTTGCAAATTATGATGGAAAATAAGTATTTGGTCACCTGCAAACAAGCAAGATTTCTGGCTCTCACAGACCTGTAACTTCTTCTTTAAGAGGCTCCTCTGTCCTTCACTCATTACCTGTAGTAATGGCTCCTGTTTGACATTGTTATCAGTATAAAAGACATCTGTCCACAACCTCAAACAGTCACACTCCAAACTCCATTATGGTGAAGACCAAAGAGCTGTGGAAGGACACCAGAAACAAAATTGTAGACCTGCACCAGGCTGGGAAGACTGAATCTGCAATAGGCAAGCAGCTTGTTGTGAAGAAATCAACTGTGGGAGCAATAATTAGAAAATGGAAGACATACAAGACCACTGATAATCTCCCTCGATCAGGGGCTCCATGCAAGATCTCACCCTGTGGGGTCAAAATGATCACAA
Organism: Leptodactylus fallax; assembly: GCA_947044405.1. NCBI lineage: Eukaryota > Metazoa > Chordata > Amphibia > Anura > Leptodactylidae > Leptodactylus > Leptodactylus fallax. The sequence goes on from CAMRHE010000760.1 coordinate 474,865, forward strand.
GAATGGTGAGCAAAAATCCCAGAACCACACAGGGGGACTTAGTGACTGACCTGCAGAAAGCTGGGACTAACGTAACAAAGGCTACCGTCAGTAACACACTATGCCGCCAGGGACTCAGATCCTGCAGTGCCAGACGTGTCCCCCTGCTTAAGCCAGTACATATCCGGGCCCGTCTGAAGTTTGCTAGAGAGCATTTGGATGTCCCAGAAGAGTATTGGAAGAATGTCATATGGTCAGAGGAAACCAAAGTAGAACTGTTTGGTAGAAACACAACTCGTGTTTGGAGGAGAGTGAATACTGAGTTGCATCCAAAGAACACCATACCTACTGTGAAGCATGGGGGTGGCAACATCATGTTTTGGGGCTGTTTCTCTGCAAAGGGACCAGAACGACTGATCTGTGTACATGAAAGAATGAATGGGGCCATGTATCGTGAGATTTTGAGTGCAAACCTCCTCCTATCAGCAAGGGCATTGAAGATGAAACGTGTTTGGGTCTTTCTGCATGACAATGATCCCAAGCACACCGCCAGGGCAACGAAGGAGTGGCTTCGTAAGAAGCATTTCAAGGTCCTGGAGTGGCCTAGCCAGTCTCCAGATCTCAACCCCATAGAAAACCTTTGGAGGAAGTTGAAAGTCCGTGTTGCCCAGCGACAGCCCCAAAACATCACTGCTCTAGAGGAGATCTGCATGGAGGAATGGGCCAACATACCAGCAACAGTGTGTGCCAACCTTGTGAAGACTTACAGAAAACGTCTGACCTCTGTCATTGCCAACAAAGGATATATAACAAAGTATTGAGATGAACTTTTGTTATTGACCAAATACTTATTTTCCACCATAATTTGCAAATAAATTCTTTAAAAATCAGACAATGTGATTTTCTGGATTTGTTTTCTCATTTTGTCTCTCATAGTTGAGGTCTACCTATGACGTCAATTACAGGCCGGCCTCATCTTTTTAAGTGGGGGAACTTGCACAATTGGTGGCTGACTAAATACTTTTTTTCCCCACTGTATGCCCCGAAATAAACTCTAGTTTGCCTACAGCAGTTTTTTTTTTGCAAACAAAATCATAGGATATTGATGATATGGGTTAATGTCCACTTGGTGGGGGTCCACATGGTGAGCCATTAACTATAACAAGGCTTCATGTACATGAATTCTGCAAAAAATAGCAGTGAAAAATGGATGCAATATCTGTGTTTTTTATGGCCATTTTGCATCCATGGGGCAGCCATTTTCACAAATCCCTCATAGACTTGACAGATCCAAGACAAAATTACATGTTCTGTCTTTTTTTCCTCTTAATAAATTTTGCAAATGTAGGTACGCCTGAAGTCAAATCTACCGCAGTCAAGAACAAGCTTTCGGAATAACTTTCAAAAGTTTTCTGGCATTAGTAAATTGGAGTAACGCTACGTTCACACCTGCGCTCAGGTTTCCATTCTTTGGGTCTGCTTGGGGACACAAAAAACGGAAACCTAATCCGCTTAAAAAGTGGTTACCCTTGGAAACCCGCGGTTTCTGCCCGAAAAATGCGGAGAGAAAAGTCCTGCAAGCAGGACTTTTCTCTCCGCATCTTTCAAGCAGAATGGGGGATGGAATCCCCAAATGGTATGCAAACACAGATGTCAACCCAGCCTTAATCTGATAGACTCAAGCCCGGCCTACCCCATTCTACCCACAGTCTAAAAAAAAAAAAAAATGGCACGTGAGGTGCATCCCAGTTAGTAAATCTGGACCAATGTATTTTAAAAATGACTGTTACAAAAACAGCCATCACAGAACCATTGGACATTGTTGCAGATGGAGACCGGACGGAGGGGGCTCCGTCTACATCTTTCATTTAATGTCTGTTGCTCTCATCCTGAGATAACAGTAGAGTGAACCCACCCTAAGACCCAGAAATGCTGAGCATCATGAACTAAACTATGCAGAGAAACTCTTACCCTATATACTATAACCCCTAAGCCAAATGCTAAAAAGTACAATCGGTAGAATTCCGACAATTACTCAAGAGATAGCACGTAAAATGTGGCCTGATCTTGTGGCTTTCGCAAATGCTTCCAGAATGTTTACAGAAATTTCCCACTGTGTTTACTGGAATCCACCACCAGAGATGACAGAAATAGTCATAGAGTACTTTTTTTTTTGTGTAAAAATAAAATAGTAAACTTGATGGAAGTAATTTTCCCAGACCGCGCTCCATCTGCTGTCAATCATCCCACAATGACCTTCCAATCCTGATCTGACCATCAGGCAGTATCCAGCCCGTTATCTTTCCTCCTGCTTGAGACACTGGGGATTCCTGTTTCTTTTTCTCCAGGAATAAAGAATAACTTTCTTGTAAGTTTACACTGAAGAATGAGTCATAAAAGATCTACAAGTCCTCCTCTCATTGTGATCCATATCAATGGTATTATAACTTATGCTGCGGGTGTATAAATGTACAGTCTGATAAATATAGCTTTAGTGGGAGAAATAAAAAAAAATACCCAAAATGAAAATGGTTGTTTCTGACTGCAAGATTTAATGGTTTGAGCACTGACTACTACTGTATTACTAGCCAACATGGTGTCAAAATCTGCCGAAAATCCGTTAACAATTTACATCCCATGCACGCAAATGCAATTTCTATGAACCTGTGCACATGCAACAGAAAATGTCTATGTAGAAATAAAAACTGTTGCGGAAATGAGTGGCATGTTACTTATTACCGACAGAAATGATGATGATAAGCCCCATTGATAGACAACTGGACCAATCCTTGTGTGGATCTTCTGCAAAAACATCCACAGCAAATACATGTATTACATGTCCACAAAGCCATATCTAGCTAGAAACTGATTAGCATCAGCAGTGGCAGAACTAAAGTCTTGTGGGCTCCGGTGCAAATTTGACCAGGGCCCCCCTACTCTCTCCCTACAGCATATTATTAATAGCAATAATTATGGGAGCTGCAACGGTATCTCAGATATTTGAAGGGGATACAACTCTAGCACCCACAACTGTGGTTATCAAGAATATGGTGAATGAGCAGGACAGCGCCCAGCATGGAAACAATGCTGGGAGCTGCGTGCTCCAGGAAACAGCTGATCCTCAGGGTCCTAACAGTCTAAGATATCAGTAGGAGATCAGTATAATGATACACAGGAGCCCTATACAGTATAATATGTTCCCCAGAGCCCACCCTACAGTATAATGCTCCCCAGTGTCCCCACACAGTATAATATGCCCCCTACAGTGGTCTCACACAGTATAATATGCTCCCTGTGATGGCCCTACACTGTAAAATGCTCCACAGTGGCCCCAAACAGTATAAAATACTCCCAAGAGTACCATCCCACTAGCATAATATGTTCTGGAAAAACCGAGTCCTTAAGACGAACCCCACGAAAGTCGTTTCAACAAATATTCGTGACATTTGGTCCTCCAGTTTGTTTCGGTGCCATTATTGTACTCTGGGTCTCTTGAGACCTCACCTCTCCTGGGCATCAAAACTCTGGCCTCTGACTCATGTCCGGCTCTCTCCAGCATCCTCTTTGGGCCTCTCCGGTCTGTGACTAACGTCACGCCCTCCATGGGTCACCAAAGGGGCCTGTGATATTGTCTGCGCATGACGTCAGTTGCATGCCGGAAGAGCCCCCAAGAGGACGCTAGATACTGCCAGAAGCCTAGGAGCTCTGAGTATACATGTTTGTTATTTTTACTTACCTCTCCTGGGCAGGCTTCTATTGGAAAGGGGTCTGGTGGCATGTGCATACATCACATAACACTGGGCCCCTTTCCATTAACGGCACTGTCCACGGTCAACAGATGAGTGCAGATCTCTGCTGCCTGATATGTATATCAGAGATAGCAGTTGGGGAAACAGGCTTTCCACGTCCACTAACATGGTACTGCAGGGACCCAGTCATCTCCAGCTGACCACGGGCCTCCAACGCCTTGAGGCCTGGTTGTGGTCGCACTCCCTGTGACCGCGATTGTTATGCCACTGCTCACCAGATGTAACTGCTCCATACCCTGTGTTGTGACCATTCTTAGTTAATGCAGCTTGTTTTCCATTCAAGTTGAGATAACATCTAGGTGCAGAGTCAGGCCAACCAGTATCCTTCCTCCCTGGGCCCCATCTTCTCAATCACACTGCAGGGGCCACAATAACCAATGAATTTGCAGCGTCTTGCTGCTGCTTGAGGACTGTTGCTGTAGGGACACATATTCCTAGCTCACAGAGTGAAGAGAGCCCTAGTTTAAGGAACCAGGCAGCAGACTACTGACAGGGCCACAGGACAGGAACAATCAAAAGCAGGGGCTAGGCAGCAAGATACGACTGGAAAATACATTTATGTTGTGAAATTTTTGAAATTTGCCAAGTGTCAGGTGATATTTGCTTGTAGCTGTATAATGGGCCCCTAGAATGAATTTTACTGGTGGGTCTTAGGCACCCATATCAAACAGCGCCCCTGGCTCCTCAATTTCCTGAACATTAATGCCAAAACATACATACACACATTTACTATGAAGACCCTAAAAGGGAGTTCAACCTGTGAAGGGATCCCCTTTGCAATCCCTACAATGGTGCAAATTGAAAATCATCCAAAAATCATAAAACTAAGATGGAAGGCAAACAAGGACAAAATCATCGTATCCCAAGGTGGTACTGATATTAACATATACAAGAGGGGCCATATTTTAGTGTTTTCCATGGGAGCTCTTCACCTCTGTATGACCATGAACGGTATTCTCCTTCCAAGGCTGCTTCTACTAGACAAACCCCACTGTCTGCTCACCAGTGTCCATCTCAAACTCTCTCCTTTTTGGACTCCACTCCAGGCTCCTCGTGGTTCTATAATCTGGTTCTTCCTCAGTTGGTTTTATGAATCTGATACCAACTGACTTGAGCTTGCCAACAGCTGGGGTTTTGTTATCCTAGCACTCTACCCACCTTGGACTCAAGATGGTGCTTGACCCACCTGCCACATCAATTAGGCCACTACTCTCTGGCATTCAAGGGTGTCTGTGTTACAGGCCCTAGGTCCTATATACTGTGTCGAGTATCCGCCATGTTGGTTGCATTGCCTTTACTATAGTACATCTTCCCTATCCATGAATATTTGAGGTTACATCTGAAAAAGGAAACTGACCCTCCAGTTCTATCCATAGAATATACAATTCAATAGACAGATAGTTAACAGGTACATTTCTGGACTTTGGGTAGAGACTAGAGTACCTAGAGGAAACTTTCTTGGAAGAGAAGAAATCCACTGCTGATGTCATCTTGCTCCTACTAGAACTCATGGCTCCTGTACAGCAAAGCTAACCATTGACCTTCCATACTGCACACAATAAATTGTGTAAATAGATATTTCTGGACTTTAGAGAAGCATATATGGCGAGTCGGAAGTTCTTGTTATACAACCAGAGATGTTCTGCAAGTTTCCAAAGTTTCCACCAGAATTGGCTGCACTCAAATCCAGCAACACTATTCCTCCATATGTTCTTTTATATTCCCCATTATGCCACATGCAGACAATATAATCCTATGGTAATGTGTTCAGAGGCAAGTGCTCTACTGACGGCAGATATTGTGTATCAGATCAGTCCGCTGAGACTCTACCCTGCCAGAGAATGGGTTACATGCTAGGGACCACCTGCCACGCACACTGACAACTTCAACACCAGCGAGACACCATACAAAGGAGCTGCTAAGTGAGAGCAAAACAAATGAATAGAAATGGCCTAATTAGCCTTATTAATTAAACAGCAAGCTCGTCTGCGGGGATTGTTAGTGCGGAGGCTGACAGACTGCCTGGTTCTGAACCTCCAGCTTTCATGTATTGCAAGACTTTGTGCTATGTGAGTGATGAGATGGGCCCCATGACAACCTCCGAGTCACTGAAAAGTATGTTTAGCAATTAATTCCACATTACATGTGAGAAATGTCGCTCATTCATGGCTTTCCAGAATCCCTCATTCTTGGAGTAATGATCTTCTATTAGACACAGAAGGTGATGTTGCTTTCTACATGGAGTGTGCTAAAGATGGCAATAATTGGCTCGATGGAGTTTACATTTACTCTCTGACAAGGCCACGCTCAGTGACACATGAACAGATACACAATATGGCGTGTACAAAAAGGGATTAAGACAGATTAATGGTATTTGTTTTTCGGGAAAAAAAGTAGCAGAACTGGTTAAGAAGCATGCCGGCGCCTTGGATTGTTTTATGACTGTGGCACATTTTATATACAGTACTATGCAAAAGTTTTGGGCAGGTGTGGAAAAATGCTGCAAAGTAAGAATGCATTCAGAAATAGAAGGGTTAATAGTTTATTAACAAAATGAAGTGAATGAATTAAAGAGAAATCTATATCCCATCAGTATTTGGAGTGATCCTTTCCCTTTGGAGGAGGAGTCCTGGAAGCCCTGACACAAAGCCTTGATCTCAACATCATCCAGTCTGTCTGGGATGACATGAAGAGACAGAAGGATTGGAGCAAGCCTACATCCACAGAAGATCTGTGCTTAGTTCTCCAAGATGGCGGCATCAACCTCCCTGCCGAGTTCCTTCAAAAACTGTCTGCAAGTACCGAGAAGAACTGATGGAAGGCAAAGGGTGATGAGATTTAGATTTCTCCTTCCTTCATTTATTTCATTTTCTTACTTAACAAAAAAAATAAATTATTAACTCTTCTGTTTTTGAAGGCATTCTTATATTGCAGCATTTTTCACACTTGCCTAAATCTTTATCACAGGACTGTACAGTTGAAACCAGAAGTTTACATACACTATATAAAAATACACACATGCATGTTTTTCTCACTATCTGACATGAAATCAGAATAAACCTTTCCAGCATTAGGTCAATTAGGATTACCAAAATTATTTATATTTCCCAAATTCCAGAATAATGAGAGAGAGAGAATTTTAAAGACATTTTTATTACTTTCTGCAAAGTCAAAAGTTTACATACATTTCATTAGTATTTGGTACCATTGCCCTTAAACTGTATGACTTGGGTCAAACATTTTGGATATCCTTCCACAAGCTTCTCACAATAGTTGGTAGGAATTTGGGCTCATTCCTCCTGACAGAACTGGTGTAACTGAGCCATATTTGTAGGCCGCCTTGCTCGGCACCTGCCTTTTCTGCTTTGCCCATAAATTTTCAATAAGTTTGAGATCAGGGCTCTGTGATGGCCACGCCAAAACATTGACTTTGTTATCCTTAAGCCACTTTGTAACCAGTTTGGCAGTATGCTTCGGGTCATTGTCCTTTTGGAAGACCCATTTGCGCCCAAGCTTTAACTTTCTGGGTGATGTCTTGAGATATTGCTTCAGTATTGCCACATAATGTTCTTTCCTCATGATGCCATCTATTTTGTGAAGTGCACCAGTCCCTCCTGCAGGAAAACAACCCCACAACATGATGCTGCCAACCCTGTGTTTCACAGTTGGGATGGTGTTCTCTGGCTTGCAAGCTTCTCCCTTTTTCCTCCAAACGTAAAGATGGTCATTATGGCCAAACAGTTCAATTTTAGTTTCGTCAGACCACAGGACATGTCTCCAAAAATTAAGGTCTTTGTTCCTATTTGCATTTACAAACATTAATCTGGCTTTTTTATGTTTCTTTTGGAGTAATGGCTTCTTCCTGGCAGAGTGGCCTTTCAGCCCATGTTGATACAGTACTCGTTTCACTGTGGATAATGACACTCTCTTACCAGCTACAGCCAGCATCTTCACAAGGTCTTTTGCTTTTGTTCTTGGGTTGATATGCACATTTCGTACCAAAGCACGTTCATCTCTGGGACACAGAAGCCGTCTCCTTCTTGAGTGGTATGATGGCTGGACATTCCCATCTTGTTTGTACTTGCGTCTAATTGTTTGTACAGATGAACGAGGCACCTTCAGGTATCTGGAAATTGTACCCAAGGATGAACCAGACTTGTTTAAGTCCACTATTCTCTTCCTGATATCTTGGCTGATTTCTTTAGACTTTCCCATGAGGTTACACAAAGAAGCAGTGTGTTTCAGGTGTGCCTTAAAATACATCCACAGGTGTGTCTCTAATTAACTCAGATGTTGCCAATAAACCTATCAGAAGCTTCCAAAGACATGACATCATCATATGGGCTGTCCCAAATTGTCTAAAGGCATAGTAATCTTGGTGAATGTAAATTTTTGACTTTGCAGAAAGTAATAAAAGTGCCTTAAAAAATTCTCTCTCTCTCATTATTCTGGAATTTGGGAAATATAAATAATTTTGGTAATCCTAATTGACCTAAAACGGGAAAGGTTTATTCTGATTTCATGTCAGATAGTGAGAAAAACATGAATATGTGTCTTTTTATATAGTGTATGTAAACTTCTGGTTTCAACTGTATACACATAGCATACATACTGATCAACCATAACAATAAAAATCTGATATGGCGGAAGGCCCTTTGTGCCACTGAAACAGCTCTGCCTCCACAAGATCTCTGAAGGTGTCCTGTAGTATCTGGCACCAAGATACTAGCAGCAGTTCCTTTAGGTCCTGTAAATTGCTCGCCAGAACCTCCACGGATTAGACGTCATCAGATCAGTTTTTCCAGCTCATCCCGCAGCTGTTTGATCAAACTGAGAATTGAAGAAGTCAACACCTTGAAGACAAATCAATAAGCTGAACTTTCTGTCATGTTCCTCAAACCTTTCCTCAACAATTTTTGTAATGTGATGACAGGGCAACTTATCCTGCTGAAAGTGGCCACTACCATTGAGGAATATGGCTGCAATGAAGGGGTGTACTTGGACTCTACAATGTTTAGGTAGCTGGTACATATAACATCCACATGAATACCAGGACATAAGGTTTCCCAGCAGAACATATCTCAGAACATATCTCAGAACATCAGCTTGTATGGCAGTCTTAATAAAGACCCCAGTTAGGAACTGGCATAGATTTCTATTTTAATTCACACCATAAAACTGGTATGAGTTATAATGAATATATTGGGCTGAGGCCACCCTACCCACATTCACACAATGTGGCGAATGTCGCGCTAAATGGGGGCTGTGACACCAGTTGTGCACCACAATATCATCCCTCTGGTGTAGAGGGATTGATAACTCTCCCCCAATATGTATAACATAGCTATGGCATAAAGTATTAGAAACTCTCTATAACAAGACCTATGGCTCTCAGAAGTCTTTGCTGTAGCATAATAGTATAATGAGACATATAGCTTACCCGGGCCATAATATAACAAGAAGGTTTCCAAAGCATCAGCTGTAAATAAATCTTATTCCACTTTATCTTCTATATTGTGATGTACTGCAGCATTACAGATCTGGCGTCACTGGGTCATATGTCACAGTGTTAACAACACAATGGCCTTACGGGTTCATGTGAAAGTACAGCGCACATGCAACTGCATGTCCTAAACATTATGACTTGGCTTGGCAGCGAGTGAGAACCTCTCTAGACTCTAGGCAGTTCCCAGAAGTTTGCAAAAAACTTTCTACAGGAAGCACGAAATATGTCAGAGGGATGACATGGAACAGTGCAATAATGTTTATATCATATAGAAAGGATGCTGTCTGAAAACTGGAATATGAAGAGATACCACAACAGCAGTGGCGTAACTAGGAATGGCTGAGCCCCAAGGCAAACATTTGACATGGGGCCCCCCGACCCCCACACAAACCGCATTCCTGCACTCACTATTATGCGCCATAGTGGCCCCTGCACACAGTATTATGTCCCATAGTGGCCCCTGCACATACTATTATGCGCCATAGTGGCCCCTGCACACAGTATTATGCACCATAGTGGCCCCTGCACACAGTATTATGCACCATAGTGGCCCCTGCACACACTACTATGCGCCATAGTGGCCCCTGCACACAGTATTATGTCCCATAGTGGCCCCTGCACATACTATTATGCACCATAGTGGCCCCTGCACACAGTATTATGCACCATAGTGGCCCCTGCAAACACTATTATGCGCCATAGTGGGCCCTGCACACAGTATTATGCACCATAGTGGCCCGTGCAAACACTATTATGCGCCATAGTGACCCCTGCACACAGTACTATGCACCACAGTGGCCCCTGCACACACTATTATGCGCCATAGTGGCCCCTGCACACAGTATTATGCACCATAGTGGCCCCTGCACACACTATTATGCGCCATAGTGGCCCCTGCACACAGTATTATGCACCATAGTGGCCCCTGCACACACTATTATGCGCCATAGTGGCCCCTGCACACACTATTATGCACCATAGAGGCCCCTGTACACAGTATTATGCCCCAAAGTGGCACCGTTACACAGTATTATGCCGCATAGTGGCCCCTAGACACAGTATTATGTCCCATAGTGGCCCCTGCACACACTATTATGCCCCATTGTGGACCACCCATGAACAGTTATTATACTCTGGGGTCTTTTCAAATCACGTGACCGCCGGGTCAGAGGGGAGCCACAAGATGGTGGCGCCCATAGCTGTGTATACAGCGCTCATTGAGTGCTGTATACATAGTGATCGGGAAGGCAGGGAAGGTAATATAGTCTATGGGCGGTCCGGAAGTGGTTAAAGGAAAACTGTCACGTGAAAAATGCTGCCCAATGTGTAGGCAGCATGTTATAGAGCAGGAGGGGCTGAGCAAATTATTGTACTTTGTAAAAGGAAAAAAAATCCGTATAACCATATCCATGCTCTTTCTATGCTGAGAAGTCCAGTAGGCGGTGCTATCAGTGACTGACAGCTATCTCTGTATACACAGTCATAGAGGGGAGGAGCAATCATTTTTTTTCATGGTTGATCCGAAAAAATAGATATCATTAAAAAAAATTGCAATGCTTTTCAATGTATTGGAACTGTAAAAAACAGACAGGACATGGATGGCATCCATATGTTGCCGATGATTTTCAAAGACCCTTAGACAGTGTCGGCCTGAGGTTCCTTGGGCCCATCAGATAAAATGCTTCTGGGGGCCCACTTTCCAACAATCCCTGAGAAATTAAAATTTGAAGGGTACTATAGTCTGTTTCCTAGGGATGTTCATGCTACCATTGCCACATTTTTGTGTTGACCAGATTATTACAGCATGGGATGAGTTTCAAATTATGAAATCGGAACAATGACCTATCCTACTGATCTGCTAGATGAGGTCCTGCGCAAATAGCTGCTGGGAAGGTAACCCATCAGACAAGAACATCTGAGCTTTGGACCATTTTCTGGAATTTCCTAGTAATGTTCTTCTCATTAGGAGAAGATCATTAAGGGACAAAGTGGTCACCTTGAGACCTTCTCCTATTGTGATATCTAGGCAGAGGTATTTCGGGAACTTCAATGCATGTGGTAAGACTGTCATATCCTGTATGTGCAATGTAATCTGCACAAGTCTGAGAATATAGAAGAGAATATAGAACTTGCAAATTCATTGCACAATACAGAGATGGATTATCATATGAGACCCTGAAATGATTTTCCCGTCTTGCGAAACTGGCCTTAACATGTAAGAATGCAATAGATCTGATGTAACATGTGATTTAGGGTTACTATTATATTTGCAAGCTACAATAATTGCATTAGAACAATAGACAGGTGGAGATAAGGATAAGGGGTCTTGAGAATTGTCCTTTCTTTAGATAGGGAGGAAATGATGTAGCATGGGAGAGGTAGCTTGCAGGTCCTGAGAGCCTGTGACCCCTGAGAGCAGGAGGATGCAGAGGTGCACACGGCTCAGTAGGAATCACTGTGGTTAGACTTGAAGGACTGGCTTCTCTCCATCCGGTCTGACCACTACGCAGATGGACAGTGCGGTAGAAAAGCATCTCAGGTTTATTTCTCCAGGGATCTGTTGCTCGCACATCCTCCGGCAAGCCTATAATATTCCCCTGCAGATGCCTTGCCCTGTTATTATTTCTCCTGTAAACTGGAGACGATTGATTTCCTGCATCCTCTTCCATTTATGTTGGATCATAATACAAGAACATTCACTGTTAAACACTTTCACAGATCTGAGAGATTATCCATTGAAAAATTCATAGAAAAATTGCTTTTTAATACACTTGCATTGCCTTGTATAAGAAATGATTCATCTACTATCATTACACAGATTTAACTGTTAGAATATTCTGCAATGGAAAATTTTCCAGTCGATGTCCAGCATCACATCAAAGGCAAAACAGATATGAGATGTCAGATATAACTCCATGAGACGACCACTCAAAATTGCTGTAAAAATTGGTCCTCTAGTGAACTGGTCTTTTCAACGAAAGGGACAAACATACATAGGTTACAATGGAATTCTAAATGTGGTCTAGGTCTGGAGTGGTCTTCTCAAACAGGTGCCCATACACATTAGATGAACACACTCCAATTTCAGAAGGCCCCGGCCAACCATCTAATGTTTACAGAGGTGTCCCAGATTTCCTCTAAAGGCAGACATTGGAGCAAAAAGGGGGAGTATTTGGATTCCAACATGCCCCAGTGGCAGTGGCTTATTCCATTTTTGGCTGTTGAGGATACATGTACACTTGGCCAAATCGCGAGTGTGCATATGTATGGACAGTTTTGGAGGAATAGTGGTCAGAGAATATCAGGTTTCACTCTATCTATCTATCTATCTACCTACCTACCTACTCTGGATGACAGCTACTGTGCATACCGACAGATACATTAATGGCCATCAATCTCTGTTGAGGAGGTGGGTAGATGAAAGGCTCATGAATACAGAAGGCTCATAACTATGAGACCATTGTATTCCTATGTTATGCCATATGATATTTCTAAATAATATGGATAGCTATACTGATATATCTTCTCACCTCGCAGGAGTTCTGCTGTTAGCTGTCACTGTCCAGTTTTGCACCAACCTCCATCACGGTGGGGTGCATGCGCTGGCTCCCAGTATCTGGCACTCTTAAGTACCCCTGATTCTGGCCAATCCCTTTGTACTCTAAGCCTCATAAAAGTCCTTCCCATACCACTTTTGGGCCAGAGCAATAAAGTACATTTGATTCCTAACCTCCACTAAGTGTTATTACTTGCAATGAATACATCCCAGCTAGTTTTACGACTTTGTTCTATTATTTCTTGACTTCCTTGACCTCAGCCAAACCCTTGCTAACAATTGAACTTCGCCTTCCTGGTCTTACACTCCATCTGACCACAATTTCTGCCTTCTGTCCTGGTACCATTATTTAGATTCTCCAACTCAGTCTATGATAATGGAGACTAATTCAAAGGTTTCCTTTAGGAAAGTCCATGTCTTGGATAAGGGTGTAAAATGCACAATCCTTTAGACGCCAATGCTTGGTTTAGCCCTAAGCAAAATTCGTCAATGACGCAGAGGGTCTACTTCTCTGGTAGTCTGGTGCAGGAACTAAAGCTTCCTAGCTGATCCTGTTCTTGACTACATCTGATACCCATATGTAGTTGTAAATAGGTGCTGTATGGACGTCACCACAACGTGAGTTTACTTTTTGACAACTACATTTATTGTCATATGGGAGTCTGAGCTAACCTCCATGTACAATGCAATTCTATCACTGCACACATCATGTACACTATCACAGAGAAGTCCCCAGGCCACCAGGAGATGATCAGACATTTCCATATATTGATATACTGTCTCTTTAAGGACACCTGTGTGCGGTAGAGCAGAATATGGAGACGATGACTGTATGACACACATACTGCTACCTCTGTGACTAAGCGCTCCACCAAGATTTGCACTGGAGAGACCACTATATAATTGGTCCCTGGCTACCATGCAGCTATAGACGTCAGGAGTGAGTAATCTGTAATTATCTGAGGCCACCTTTGTGTAAACTAAAACAACGGAAGAACGCATTCTCATTTTGTGTCCTTGAAGCGCAGCGCAGACGAATGAAACCATAGAAGCTAAAATAGCCAGGGACTCTGAACCGTATTACTGAGCGACAAAATTGTTGGTGATTTCAATTATCACAGCAGCTAGAGGTGACATGGGGGAAAAACATCAATTTGTGAAAGTATTGACGGCTTTAAAGCAGATTGTACAGAGGAGCGATTTAACCCCTAGAGAACCAAACACGCCTTATTTTTAAATCAATAGGACCCGTCACCTCTCCTGATGTCTATTTTAGTAAATACTTGTACTCTGGAGCACCTTTTCTCATATCTCTGTGTCACCATTTCTCTTGTGTGTTCTTCCACAATAAGTAATAGTGGAATATAATATAGGTGGTTTGGGTGGTCGCATGAAAACCGTGGGCGCCCCATGGCTGCCCAAATCACCCAACTATTAGCAAGGACTATGCACTCCTGCATACACATGTGCCGACTCCTTACAAAGATGTATACAAGAGACCTTCAAGGACCTTAAAATGAAAAGGCTCCCAAGATAGAGAATATATTCACGCAACAGTGATGTCACAAAGCCGCATTAAATTCAGTGCATGTGAATGGGGCTATTCACGTGACCAATATTCTGACAGTCCATTTCCCCAGAACATGTCCTATTTTTGTCTGTTTTTACAGATCCCTCAAAACACTCAAATGTATGAGGGATCCGTGAAAATAGGCACCCCTCAAGTGCAAAGCGACCATGAAAAATTTACATGTTTTCAAGGCTATATTGACTATTGGCCGCGTGAATGTAGGCGAAGCGTAGGTGTGTGTTTATCTCATGTCTGTGTGTGTGCCTGTGACCTATCTATATGTCTGTCTGTCTACAGTATGTGTATGTCTGTCTGCGTGTGTCTGTCTGTGAATGTCTAATTCAGTTCTTAACCTATTTATACCCCCTACACAACTGACGCTAGGTTCACACTAGCGTTCCCTTAAAAAGCGGTTGAGCACCTGGTTTCCGCCCGAAAATGGCGGAGAGAAAAGTCCTGCTTGCAGGACTTTTCTCTACATATATTTTAAGCTGAATGGGGGATGGAGTCTCCGAATGGTCAACCAATGCTAGTGTGACCACAGCCTTATTTTACCCTGCATGCACTGCCCCTGCACAGTACCCCTTCTTGTACCTTGCATAAATAGCTCTTTCACAATACCAATTTTCTTATCCTGTATGTATGGACACTGCACAGTACCATAGCTTTATCTTGGTATATGGGTACTGCACAGTACCACTTCCCTTTTCTGTATATATGGGCACTGTACATAGCTTTATCTTGCATATTATCTTGGTATATTGCACTGCACAGTACCACTTCCTTTTCCTGTATATATGGGCACTGCCAATAGCTTTATCTTGCATGTTATCTTGGTATATTGCACTGCACAGTACCACTTCCCTTTTCTGTATATATGGGCACTGTACATAGCTTTATCTTGCATGTTATCTTGGTATATGGGCACTACACGTCTCTTATCCTCTATATATGGGTACTGCACAGTACCACTTCCTTTTCCTGTATATATGGGCACTGCCCATAGCTTTATCTTGAGTATTATCTTGGTATATTGCACTGCACAGTACCGTTTCTCCAAGGGTAGTTGTACATTAACTTTAGGTTCTTTGTTCTGATTCGTCAGAGGATCATAATAATGTACATAAAAATGCCAAATGGACAGAAAAAAACTGAAAAGACCCTTATGTTTTTTTTTGTTTGGTTTTTTTTTATTCTCATGGAAAAGAACGTAGCATGCTGTATTTTTTTCTGTCTAACCAACCATAAAGCCAGCAGAAGGAATCCTCCATTTTTATATATGCAGTGACTCAGGTTCTGGTGCTGTATCCAGGCAATAAGAGTCAAATCATTTTTAAAATGTTTACCCTGGTGCGGGGAGGGGTTACAATCTTCATTTAGGCCATCACCCATGGTAGCCTTATTCCAGCCTTGACTGTAAGGCACTGTTAACTCTGACTGAACAGTATCAAAGTGTGCATTTTGAAAGGGAAATGGTAACGCCCAGTTGATAATTTATTCAAAGATTTTCAGGAGGAATAATAGAGGAACTCCACAGCACAGTTATAAGAAATGGTGCTCCAGCATTGTTATTTCATGTAAATATTCACTAAAACAGACATATGAGGACAACTCATCTTTAACTTTCTAAAGATGCCGATGCAAAAACTGTCTGCCTGCCATAGCACACAAAGGCATATATTACTGACATGAGTCTAGTAGTGCACCTCACTTTACTGCGCATGCGCAATGACGTAAGGTACCCTGTCCCTTACTTCAGCTGGATGGCCATACCCTTAAATTGTTCTAACACTATAGAGATTTTTTTTCCTTTAAATAATAATAAATAATATAGAACACAGGTTGTCAGAGATTGGCATAACAGCTGTCAGCAAGAAAAGGGGGAGAGAGAGAGGAGACATTGGAGGAAGCAAAGGAAGTGGGAAGGAGAGGGATGGAGAGAAGGAAAGGAGAGAGAAGAAAGACAGAAAGTTAGCTCTTACTGCAGGAAGTAACTTGGCAGTGCCCACCGGTGCACGTATTTTGGGGATTATGAGTTCTTTGATAAGCAAATGAGTTGTTTTTTGTAGACTGGGCTTCAGCTTCAAGCAGATCTCCTGAGCTTTTTATTATTTTATTTTTTAGCCAAATAGACTGTTTTAGCACAGATTTTGCACAGATCATCATGAAGCTGTCATAACTGTTCTAGGCTGAAACAGAACAAAGGAATGAGGAAAATGTGATGGAAATACAAAATAATACATAGAGTAAAGGATACTCTCACTGTAAGGCCTCATTCAGACAGCCGCAACGCAGATGTATTATAGCATCTGCATTAAGTGGACACCGGTCTGTTCAAGTAAAGTGAATTTACATCACTATATTACCTTATGATGATGAGTATTAGTGGATATGAATCGGAGTAGTTAACTGATTCATTTAAAGGGAACATGTCACATTATACATGCTGTTTGTTTTGTGGGCGGCATGTTATAGAGTAGGAGGAGCTGAGCAGATTGATGTATAGTTTCATGGGGAAAGAGGCAGTATAACCTTTATTTTATTCATCTAAAGCTCTAGTCATTCTCTGCTTAGGAGTCCAATGGGCGGTTCTAATCCCAGAGCAAGCAGGAATTAAAGCGTACAAATACCTATAAAACAACTTTTCATTAATGAACAGTACATGTAGCTATAAGAAACTTGTAATATATCTTATTAAATAAATCTCTTTTGTTCTCCATTTATCAGACTGTTCTGATATCCTCCTCCTTATCTTTACTTACACTGTTTATTTATATAGAATCCTGCTCCATATCCAGTTCACACACAGAGGTCTATGGAGAGGGGAGGGGGAGGCTATCAATTGATTTATTGCTTCATTCTGTGTGGCCTTATCTTGAAGGTTAGAAATGTCACAAGAACTCTCTCACACACAGTGTAGCAGAATTTTGAAGCTGCAGTTATATGTGTGTCTTTTCCAGCAGCCTCCTCTACCCCCTCCCCTCTCCATAGACTTCTATTTAAAAAGTAACTCAGCCTCATAGTGCAGAAGGAAAGGATGTTTTTTAATAAGATACATTACAAAGTTTCTTATATTCACCTGCACTATTCATTTATGATTTTTTTATAAGGAGATACACTTTAAAATGAATACATGATAAGTTATACTGAATCTTTTCACACAAAACTACAGTAAATATCAATCTGCTACAAGTCAGACTGCATGTTCAATGTGACAGGTTCCCTTCAAAACCTACTTTCCAGGGTATGAAATCTGTTAAAATAGGTGGAGTTGCATGTGTTGTATCTCCTCTACATGGCCTATATACTTTTTGCCAGTGCATGTAATGTTTTATATGTCCGTGTGTTATTTGTGAGAGTATGTTGCATGTGTAGTAACGCTAGAGCCATTTTGACTGGCGGACACCAAGGCAATTCTTTTTAGGCATGGATCCTATGAATAAAATACAAGAGGCCACAGCCGTATAAGATGCAGTAAGTACATAATCACCTGTACACACTGCAGCAAGATGCTGTCAATATTGAGAGACTTGTAATTAATTTATAACATAAAAATGCATAAAAATAACAGGTGCTCCCGAATCGCCAACTGTTTGTGTGCAAATCTACTTGGTATTTGCATAATTTAATGAGTTCCCGGGCTTGTGTATGGAATGACAATAAATAATTATCTCCGTAATGGCAGAATGCATATCTCCGTTTACTTGAGAAATGAAAAATGTGCCACTTACCAGAATAGGATTTCGCTTGAAATGAAAATTTTAGAAGAAATGTGTCTCATTAGAATACATCTCTTACAGAATGATTCCAGCAGGGAGACGCACCGTCTAACCATGTCCCCCCTCCTGAACCTCTTACAAATCAGCTGCTACCTGGATGTTTTGTCAGGATATTGTGTATATCACTTGTGCGTTGCATCATGGCTTAGGCACCATATACAGGTGACATGAATTTATTGGAGTTATTCTTTATAGTTTGTTTGTATGTTTTTATTATTACTAAGATTACTATTACTATTTATAATTATTATTATTATTTCAATTTTTAGCCTCTAACTGAAGCCGCCATAACTGATACAGTCTTGACAAGTAACAGATCAATCCAGGGGCTTGAAGGGTTGTCAGAGGTTGTCAGTTCTGATATTTGTATGTTAGCAGTAAAAGGTGTTAAAAAAAAAAAAAAAACCTTACACCCCCCCCCCCCCCCATGCCCCATCACTCTGGTGGCTCTATAGTATTGTCACCTCATTCATGTGACCACTACAGCCAATCACTGACCTGAGTGGTGCTTCTTACATGCCCTTCAGTCAAGTGATTGGCTGCAGTGTCACGTGAATGATGTCCCATGTGAAAACCGAGCTATGTCATGACAGCAGTTCCTGACGATCATAAGATCACTCGGATCAATCAAGACTCACTCACTTTCACCTTTTCCACTAGGTTTTTCATGATTTTGGCCCTTAAAGGTATTCCCTTCTCAAGGATCTTATCTATACCACTAGCTTATGTAAATTGAAGACTTTTCCTAAATATATTGCTTTAGCAATGCTGCTTTGTTTTCCTGCTATGTGAAATTATTCCTCCCATTGTTTACACAGCGTTTCCATAGCACCAGACCTGTGTGATAAGACAGGACAGATGACATCACTCACTGCTCTCACTATTATCTACAGCAAGGGTCCCCAACCACTGGTCCGCAGACCAGGACTGGGCCGTTGGGAGTCTTTTGCCAGGCGGCGGGCTGGCCTCAGTAAAGGCAGCTCCTGGCACATTATGTGGGGTGGGTCAGTGATCTGGCCACAGTGTTGTTGCTCCTAGCATAGTTAATGGCGCGGGACCTCGGTGTACAGCGCTGTAGACCAGGTCCCCGCCGTTAGCTATGCTAGGAGCCACAACACTGTGGCCAGATCGCCAACCCGTCTCGTCTAAAGCACTGTTTAATGTATAACCCCGCACCTGTATGACCTAAGCCCCGCCCCTAAACTACACACCCCGCCCCTTTGCCAGGCTGCAGAGAAAAAGAGGTTTGGGGACCGCTGATCTACAGCTATGCAGGACAATCAGTTCAGCTAATTGCAGTTTGCTGATAAAGCCCTGTCTGTTATCTCTCTATGTAAACACACAGATAACACTGAGTCCTTATCTAGAAGCATGTGCATATTATTTCATCTGCATTTATATTAGATTTCTAGTAAGCATAATAAGTATTGTGATACTTCATAGTGTCCTGTTAAGCAAGCTGTGGGGGAAGGGATACAGGAAATGAGAAGAAGAGACAGCAGGCAAAGCTGCTGAAACAGGAAGATGCGAAAACCCCTTTAAAGGGAGTTTGTCACCAGATTCCCTTTAAGGGAATGCACCATATTAATCCAGCAACCCCATCCCACCCAGATAGATAGGTTAGGATCTCCTGAATCAAACAGTTTTCCCCCTTGTGAATCTGTGCCTCCACTGCCGAGATATCGCTGTCCTTGTCATTATGCACGTGAGCTATTTGGAGCAACAAGGGCGTTGCCACTTACCTCTTTGGAGCAAAGTCAATGCCCTTGCTGCTCCAAACAGCTCATTTGCATATTGACAGAAACTGCAATGTCTTGCCAATAGAGGCAGCGATTCACAAGGGGGAAACATTGTCTGATTCAGGTCGCCCTAACCTATCTATCTGCGGGGCCAGGTTGATATGCTAGGATTCTGGTGACAGACTCACTTTAAGGACTACTGTAAAACTATGTACGGGTAACAAGGTAGACAGAGTTTCCCCTTAAAAATAAAAGCCAACAGCAAAAATAAACCACTGTGTTGTCCTCTGCTGACAAGAAGCTAAAATACTATCCAATTACTGTATGTAGTATATCACTACTGAATTACAGGACCGCAGGAAAGCTGGGTGATTGACATCCACTGTAACGGTGACCATATTATCTTGTCACTTTGCTTTTTCTGATGCGGGGAGAGCTGAGAGGTTTGTGAGCAGAATTTGTAACAACTAGACAGATAAAAGACAACTCAAGGACTTGTGTTTACTGATAATCTTGTGATTGTAACGGGAATTTCTCTGCGACTGTTGTTTCTTTCTTCATATATAAGGTGTTAACATCAGGCAGCTCTGTATAATGAGAGAATCAGGTAGCAGACACGGCATGTCGGGATGCGCTATTATCCTTTTATGTGGAAATAAAAGAGATGGAAGCGGCTTGTTCTAATAAGAACCCCCCACTGACGTGTGAATCTCAGGACTGGATTTAGGATCTGATACATCTGGAGGAACATTAACAAAGAAATGTAAATGTCCAAAGGCATAACTAGAAGTTTCTGGGCCCAAAAGCAAAATCTGTAACAGAGCCCCCCCAAGTACCATGTGCCATTTATTTTACCAGTATCTTCTTATACGATAGAGGAGCCTTTGGGCCTCCTAAGGTATAAGAGCCCAGGTGCAACAGCTACCAAAGCTATGCCTCAAGTTATGACTTGTCCACATCCATGTTAAAGAAGCAGTCCTGTCTGTAGAGTAATATTACTGAATTATATACTGTGAAGTTATGTGCTTCCCTTTGGAGCACTGACCTTATCCCTGCTATCCTAATACACATAGGAGCAAATTCATAACTTCCTCTATGCCAGGAAACTTGTGTGGAGGTATGATATTGAGGCATACGTTTAGCGCAAGGCCCCTTTCTTGCTCCAAACGTGCGCCACATGCCCTGATCCCTGCCTTGGCCACCACATTGTGCGAATGTGCGCCAGTTGGGTTCTTTATTAAGACTGGAGTACGATATGTCAGTCTTAATAAATTTGCCCTATAGTGTTTCCTGTATGAACAGAATGTCAACCTTATAATGCAGGTCTATTAGAACCTTGATCTGACTCCTATAGACCTGAATTGATAGTTTGATCTACTGTTCATACATGAAACCCTGTGTGCATCAGAGGAGGTCAGTGCTCCAGGTGGGAGCACATAACTTCACAATAAAGCTGTTGGAAAGTTACTAAGTAACAGTACACTACACAAAGGGGGCAAAAGTTTTATTTACTGGACTGATTCTTTTATGCGTTCATACAGATAAAAGTCTAAAGAACCTGCCAATTTTTAGCAAGGTCAGCAGTCTTATGTGTTTGGAGGCCTCCGAACTGTAACCCAACATATGACGTCAGGGCAAAGACAGAATGGACATGTTGAATTTTAATGCCCAATTCTTTTGTTCTATGCTAGAGCTGTCTGGCAGTGATCCACTCCCTTTTTCCCTTTAAGAACACTGGTGATGCCAGTGCAGAAGGTGGGAGGATTAGCTGTGTGTGGGCACCTTTAGGGTCCATCAGGTTTATAGCCAGAATGGTGTGGTTTGATGTATAATGAGTAATAACAGAAGCCATTCCAGACATTTTTGCTATACATTTAGTTGCTAATGACTATGCAGTTGGTCCAGAAATTTTCATTTACATGCAGAATCCTGAGAGACGGAATACAGATTCTTCTCCCATCTACAGACTCTCATTCGCAGTTGTTCGTGGCTCATACAGAAATTATCATAACAAATGTTGGAATTATCATTATGCTGAATGGAAGAATCCCAGTGCATACCTAGCCTCCCCGCCGTAACATCCAGATGCTTCCAGTACGTTGTTGTACTGAATGTCCATCCTCTTAAAGGAACTTGAAACATCAGTTAGTATATTAGAGATATGTCAGAAGAAGATAACATCACTGGAGACCTCCTGAGCTGAGTTCGGTCAATAGCTATTCCTTTCGACTCCCCTATACACACACATACATGCTTGGCCAAGGGTGTACATGTTTTGAATGAGGAGAATGGAGGAAACTGCTGCCAGTCACCACAGGCTTACCTCCAGGCAGAAGAAAAGCATCAGTCATTGAAATTCCACATGCTCGATTCTTTCTTTGCCTGACATATATGATAGTTGGCTGTTCCTGGCAGGGTCAGCAAAATTTTCTGAAACGGTCATGTTTTCAGAACACATTGGTGGAGATTTATTACTACTGGCATTTTCAACACCAGTCTTCATATCCCCTGTGCCAGTGGAGGGTGTGCATACAATGGATAGGTGGCATAGATTTCAGGTACCATTTACGTCAGGTAACTGGTGTAAATGATCAAAAAACTGTCAGAGCCTCTGGCCATCCCTTGCCACTCCTCTCACCATGCCCATTCGGGAAACCAGCAAGGACAGCGTAAAAGATAAAAAAAATAAGTTGAAAATTTTTGTGCAAAACTCTGACTTCATACCTTGTATACCAGATAACTGGAGTGCAAGGCATAATGGGGCAAATTTATTAGGACAGTCTAATAGCAAAACTGTCTTAGTTGCCCATAGCAACCAATCACAACGCAACTTTTATTTTTTATTTTGTTCCTGAAATTGCTGCATTGTGATTGGGTGCTATTGGCAGCTAAGACAGTTTTCCTTTTAGACCATTTTCAATGGGGCTATTCATATATCCAAATTTTTGTCCATTTTCACAGATCTGTCAACAGACTCAAGTCTACGACGGAGCTGTAAAAATGGTTGCCCCACAGATGCAAAATGAGTGTGAAAAAAAACGAACATTGCATGAGGTGGAAATTAAATAGATAGATACCTAGGAGCCCTGACAGTGTTCTACACCATGTTTTATAGATAGGTTCCTAGAAGCCCTGACAGTGTTCTATGCTATGTTTTATAGATAGGGTCCTAGGAGCCCTAACAGTGTTATACACTATATTTTATAGATAGGTTCCTAAGAACCATGACAGTGTTCTACACTATGTTTTATAGATAGGGTCCTAGGAGCCCTGACAGTTTTCTACACTATGTTTCATAGATAGATTCCTAGGAGCCCTGACAGTGTTCTACACTATGTTTTATAGATAGGTTCCTAGGAGCCCTAACAGTGTTCTACACTATGTTTTATAGAAAGATTCCTAGGAGCCCTGACAGTGTTCTATACTATGTTTTATAGATAGGTTCCTAGGAGCCCTAACAGTGTTATACACTATGTTTTATAGATAGGGTCCTAGGAGCCCTGACAGTGTTCTACACTATGTTTTATAGATAGGTTCCTAGGAGCCCTGACAGTGTTCTACACTATGTTTTATAGATAGGTTCCTAGGAGCCTTAACAGTGTTCTACACTATGTTTTATAGATAGGTTCCTAGGAGCTCTAACAGTGTTCTACACTATGTTTTATAGAGAGTTTCCTAGGAGCCCTGACAGTGTTCTACACTATGTTTTATAGATAGGTTCCTAGGAGCCCTAACAGTGTTATACACTATGTTTTATAGATAGGGCCCTAGGAGCCCTGACAGTGTTCTACACTATGTTTTATAGATAGGTTCCTAGGAGCCCTAACAGTGTTCTACACTATGTTTTATAGATAGGGTCCTAGGAGCCCTGAAAGTTTTCTACACTATGTTTTATAGATATATTCCTAGGAGCCCTGACAGTGTTCTACACTATGTTTCATAGATAGATTCCTAGGAGCCCTGACAGTGTTCTACACTATGTTTTATAGATAGGGTCCTAGGAGCCCTAACAGTGTTCTACACTATGTTTTATAGATAGGTTCCTAGGAGCTCTAACAGTGTTCTATACTATGTTTTATAGATAGGTTCCTAGGAGCCCTGACAGTGTTCTACACTATGATTTATAGAGAGGTTCCTAGGAGCCCTGACATTGTTCTACACTATGATTTATAGAGAGGTTCCTAGGAGCCCTGTCAGTGTTCTACACTATGTTTTATAGAGAGGTTCCTAGGAGCCCTAAGAGTGTTCTACACTGTTTTAAGTCATTTTAAAGTGTGGTTCATACTGAACTTGTAGGACCGAAACAAATCTTAGACCTGAGCCATCCGAACCCAAGGCTTTCAAATGTATTAATTGTATAATTTAAGAGGCCTGGAAAATAAAAATTGATCCAACATCTGCCCCCTCCATAAAACAGGGAAACTAAAAATTGAGTCTATATCCATTTTCAGTACGTAGGAGAGATTGAAAGGATTATCATGAAATGATCCACAAGCATATAATGCAGGAAAGTGTTGCATATAGTATAATGAATATTATTACACAGCACACAATTTTTGTCCAAAGACTAAATGGAGATCAGACCTTCCTAGCAATAATCCTGAGCTTCTCTCAAACATCCGTGCCCCCAGGATCTCTGAACAAATACAATGGTCTGTCATACCCAATTTACCCAACCATGACGCCTAATCACCATACCAGTAACTGAACAAGCAGATGACAACAAAACTAATTCCAACCGTCCATTGTGTGCCATGATGAAGGTTTACATGACAGTGCGGAGCTGGTGGAGACCACAGATTTCAACGTGGCTAGACATAAATGGCAACAAAAATAGCTCATGCACTTGTCTTCCACAGATATGTTATCAATGTAATGGCATTAGCGGTAACTTGTTATGACATGCGGGGAAGACCAGTAAGCATTGTGCATTTCCTCTCATCATTAATGCCTTGTTAATTCCAATGTATTGCATGATATATGAAGCATGGCAGGACAGGACAGTATAAGCTGTAGACACCATTAGCGCTATACAGCAAATATGCACAGCTGGACAACAAAAGAGTAAGAGATGTATGGCTTATAATGTTAGATAGATTTGTTGTTCAGGAATTTAGGAAAGGTGAGTAACAACCTGTGTGGCCTAACTAAATTGTGTATCACACATAATAGTCACAATTCAGACAGTTCAGGCCTCCATACACAAAAGAGAAAAGTCGCCCGGACCCTTCCATTTCAACAGGACCAGCTCCTGACAGATCACATCTGAGGAAGCAAGTATTAAATTTTAACACGTAATCCTTTTGTTCTCATTGACAACACATGCCTGCCTAGCTGAATCAAGCATGTGTGTACAGTTATGTACAAAAATTTTACATAACATGGAAAAATGCTGTAAAGTAAGGATGCTTTCAGAAATAGAAGTGTTAATAGTTAACAAAATGAAGTGAATACAAGAGAAATATAAATTCCATAAGTATTTGGGGTTACCGCCCGTTGCCTTCCATCAGTTCTTCTCGGTACACTTGCAGACAGGGAACAAGGAACTCGGCAGGGAGGTTGTTCCTGCCAACTTGGAGAACTAAGCACAGATCTTCTGTGGATGTAGGCTTGCTCCAATCCGTCTGCCTCTTCATGTAATCCAAGACAGACTGGATGATGTTGAGATCAGGGCTCTGCGGGGGCCATATCATCCCTTCCAGGACTCCTCCTCCAAAGGGCAGAGGTCACACCAAATATTGATAGGATTTTCATTTCTCTTTTCATCATTCATTTTATTTTCTTAACTGACAAAAATAAATCTTACTTTACAGCATCTTTTTCTCACTTTGCACAATACTGTATATGTCAAGAGGAATAGCTGTTAACTGATACTTACAGAAGGTGTATGGCCACCTTTAGCTTGCGTATTATGGTTGTGTACAACTCCTGGGGTATATAGTGCTGTAATAAGGTACCGCTACGTACTGTACCTACAGAATACAACAAAAGATAAATAATGCCATATTCCATTGGACTTGGAATTATCATGCTAGTGTAAGAGACAGCCAATGTTGTCTTAAGCTTCATTTGTCTGTATAAACTGTTAATGTTGAATGTATTTCTGTGATTCTGTTCCTTTAAGACAGCAGCCATTGTAATTGTGACATGATGCTGGAGTGAGACCCCCCCCCCTTTTATGTCAGCCTGCCTGTTCTGCAGACAGAGTGTGAGCAGAGAAGCAGGAAGTGACGAGAGAGAGAGCAGCAGCCATCTTAGCAAGTGTTGTATTGAACTGGTGTGGAGATTTTTCTGTACAGCTAAGCTGTATCTTGGTCCAGAGACAAACAGAGTGTAAAGAGACAACAGGACTAGTGAGTCCACGTGAAAGGAACTGTGCTCAGTGGCTGATCAGTGAGACTGACATTGTGACTGTGTATATGGATACCACAGATAGAGACTCGCAGTGCTGTTGATGTACTGGACGGCACCTGCTAAATCCCGCTTTACATCCCAGCTCAGTGTATGGATTCGGCAGGACTGTCAGTGTGCTGAGTGGAATCTGCTGTTGGATTACATTGCATTCATTGGGTTTCCCTGTTAAAGAGGACTTCATTTCTCCCAAGATCCTGATAACCGTGAGGAGAGGACGTTTCGCTATAAAAGAAAGGAACGACTTTGGGCCCCACCGCGCGCTTCTACAGACTGTAAGCGGTCCACCTGGACCACTGGGGAAAAGGGGGTGCACCCAAATGTGAAGTCAGGGTCAGTTAGGGATAGTTTTGAGTATATTGTTCATTCAGTGTCCATACTGCAGAAGTGGACAGAGTAAAAGTAGAAACCATTGCAGCATTTGCCTTGAAATTGTTCATGCTATATTGTATATTTTGCTTGTCTTTAGCCCTGTCATTTTACCTTTAACTAGCCTTTATTAACTTATAGTAAATATATATTTTTTTCTTGAACTACCGCGTGTGCGTTCATTTCTGGTTGCGGAGTCCAAACCACCTGCCTTGCTCTCGGTTCACAAATTGGCGTAGTCGGCAGGATCCGCTTACCAGAATGGACGGTGACGCACCCGTTCGGGAGAATGGTGCTGGAGGAAGAATGCCAGCAGGGGCTATAATGAGTCAGTTAGCTAAATTTGATGGCAATAATATGTCAGTGAGTATGTGGGTGGAACAGATACGAATGATACAGCGAATGTACCAGACCGCACCAGAAGTACTAGTAGAGCTAGCAATATTGACATTACAAGGGGATGCTAAGACCACGGTGATACTGAGGCCATTTGAACAAAGGCAGACATTTGAGCAAGTAGTCCAGATTCTAGAAACCATCTATGGAGAAACTGCATTGCTGGGGTCTCTGCAGGCTCGGTTCTTCCAGAGGGTACAACAGGAGAATGAAAGCCTTCCCCAATATGCAAATGCCCTACAAGAACTGCTCCGAGATATTCAAAGGAAGGAAAGAGGGGGCTCGCCAGCCTTCTGTAACCCTGATCGGACTCTCCGTGACCAGTTTGTCCTGGGGATACGTGACGGCAGTTTAACTGTGACTATGCAGGATTTTATACGACGAGAGACTGATGCTAAATTCCATGATGTACAGGTAGAGGCCATCTCCCGTGCCAATAGTATGGTCCCGAGGCCGCAGACCGCAGTTGGAGTTACTTTGTCACAGGGGGCTAGTTCTGGCTCAGAGACAGTAGAAAAAGGGACGGTTAAAGAAATTCTCACAGTAATGCAGAAACTGCAAGAACAAATGGAACACTTGCACACTCGTTGTGATGAGCAGTCTATGAAAATTGCAGACTTCCAGAAGACTGGAGATGAAAGGGTGAGCCATCCACACCCAGCAAGTCAGAATCACCCACCACCCCGCTGGAGGGGTGAGGATAGGACCTACCGAAGGGGTCCAAATCATTTAGTGCAGTGCTCAGGAGAAATCGAAGGGGCTTACCGAAGGGGCCCAAACAGATGGCCAGAACGACGGGGGATACGCTGCTGGGAGTGTGGACGGATGGGCCACGTTGCTGCTAGATGTCCAGAGCAGCGACAAACTTATGAGAGACCGCCGTTAAACTGAAGTCCCCTGCTGCTGAAGGGCGTGTAGTAGGGGAGACTGACAAGGAGACTATGTGGGGAGAATGCCCTGATGATGACCTGATCGCTGCAAGTCCTGTCATACAGGTGGAAATGGAGGGTATTCCGGTTACCGGGATGATTGACACGGGTTCCCAAGTAACGACCTTGAGTAGAGACTGTTATGAACGGTACTTCCGGCAACATGTGAAATATGATCCCCATACATTCGTACGAGTGGTCGCAGCTAACCAGTTACCAGTTCCGGTCGTGGGAGTGGCCTGGATGAATGTCCGGGTATGTGGCCAAGATCTAGGTAGGAAAGGCATTGTGGTGGTACAGGAGTCACATGAAGTAAAGGTCCCTGTCATTTTGGGGATGAATGTGTTAAAAGAATTAGATCAGATCCTCTTTGAAAAGAAAGGTCACGGTTATTGGAAAGAAACCACCACTCATCGGCCTACTCAAACAGCTTTCCAGCGGCTGATCCGGACATGTGGCTTACAGAAAAGTTCAGATGCACAGCGTCCTCTGGCTCGAATTTCAGTTCCTTTGCATACAAAAGTTACACTGCCACCCAGTCGGGAGACAATAGTGTCCATGCCCGTAGGCACCTGTCGGAAACTAGAGGGCATAGCTGTGTTGGTAGAACCACTGCAGGCAGCCGAAGGAGGTGTTGATCCGCTAGTGGCCCGTTCCTTGGCAATAGTTCGCAATGGAAGAGTACCACTTCGATGTGTAAACACTCAGGACCAGAGTGTGGACCTGACCCCAGGGAGGCTGCTGGCTAACATCTATGTGACTCCGGAGGAAGTAAGGAAAGTAACTCCAATGCAGCTGAAGCCGACTGAAAGGGATGAGTGGACCGTAACTGTGTCCATGGGAGAAGATGAGGAACCCACCTCTGAATGGAATGGCTGTGCAATTCGAGAACAGATGAAGATGGATGTAAGTTCATGTTCTCTGGAATGGGTGCAGAAGGTAGATGAGCTGTTGTGGGAGAACCAAGCCACCTTTGCACGGTATGCTGAAGATTTTGGATGTACCACAGGGATCTACCATGAGATTCCCACAGGAGACACCCCTCCAATTAGAGAGCGCTACCGACAAATTCCTCCACAGTTGTATCAGGAAGTGAAAGAACTGTTAGCTAAGATGCTACAGGGTGGGATCATCCAAGAAAGCCAGAGTCCCTGGGCGGCTCCTGTGGTGTTAGTAAGAAAAAAAGATGGGTCCATCCGATTTTGCGTAGACTATCGGAAGTTAAACGCTTGCACCGTACGAGATTCCTACCCCTTGCCATGGATTGAGGAGTCCCTCTCAGCGCTAGGGAGAGCCCGGTACTTCTCCTCACTAGATCTGGCTAGTGGGTATTGGCAGGTGCCGATGGCCACAAAAGACAAGGAGAAGACGGCATTCATCTTGCCCATGGGACTATACGAATTTAACCGGATGCCCTTCGGGTTGACAAATGCACCCGGAACGTTTCAGCGGTTGATGGAGAAATGTCTCGGTGACTTCAACTTTGAGTTCACTCTCATCTACTTGGATGACATTATAGTGTATTCTGCGACCTTTGAAGACCATCTCCACCAGTTGGGGCAAGTATTTCGAAGATTGCGGGAACATGGGCTCAAATTGAAACCCAGTAAATGTCGGTTGTTCCAATCTGAAATTGATTACTTGGGTCACCGCGTATCAGGAGAAGGGGTGAGACCATCAAGAGACAAGATAGCGGCTGTTCAAGATTGGCCGATACCGACTACCCTGCGAGAAGTGAGGGTGTTCCTTGGAGTAGCCGGTTACTATCGACGGTTTATTAAGGATTTCGCCAAGGTAGCAGCACCACTTAATGCTCTCCTACGAGGCACATCCGGTGGTCCAAAGAACCGGTCCGTGAAGTGGGGACCTGAACAGGAACAAGCCTTCCAGGCATTGAAGGGTGCACTGACAGCAAAATGGAGTGCTATGCCGAAAGGTCTATTTACCTTCTGAGATCGACATTCGATACCAAATTGTGGTGCCTAGTGAACTGGCTCGCTCCTTGGCAGTTGAGGCTCATAATAAGAATGGACATTTTGGTCATGAGAAGACCTTTCGTTGGTTACAGCGACTGATTTACTGCCCTGGTCTTCGTCAAATGGTCGAAGAAGTATGCCGCAGCTGTCGAACTTGTGAGATCCATAAGGCAATAGAACAGAGAGCTCCCCTGCAAACCATCGTGACCCAGGAACCTTTAGAAATCGTCATGATAGACTATCTAATGGTGGGCCCATCCAATAGCGGACACCAGTATTGCCTCGTAATGGTGGATCACTTCACCAAATTTGCGGTGGTAACCGCCACCAAGGACCAGACAGCTGAGTCAGCAGCTCGTGCTCTGTGCCAAGATTTCATTCGAGTATATGGGTGCCCCCAACGCATCCACTCCGACCAGGGCGCCTGCTTTGAGGGACACGTAATGAAAGAAGTTCAACGTATCTACGGGATAAAGAAGTCGCACACGACTCCATACCACCCTCAGGGAAATGGGGCCTGTGAAAGATTCAACAGAACTCTGCTACAGATGCTGCGGACTCTGGAGGAAGACAAGAAGTTACAGTGGCCTCAGTTCTTGTCTGAAATGGTGTGGGCCTATAACAATCAGGTCCATTCTACAACGGGGTACTCTCCTTATACACTTCTCTTTGGGCGGTCTGGGCGAAGTATAGGAGAATTACAGTTGAATGATGTGGATGGGTTCCCTCCGAGGGATCCAACCTCTTGGGTGCGGGCGCATCGGCAGAGACTTGAGACGATCCATCGATTGGTGCGGCAGCGCCTGCAAGAACATCCCCATCCTGATAAGACCCCAGTGCAAGAAGCACCATTGCAACCAGGCGACCTGGTGCTAGTTCGTGTCAAGAAACCCCAAGGGAAATTGGAAAGCAGATGGGAGGCTTTGCCGTATCGTGTTGTTGGCCGCAAGTATGCGAATGGGCCAGTGTACCAGGTCCAGAAAGAAGGAACTGATTGTGTTCGAGTACTTCACCGAAATATGTTGCGCCTGTGTCATTCTGAAGG